>OX465039.1:1826963-2301889 GCA_949841015.1 Aplysina aerophoba
CAGATCACAACATTCTATTACCTAATGAAGTGACTGCTGTGTCCATTTGTTAATTAAACTTCACACAGAAATGAACCCCTACCATACTGTTTTATATTACAAGACAATTACAACTGTTGCACAATTGGCGATGTCAGTACATCACAACAACCTCTGTTAATGATACTGTAAAGGCTCATTGCTGCGTAGGGGTATTGGTCATAGAGGTTCTTGAGCAAAATTCGCAGCTGCTGGATTGACAATCAATAATTCGATGTCCAGGACGTTTTGATCCGGAGATCTTTCTCAGCTGGTACACCAAACTAAACTGACATGACTGAGAAAAACGCACAGAAACCCAATCTCTGGATTAGGTACGTGGATGATGTCTTTGTCATCTGACCACATGGTGACAAAGCCCTGGATGAGTTCCTGACCCACCTCAACTCACAACGTCTAGCCATCCAATTCACAATGGAGAAGGAGGAAGACCAGAAGATTGCATTCCTTGATGTGCAAGTAGAAAGGAAAGGAGACCGTGCCACCACTTCAGTATTCCAGAAGAAAACACACACTAACCAATACATGAACTACAACTCACACCACCATAATAGGATCAAATCAGGAATTATCCAGGGACTAGCAACCGGAGCAGAGAAGATCTGTCACCCCACCAGATTGCCCCAAGAGCGCCAGCACCTGAGAGCTGTCTTCCAGGCTAACGGCTATCCCACATGGTGATTGACCGCTCCCTCAGGAAACACCCCAAACCCCCTCTTCCTGAAGCACAGGACCAGCCCACCCTCCACCTGACCTATGTCAAAGGAGTGAGTGAAAGAATCGAGCGAGCATGCAGACATCTAGGGATCAGAACCACCTTCAAGTCTCGGGGAACTCTTCGTGAATCCCTGGTCCACACAAAGTAGCCTCAACCAGCACTGAAAAAGAAAGGCGTCGTGTACCAGGTACCCTGTGCGGACTGCGATTGCGTGTACATGGGAGAAACTGGAAAAGAGACTGAGTGACCACAGAGGAGCAGTGAAGAGGAATGACTCGAAGTATGGCATTGCAGTACACGCATGGAAGACAAAGCACAGGGTGGACTGGGAAGCTGCCACAGTCAAGCAGGTTGAAATGAACTACACACGGCAGAAGATCATTGAAGCGCCCAAGGGTAGTATGCATGGGTGCACCTGCTGGCAGTTTGTGCGATGGAAGTGATTAGTGTTTGAAAAATTTATATTTCATCAATACAATGCCATTCTTATTATGGAAATCCTCCACACAGCAGAGTGACTGGATTGCCTGGATTCTCCAGGGGTTGGGAGCAGTGTCTCTCATGCAGTGTACATGCCATTCTGCCTGTGCTTCTTGTGTTACTATACACAGCAGTACTGCATGCATTGTACCTCTGTGATAATGGAATTTGAAATAATCCTTCTGTTCATCTTAGAAGTTCCTTCTCGAGTCACTAGCCTGTCTCTGTCCAAGGTAGTGTTGTCAAGATTACCAGCTTTGCGGGCAACCTGGACTACTCCACAAAGCAATGAGACCATTTCTCAGTACATTGTTCAGTACAAGAGACATGGGACTACTACCTGGAGCAGTCAGCGCATCGTCTCTCCTCCTCAAACCGCTACCATTGTGCCTAGACTGGCAGCTGGCACTGAGTACGAAGTCAGAGTGAGAGCAGAGTCTGCTGCGGGAGCTGGAAATTGGAGTGCAGTGCAGACAGAGAGAACATACATGAGTGAGTTCTTGTAATGATAATAATATTATTATTTGAGTGACAAACAGCATACAGAGAGCAGGGGCTGCTCAGCCAAACAAAAGGCTTATTAGTCACTGTATATATATAATATAATGTAATTGGTGAGTTATATAAGCTGCACATAAAATCATGGAAATATTATATAATATAAGATGAATACACTATAATGATAACTGTAATACTAAACTATAATTATGATAACCTGATTAGTACATGAGGAAAGGCTGAAGAGGAGATGAACATTGTGATTATCATAGTTAAATGAAATAAATTTAATTTTGTCTTGTAGGGGCAGTGGGTGAAAATTGTCTGTGATAGAGTAACAAGCATTAAAAATTTTCAATCTTACATCATTAAACGTGGGCAATGGCTATAAAATGAGCCTGGTCCTCCATCTCCCCCCGGCTGCACAACTGACAGACCCTTTCTTGGTATGGCATGTGGGAATAACTTCCAGTTTTCACGGCTAGTGAGAGACCTCCCATACGCAGGCCAGCCATCACCCTCCTCCCCCAACTGTTGTAATATACACTGTGGCATTCGTGATCGATGAGATGCTTCAATCACAGCCAAGACAAGACAGGCTCACGAGACATACACACATGCACTGTTAGATCATAGGATTAGATCATGCATAGTAGTCTAAACACGTCTACACCTACTACTACATCTCCCCTTTTCAGCAGGTATAGGTAATGTGCCCTTCACATTGTAGGTTCGTACCAATCGGGTGGTATGCGAACTCTTACGCTTCTTGTTCGGTACAAGCCGTCAGCTGCTTGTGGGTGCTGAGGCTCTGGATCACGAGCATCCTCCTGATGCGCAGTATCATCTTCACGTGTAGAGTTGGGGTAAGGGGGAGTAATCTCAGTTGCTGGCAATTTCTCCTGAGAACCCCACTGGGACTTGTCACCTGGTATGACCTTAGTGCTACCTCTGTGACCATTGTTCCCTCCTTTTGGTTCTGGGGAATCCAGACGAGATCTCCTGGTGCCAAGGGATCCAGTTGGCGTGCTTTGTGGTGCTGGTCAAAAGTGTGATTCTGCTGCATCCTCATCTCTCTCTCTCTGCGGGCAAGTAAGCCATAGTCTGGCATTTAGGTACAGTGGTGCGTTGTCTGCAATATAGCAGTTCTGCTGGACTGTACATTCTTCAATGGTGTCGATCTATATGCCAAGAGAGCGAGAAGGGGATCATCAGCCTTCTTCAGGAGAGCTGTGATAGTTCGAACTGCTCTCTCCGCTTCCCCATTGCTTTGGGGATACCTGGGACTGCTGGTGGTATGGACGAAGTCGTATGACTTTGCAAACTTGGAAAAATCCCAAGAAGCAAACTGTGGTCCATTGTCAGAAATGACCTCTCGTGGTATCCTGTGGCGTGCAAATATGGTTTTGAGTTGCTGGATGACCTTTGGCAGGCAAGCAATTTCAATGTAGTGGGATAGATAGTCAACTACGAGGAGATAGTTTTTCCCTTTCCAAACAGACAAGTCTGTTGCCACTTTTTCCTATGGTAGAGAGGGGAATTCGGTAAGGATGAGAGGTTCTACTGACTGAAGTCGTTCTTTGCAGCAGTGTGGACAGCTACGGATGAGGTCTTCTAGCTGTCGGCTGATTCCTGCCCACCAAACAGACTGCCATGCTCTTTCTCGGCATTTGTGGATGCCCTGGTGGCCACTATGGATCTTGTCCAGGATTTGTTGTCTCAGAAGAGATGGAATGATGATCCGGTTGTTATGCATCAACAGGCTATCTTGGATTGCAATCTCGGATGACACCTGTCGATAGAGTTTCACTTATTCCTTGATCGTCCAAGTCTCAGGCCACCCATTCAAGCAATACTGCTTCAGCTGCTGGCACACCTCATCTCTGTCTTGCAATCTTGAGATTTGCTGGAGATGCTCGCTGTGACCAAATGGACCAAGTTGTCCGCGATGACAAAGTTGTCATCAGATGGTGCAGCCTGAGATGTGGGTGCCCATGACAAAGTATATGCAATGTGGAGGTCCTTCCCAGGCACATGGGAGATGGAGAGTTGGTATCGCATCAAATGCATGTGAAAACGTTGTACCCTGGCAGGTAGAGTATCCAAACTCTTAGAGCTGATGATTAGGACCAATGGTTTGCGGTCTGTGTGCAGGTGGAATGGCTTGCCCAGAAGGTACTCTGCAAACCTTTCGCAGGCCCAGGTGAGAGCAAGTGTCTCTTTCTCAATTTGGGCATAGTGTTCCTCAGTTGGTGTAAGAGATCTCGATGCATACACCACGGGTCTCCAACTACCATCTGGCGGCTTCTGCGTGAGAGCAGTTCCAAGTTCGAGGACACATCTGCTGAGACAACGGTGTCCAGGTTTGGATCATGAAGGGCTAAGATTGGAGCAGAGCTGAGCTCCTGCTTGATCTCCTGTAAGGCATGTTGTTGGCATGGCTTTCTCCCCAGACCCATGCATTTCGCTTGCTGAGAGGATGCTACACTTCAGAGGTGTTGGTCGGCTTCTTCATAGACTGAATTGCTTGCACCTTCTCAGGGTCAGGTTGGATGCTGGTTCTGTCCCCGATGTGGCCAAGGAACATGACCTTGCCTTGGGAAAAGTCACACTTGGCAATACTGATTCTTGCTAGGGCATCATCCAGATGCTGATTATGCTTTTCTGAGTCCTCCCATGTACAAGAACATCATCCACCATGCAGACAACTCCCTCTAAGCCCGACAGGATCTCTGACATTGAGAATACTCTGGGGCCGAGGTTATCCCAAATGGGAGGCAGTTGAAGCAGAATCACCCAAAGGAGCTGATGAAAGTGGTAAGGAGTGCAGATTCCTTTGAGAGCTCAATCTGCCAGAAGCCCACTTCCTGAAGACCTTGGCTCCTCCGAGTTGAGCAAGGGTGTGATGAAAGACTGTGTCTCTCCCAACGTACACTCTCATTCAGCTTAGTGAGGTCCACACAAATGCGGACCTTGCCGTCTTGCTTGGGGAGCGGGGACCACCACCAACCCTGCACACCAGTCTGTGGGCTCATTGACTTTGGAAATGACCCCTAGTTGCTCCATCTGCTGCAGATCACTCTTCATTTTAGGCTGCAGGGGAAGTGCTACTCTCCTCGGAGCGGAGAGCACAAAGGGCTGGGCATCATCCTTCAGTTGGATGTGGTACTTCCCTGGGATCTTGGCAAGGCCTTGGAACAAACTGGGTGTATGTAGGGCAGTCTCTGGTCTGCCACTGAGTGCACCCTTGAGACTAGTCTCAGCGATTCTATGGCTGGGCGTCCCAGCAAGGACATCTGCAGGTTGTTCACCACAAAGATATCCTCACTGGATGTGCAGCATCTATGCCGGAGGGTGCCTGTGAATTGCCTACGAACATATAAAGGTTGGCTGCTGGGACCCGTTAGGGATTTCTTAGCTGGCTTCAGGGGTGTCTTCTCGGCAAGTATCTTGTAGGTGGTATCAGAGATGACACAGACATCGGCACTGGTATCAAGTTTGAATTTAACAGGTGAACCATTGATGGAGATGGTCGCATTCCATATATAGCCTCCAGCATCGACTGTGGGCACCTGTTCCTCTATGGAGGCATACACACGCGCACTGTTAGATCAGCATTAGATCATGCATAATAGTCTAAACAAGTCTAAACCTACTACTACATTCACTACATACTTCTCTGTCTGTGAAGTATCTTTCAATGCTAGAAACCACAGAGAGAACTTATGATAGTGAGTGGCATAATTGCTATCATTATATTTTATAATTGCAAGTGCACTTAACTGTGGCACATGTCTGTGCATAGTTTAATAATTTTGCAGTATTAATTAATTGCAGGTACCTGTACATCTGTATGACTACCATCTACAGTGGTACAGATATTACAAATAAGAAATTCTATTGCATATTATATATGCTATAATTATATCTCCGCGACAGTTCCCTCAACAATCAGTAAAATATCTCTGGCAATTACAGTCAAAGGAATGCAACAAGTTCTGTTTGTGAACTGGACCACTCCCCAAAGTGATGTTGCTATCTCTCAATACCACGTTCAGTACACAAATGAAACTCTTTCTTGGACAAATGCCTCAACTTCTGCAGTCTTTGCTATTCTGACTGGAGTGAATGCTGACACCAACTACAGTGTTAGAGTGAGAGCAGTGTCTGCTGTAGGAAATGGGAGTTGGAGTAAAGTACAGACTGTGAGAACATACAACTATACATATACGTATAACAATCCCTTTAGTCAAATAATACAATAAGCAAAGGAAATACACTCAGTATTAAAATTGTTGCAGTGCATGATCCGTTTGCATTGTCCATACAGCTAACTGGTATATATTATTATTATTATTATTATTATTATTATTATTATTATTATTATTATTATTATTATTCAACCAGGCTTTTGTCTCCTATGCAGGAGGTAGCCGCTAATACACATGGCAACATTATATGACTGATGAATGGGTAATATTGTCAGCATAGTAATTACATACTATGAATGGGGTATAGTACTTCAATTTAAAAGTCCATGCAGCCTATTTAAAATTATCATCCCATCTCTTCCTTGGGCGTCCTCTTGGTCTTTTCCCAACTACATCACCTTCATACACCTGCTTCACCAGTCTACTGCCATCCATTCTCTCTAGCTTCTCCTTCCACCTCATCTGCCTGTCCTTCATCATGTCCACCACCGCCACTTGTCCTAGGGACTGACGGATGTCCTCATTCCTCATCCTGTCTAGCCTTGAAACACCCTCTATTCTTCGCAAACACATCATTTCACAAGCTTGCAACCTACTTTCATGTCTCTTTTGCACTGTCCACGTTTCGCAGCCATACAGAAGAGTAGGCACTACCATCGCATTAAAGACCCGCAGTTTCGTTTCTTTCTTTAACTCCCTCCGCTCTAATACTTCCTTCCTCATCGCTCCCACCACCCTCGTCGCGGCACCAATTCGTTGTTCAATATCCTCCTCACTCGACCCATCAGCACTGATACTTGACCCAAGATACTTTAAACTCTGCACCTCTTCAATCTTCTCACCGTCAATTGTCACACTGCATCCCTCTTCTACTCTGCTTACAACCATCACCTTAGTTTTCCCCAAATGCATCTTCATCTCCCACTTATCCATAGCTGCCTTCAACACTTCAAGGTTCCTCTGTATGTCCTCCTTCCTCTCCGTGACCATTACAATATCATCAGCAAATAGTAACACCTGTACCTTTGTGTTAGATAACTGCACTCCCCCTACAAAATCGTCCATTGCCTCCCTAATTATTCCATCTATGTATATGTTAAACAACCATGGTGACATCACACACCCTTGCCGAACACCTTGATAAATAGGGAACCATCTTGACAGTTTTCCATTGACCCGTACACATGCTTTACTCGCCCTGTAAAATGACTGAATAGCCCTCAGTAAGTGTCCACCTAGTTTATACCTCACCAACATTCTCCAGAGATTCTCCCTGCACACTTTATCGTAAGCCTTTTCCAAATCAACACACGCTATTATCATTTGCTTATTTTTCTCTAGAATCTTCTCACTCAGCTGCCTGATGGTAAAAATCTGATCGACGCAGCTTCTCCCACTTTTGAAACCCCCTTGCACTTCCATCACCATACTCTCTGTTCTACTCCTCAGCCGACTATCCAGGATTTTAGCGTACACTTTACTTGGTATACTTAGCAAGCTAATCCCTCTATAATTGCTACATGCCAATTTGCTGCCTTTCTTATGCAGTGGTACAATGATAGCTCTTCTCCAATCTTCCACCACTTCACCCCTTTTCCACATCAACTGTATGACTGAGCGCAACCATCTAACCACTATACCCCCTCCTCCTTTCAACATTTCGGCATTAATTCCACATACTCCTGGTGCTTTCCTGTTCTTTAGCTTTCCTATGGCCTTAGCAACTTCCTCACAACTAATACCATCCTCTTCTTGCGATTCCCCTGCACCATCACCAACCCCATCATCTGTCACCTGAGTATCCCTTTGCAATAATATATATATACTCATTGCATTTCTATATAAAAATTAAATTATACAATAAACAAGGATGGCAATGTCCATCATGTCCGTATTCCACTTTCAGCCCCCTCAAGAATCAGCACCATTACTCTGACCAAGAGAGTGTATAATGGACCTGCTTTTGAAGTGAACTGGACAATTCCCCAAACTGATCTTGCTATTTTTCAGTACAAGGTGCAGTACAAGATACGAGGGACCACTGTATGGGACACTGTCACCATACGAGGCTCACCACCTCTAGCCTCTACCATTCTGAATGAACTGCATGCTGGCACTGTGTACAGCATCAGAGTGCAAGCATTGTCTGCAGCGGGAGCTGGAATGTGGAGTGCAGTCCAGAGTGAAAGAACATACCAGTGTTAGTGAATTATGCATTTTAGGTTTCAATATTTATGTGCATAATTATATATATAGACTACTAAAAAGTACCATTTATACATTAGACAGTTAGTATTGTGCATATGTCAAGATTGTGTATACACATTCAACCAATATACAGAAAGCCCTCACTTTACTCTATGTAAAATACATGCATACTTTATCCTAGCCATACGCAGAGAGATCTTATGATAGTGAGTGGCATAATCTGCACAGTCACATAACACAATAAGCAAAGGGAAAACAGTCATTATTAAAATTGTTGGGGCGCATGATCCATTTGCCATGTCCATACAGCTGAAGACGTATATAGATTCCTTTGATCCACCTTCACATGTGTGTACTCATTGCATTTCTGTGTAAAATTATGTAATTAACAAGGATGCGAATGCGTCATGTTCGTATTCCACTTTCAGCCCCCTCAAGAATTAACAGCATTACTCTGGCCAAGAGAGTAAATAATGGACCGGCTCTTGAAGTGAGCTGGGCAATTCCCCAAACTGATCTTGCTATTTTTCAGTACAACGTGCAGTACATGAGAAGAGGGACCACTGTATGGGACACTGTCACCATACGAGGCTCACCACCTCTAGCCTCTGCCATTCTGAATGAACTGCATGCTGGCACTGTATACAGCATCAGAGTGCAAGCAGTGTCTGCAGCTGGAGGTGGAATGTGGAGTGCAGTGCAGACAGAGAGAACATACAAGTGTTAGTAAAGTTATGCCTCATTATTTATAGGATATAAATGGACTGCTAACAAGTACCATTTATACCAAAATTTACAATCATGGAGCTACTTTATAGTTAGTGCAAATTGTGCAAATGTCAAGAGTGTATAACATCTAACCAAGCACTCACTTAACTCTATGTAAAACATTTGCATACTTTATCCTAGCTATATATGCATCTCTCTTACAGCCCCTTCAAGAATCAGTACCGTCTCTCTAACCAAGATCATGTTAAAGAGATATAAGCCGTCACTTAAAGTTACCTGGTCAGAACCCAAAAGTGATGTTGGCATTTCCAACTACCAGGTACAGTACAAGAAAAGCGAGGATACACACTGGATACCTGGGCCCATCCTCTCACGTAGCATGACCTTTACTAATTTGACTGCATTGACTGCTGGCACTGTCTACAGCATTAGAGTGAGAGCAGTGTCTGCTGTAGGAGATGGGAATTGGAGTAACGTGCAGACAGAGCAAACATACAAATGTGAGTTAATCACTATATACACTTTGCTGCTATCAGAGAACATCAAGTAAGAGCTATTGTGGTAAATGTGTTACTAGAATTACGTATATACTATGGATGTCTCTGTTAGTCCCGTCACAAATCAGTAGGCTTTCTCTGACCAAGCCCGCGGGATATGAGACACCAACTCTTAGAGTAAACTGGACCTCTCCCCAAAGTGAAGTTGCCATTTTACAGTATTGGGTGCACTACAGGAAAAGTGAAGATACACACTGGAAAATTAAGATCATCTTACCTCCTACAACCTTTGCCGACATCACTGATTTAGACGCTGGCACTGCCTACAGTGTTAGAGTGAGAGCAGCGTCTGATGTAGGGGCTGGAAATTGGAGTGAAGTGCAGACGAAGAACACTTACGACTGTGAGAAATAAGCATTGTATCTTGCTGTTAGTACTACTGCTATTAATTAAGTGCAGTGATAGCACATTCTGTGTAACAGCAAAGACGAAGTTATCTTATATTAGTAGGAAATGTAAAGTTGGTAACGCCAAAATGTTGTGCTGTAGCTCTGAATCTCCATAGCCCTCATTGCATAACTATTATTGGGCATGTTTCATCTTCCTGACAGCCCCTTCACAAATCAGTAGCATTTTGGTGACCAAAACAGTGGAAAATATGAGACCAGCTCTTAGAGTGAATTGGACCACTCCCCAGAGCGACTTTAGCATCTTGCGGTACAAAGTACAGTACAAAATTCAGAGCAGTAGAGCTTGGGGTGATGCAGAAATTTTGGTATCCTCTCCTGCAACTTCTACAATCCTGACCAGACTAGAGGCCGGCACTAGATACAGCGTTAGGGTGAGAGCAATATCCACTATTGGAGAAGGAACTTGGAGCATGGTAGAAGAAAACACAACCTACATGTGTGAGTGGTTTGGTTGTCTGGGACACCTAACGTTGTATAATGTATATAGATAGCCATTAATGATTTACTGTAGAGATATTGAATGTAAGAGGTATAAAAATTATTGTTTGTACTGAGCATGTATAATTCCACCTTAGTGCCTCCCCATCCCAATCATCACACTGTGAGTGCTGTACCAGTTGACAGACGTGGTGCTATTAAAGTGATCTGGACTGCACCCACTGTGCCAAGAGGAGAGTTGCCTATCACTGGATACGTCATACAGTATAAAGTTGGAACGACTGCAAACAATGTTAAGACCCTCATGGTGCAGTCATCACCAGCTGAAGTGACTGGTCTGCTTCCTGGCACGGATTACCAGGTGTTTGTGGCCTCAGTCAATGCACTTGGCACTGGAGAGTACTGCTGCAATACATCGACCACTGTACATGTGAGAACCCACAAAGGTCAGTGATGTGAAATATAATCTTCATCATGATTATAAGTAATCAGTGTGCAACTATAAGAATGAACATATGTGGAGGTACCACACAATTACTTACAAGAGCGATATGCAGACATGACCCAGTAGGGCCCAGGGGGATATGCTTGTCAATCAGCCATATCACAACTGTAGGTGTTAAAATTTATTTCCTGTTGCTAGGTTTAGCATTGCAAAGCCTAGCTAGCAGGTATGTAGTTTCCCTGCTGTGTGGACTGGTGTTCTCAGCATCTTCACCTTTGGCAACTAATGCTGCAACAATGCAAATTGAAAACAGATAGAATGCTAAACAATAGACTACTACCAACTACAGCAGTTGATTCATTCATGGAATACCAAGTTGTATCTGGATGTACTTCATTACACCTGTAGAGGTGGTTAAGCACATCTATATATATATGAAGGTAAAATAAATATACGTAAATTATTGTGACTTGTGTTGGCAGATCAAAGAAATTTTTGTGCCACATATTGCATAATTGTGCAATAACTTACACATTGAATGAATATTATTGGAAAACAGAACTTAATCCACAATGACAGCAGAAGGCAAGCAAAGAAGACTTCGGTGTGCTGCCAAAGGTGTTATTCCACTAAATATGAAGTCTTAATTCAAACGAGTGGGCACTCTGCAATATGCACAACTGGCATCCTTTGCAATCTCCATCCAGTTGTGCAGATTGAGGAGTATCCACTCATTTAAAGACTTTGATGTAATGGAACAACACCTTAGGCAGAACTTTGAAAGTCTTCTTCGCTCGTCAGAGGTCCAAATTGCTGTGGTGGCTTCTGTAGATGTGTGGCAGGTCTCTTCAATGTATACGTAAGTGACAGCCTCTACAGTGATGGTGAGTCATTATCATCTGTGGACAGTAGCCTCTTCATGTGGTTCACAAATCCTCCACAAGCGTGGACAGTAAGTGCACCAAATATTTCAAACGTAATTCAGCGTACAGGATTCAAGGATTGGAGGAGAACCCATCAAATAACGTCATGCACATTATGCAAGTGAGGCAGCACTCTCCAGATCTATCCGCGCAAGCCACATTAAACCACTTATGTTAAAGTTGGTTAGGAGTCCCTTTTGAGATTTACGGCAAGGAGAGAGGACAAGTTGCAGATACAGCACGAGGCGAAGTAATACATAATGTATAGCAACCACCTAGCAACGTCTACGGGAACTAAAGTGATATATATATATGTAATGGCAACATTCCCAACCGCTAAGTGTGCTGCTGATGTCAAATTATTGCTCTCACTGTGATTAGTTGTTCCTGCAAGTGAATTTATTATAAACAAAAATTGAACAGGTTATCTTTGTCCATCACATTCAGATTGGTTTCTCTGTTGCGCACTAACATTATATTCTTGCGTGCTACTTTAGGTGGATCAATAGTCTCTATATATTTATGACCACTGCAAGCATATTTATCTCAATAAATATGGTGTTTCAGTAACATGATATAATGGATATTTTCTCAAGTGGATAATTATGACAAACAGCACCAACGCTGCTTGCCGAGCCAGAAGGCAAGGCGAATAATCTGAACATTCAAGTCATGGGGCATCTGTATGTGTGTATTAGGTTACATATCTAACTGCGTAGCAATTAAATTGCAACACCTTGCATTGTGTCTCAAAATCGTATTCATAACTACTCCTGATGTCCAGAGTCATTCCAAATCTGTTTAGATGGGTAAACGTTTTGCTTCATATTCCACATGCTTCTTGCTATACTTTGGAGCTGTTAGTTTCACGGCACCTTCATTAAGAGCTCACGTCTGCCATTTTCTGGCCAAGACCCCATAAAAACCCTTCCATTCCATGGGGAATATAAAGCAAGGTGGCCCCATGGGTGGAGGGGCTAGCATGCCAGACTACAATATTATGTAAGGGACTGCCATGGGTACATGTACATCCACTGCACTTTGCTAAAGAGCCACAGCATATATATAATAGAGTAAAGATTCATTACCACGTCTATAAATAGACAGTTCCTTGGTTTTCGAGCGTAAGACACGTGGTAGATAGCTTCACTTAGCAAAATGTTTCGGCCCCAAAAGGGCCTTCTTCAGTTGTAAGGGGTTACAAAACAGATCGAGCAAGATGAGTGGTACAGCAGAATAAATAGGGGGTGGCAAGTGCACCTGTGACAAGGCACGATGAGGCTGAATGAAATTAAGAATTAAAAATTCAAGAATTAAAAATTGAATTTAATAGTCATAGCCACATCAGTGCCTGTCATTGTTAGAGGGGGGCTGTCCTGGAGGCCGTCCAGCATGGGTTCAGTAAGAGACCAGAGTCAGAGTTCATGGCATTGGAGCTTCTAATGTGCAGTGCTTCCTTGATCCTCCTTCTAAACCAGTCTTCATCATGGTAGATACTCATTGTCTCATCCCACAGGATCTTGTGACCTGTGCTCCACACATGTTCTGCGATGGCGTTGTTTGGGTCGGCTTTCATTACAGCTCTCTTGTGCTCTTCAATGCGAGTTTTCTATGAGTTGGCTATGACTATTAAATTCAATTTTTAATTCTTTAATTCTTCAATTTCTTCAAGTTGACCTTATTCATGAACCCTTTGCTCATTTGCTTTTTTTACTACAGCAACTCCTCAACCAATTGTTCGTCTAGTCAACTCAACTCTGCAAAGTCTGTCCATCAGTTGGTCAGTGACGTCTCCTGAAGACGTGAGCAACTACATGGTGTTTTGGTGGACGGAGTCTGCAGAGATTAGCAAATCAGTTGCACTGGATGATACCAAGTTTGTCATTGAAGGCTTGCTCTCCAACACTGCCTATCATGTGGTGGTGCTGGCCAGTGGTCCACTTGGAAATGTGAACAGCACTACTGAGTTGTTCTACACACCACCTAAACAAATTAAAGGTAACTTGCTTCATGGTATTAATTTTTATAACTTCCATACATTACCCCACTTAACTCATATATACGTACAATAATATTATATTACACACCATTTCAGAATGTGGTAAGATCATTTTGTATAAATAAGCTGTGTTCCCTTATCTTCTGTCCTATGCATAGGATCATTGAGTGTCCTTGTCCTTCCTGTACAAGTCTTACAATTATCGTGGAAGCCACCAGAGGATGCTGGGCGATCAGCCATTGAGTATATTGTCAATACTACCACGACAGGCATGGAGTTTGCCAATTCAACATCCGTTATGCACCCCATCACCTCGGTACCCATCAGTGGACTCCCCCAGTACAGCTCTGGCACAGTGTCAGTGTGGGTAAAGAACCCTGGTGCACTGAGCAAACCAGTTGTTTCAAGGTTCAGAATGGTCAACATTGTCACAAATGGTAAGCTTACATATTATACGTAATTGACTATATCTCGGCATAGCTGCACAGTGCTCCCTTAGCAATGGGCTGCTATATAATGTCTATGTCTGTGGCCATTCTAACTGCATATCTTCATGTACCATATTTTGGCCAGCATATGTAAGCACTAATTATGACGCTGCTTGTATTTCCATACACTTTACAGCCAAGACTTAGCTACCTTATACATAATAGGGTATGTATTTAGCCTTACATATACCTTATAAATTTGTCATTTTTATGTGTAAGTTAATTAATGACTTGAATTTTATCTATTTACAATGGTTGTACTACAATTGATGTTTGCAGTGAGTGGAGTGTCAGCAGAGTGGGTTAATGACAGTTTCACCTCCTTGAGGGTATCACTTCCAGGAGGAAGCACATACAGGATCACCTACACGTCAGTGAATGAGAGTAATGCCACAGAGCCAAAGACGGTTACTACAAATTCAATCTCACATGTAGTCAAAGATTTTAGACCTGATTGGTTCTATACCGTCTTGGTTGAGGCTGTTTCTTTAGACTCTGACGAAGCGATGAATGGGAGCATTAGAATTGGTGAGCATAATCATGTCATGCTGTTACATGTATGGAAGGTTTCCTGTAAGTTTTACTTGTGCAATTGCACATTCTTCATTTGGCGTGCAGGAATTAGGATTGCCGTTGCTGTTGCTGTTGGTATCATATTTGTACTATTAGGACTATACTTGGCTACTGTAATTTTTGAACGCTAGTTGTAAAGCATGCTTTGTATTCATAGATGTTGTGCATTTCCTGGGAAGTTCTTCTAGCTTACTATGGTTGCTACTATTAAATGTGGCATGTCACTAACTAAATCACTACAAAACAGTTTTGCAAATGGGAAAAGTGTTCTTGCAAGGTAGAGCCACCCCATTAATGTCCAGTCATTGGTTACTTTTCCTACATGTCCCCTCGTATTTGTTAGACTAGGCATTGGTACTGTACAGTGTGTTGGCTTATATATATAGCATTAATGTGACACCAGTCCTGTGTATAGTCATGTGTTGTATGTAACGCCCCTTGCACATGAACATACAATCCAACAGTTGGAGGTAACAACGCTGCCACAGTGGGAACCTTCCTTGGTGGACTGGTGGCTGGTGGTGTCTGTGTAGTCCTTGTTGAGGGGATAGTGCTTGGGTTAGTAAAGTTGAGGAAGCAGAGGAAGGGTGCTGAATCAACAGAAGAGGAGACAACGTAAGCCTTCCACATGTGCTTGCTACACAGTAGTGCATGCATTGTTGTGTTCTGGACTGATGAACAAGTGTCTCCTGAATGGTTGACGTACGTACATATATACACAGTTCAGACCATTCCTGACATTTACCAGATTTAATGTGTAGTAGAATGTCAAAATGAATGATGACATGTATTTGCAAGCATTAAATGAGTGACATTCATTCCTGACTGTATATCTGTGCACATCTTACCGACCCATAGACGGCTGTCAACATGCTGCTCCCTCTGTAGTGCAATGATTGAGTGTTGCTGAAGATTTTTATTGTGACTGCAACAAAGCTCTGTTGTGTAAAGGGTCAGCCCGTTTCTAGCTGGTAAAGAGTTCTCCTATAGCAGCCAGCCGAAAAGCCCCCGCTTCACTCTTTTGTAATGTTGCAGCAGGCTTCTTCCTACAGTCCTCCACGTATTCATCACCTGCCTCGCATGTAGCACTCCACAGCTTCATAGCATTCAAAGAACAGAAAATTCAAATATAGCACTATAGCAAGTAATTAGTCAATTGTAATTGAAACTGTTACATACTAATTCTGTATTATACTCCTATCGCTGTAGTGAGGCCACCTATGACACTGTTGGTCCAAAAGAGTCTGCGGCACTGAGTGAACATGTTGCCATGGAAACCAACCCTGCCTATGCCAGTGTACAATGAGTTAACAAGGTTTACACGGCAACAACTGAAGTGTGTCACACCAGAATATTTATATTATGTGGGTCTCCTTGCATCATGATGAGTGATTGAATCAAGCATGCAGTAGTTGTCATGGAATTGACAGACGTTCAATATTGATTATTCTTGTAACATCCATATCGACACTGAGTTTACTAGAGTGACATTCACCAACATAATTATAGATACCTTAGCAGTGTGCATACAGTTCTGGTTATTTGAATAATTATTGTTGTAGCTTATATAATTATATGAGCTATATATGTGCAATGTTGTATTGGCCTGTATTGCTTATTACAGTTATGTTGTGCATGGATGTGTTTCTGTGTGTAAAAGGTGGCATTATATAATAAATTATGTTAGGCAACATGTTACCCACCCACCAACACACATGCACACGCCATAAGCACGCGCACACACACACATAATATATAGCACTAGCACTATATAATTATAATAAACAACAGTCAAGAGTCTTGCTTCAATTCATTCAGTCCAATTGTTTTCTGTACAGCCTCTCCACTTGTCTTCGAACCCTTCCATTCTCACATCTATCTGATCTATCACCCATACCACCTTCGCCTTGCCCTCCATCTCTTGCCACCCTTCTACAGTCTCTTTCATCAACCTCTCCATCTCCATTCTCTCCTCCACCAAGCCTGTACAATGCAGTAAAAAATGATCCACATCTTCCACTTCTCCACTGTCACACATTGTACAAATCCGCTCATCCCTCCTTAACCCACACCACCTTCCTGTTTCAATTCTTAACTCCGCCGTCCCACCTCTCAGCTTCATTAGCATTCTCCGTATATCTCCATATATCTGTCCACACTGTCATATTATATAAAGCAAGCAATGCACAGTTTGGTGTAAAATCAATGACTATTTACAAAGTTTGACTATGCCTTCCATTATACCTTTGTTATACTGTGTCATATTGAATCTAAATATTTAGGCACCTGCAAACACACACAGCACAAGCACGTGGACACACATGCACATGCACACACAAGTAGGCATATCTGTCCAACTGTCATATTATAAAGCAAGCAATGCACAGTTCGGTGTAAAATGACTACGAAGTTTGACTAGGGGCTAGTGTCAGTGGCACAATGTTGTACTATTAAATGTTAGTTACGCGTATTTAGTATATAAATTTTATAGTAGTGAAAGGTCCACGCCGATCAACCCGCAGTCCTGACAGCAGATGATGTGGGGCAGATGGAGTGTATGTTTGGTCCTGTCGTCGATGCTTGTCTTGGCAGTGTGTCTTTCTGTCGCTGAAGGAGGTGAGGGCACGTCTGTGGGAGGACATTATTGGCTGCTGTGTTCGGTCGAGGAAAGTATGCTTGGAAATGCGCGTCATCCTCGTGTGCCTATTTTCTAGTACTATATATACTCTTCAAAATACTGCCTTGGACCATTAAACCCAATACAGCAGAGTGACTGTATTATGTACGTAGCTTCCACAGGTGCCAGACGTGATTCGCACGGAGATCGAATGAATTACGGTGTTTTACATGTGGCAATAGCGCACATGATGTGGTGAGACGTCATTGGTTGAGTACTGGCACTATACAACGAATGTAAAGCATACTTAAACCTTCAGCGAAAGGAGGTTTTGGATTGCTTTTATTGTATATGTATAAGCTGTAAGGGGTTTCCACATACCTTCTAATAAATAAATTGACAAGTAACTTGTATAACTGTTGTCACTGTGTAGTTCATGGATTATTTTAATTTTGTACAAGTGTATAATTATGTTCTTGCTACAACTCCACTATACCAAGTTTCTTCCTTAATATCTGTGCAGTAATGCTATCTAACGGGCCTTAACACTAAGTATGGCATCCGCTGTGAATGATTTGGATGTCTCTGTTTGACAAGTATAGTTGCTTTATTTTGTTGATGAATTGGTCCATGCTGTTGTCAATCAACTGATGTCTGTCTACAAGTGGCCATTGCTGTCACCTCATGTCCCATGATAACCTTTATCCAACACATGGAAGGCTTCATTTAGGGAAGAGGTTATTGGAGTGTTGTTTGTCAAAGCTGGCAGAATCTCTTCTCAAGTCACTGGCCTGTCTCTGTCCAAGGCAGTGTTGTCAAGATTACCAGCTCTGCAAGCAACGTGGACTATTCCACAAAGTGATGAGCCCATTTCTCAGTTCATTCTTCAGTATAGGAAACTTGACAATACCTCATGGCGAAGTCAGTCCACCATCTCAGACTCTATTGTAAACTCTACCAATGTGACTAGACTGGCAGCTGGCACTGAGTACGATGTCTAGGTAAGAGCAGAGTCTGCTGTGGGAGCTGGCATGTGGAGTGAAGTGCAGACAGAGAGAACATACATGAGTGATACGAATAATTAGTGTATCAGTTTGCCATTCGTTGCTATAATATACTTCAATTATAGAGATGGATTATGACAATAATTGCACTATGTATACAACCATTACCGTATATACTTTGCTTTGCAATAGTTTTAAATCGTGCATTTGTTATAATTATCTTAAACTTTTATCCATTCAGGGAGGCACCAGTGTTTGAGGACAGTACATGCTATTATCTCTGTTGCTATGCTATTACAGTTACTTTTATATTATGGACATAACAATAAATTCATGCTTTGTTAGTTAAAAGTATATAATATTCTCTATAATATGTATCCTTGCATTCAGCTCCCCCCAGTCCCAATCATCACACTGTGAGTGCTGTACCAGTCAACAAACGTGGTGTTATTAGAATGTCTTGGACTGCACCCAGTGTGCAAGAGGAGAATTGTCTATCACTAAATATAATTATCATTCGGTACAAAGTACAGAATTCTCACAACAATTTCATGTACTGGAATGTCATGTCAAACTTTGAAGCCTGGGCTTGGCTTAATTCTGGTACTGTTTACCGTGTGCATGTAGTCAGTGTCAGTGCAATTGGGCAAGACTCATACTGTTGTGAAGAGACCGTCACCATTTGATTTAGCAATTTTTATCTTCTAAGTAACAGTCCGGTTGTATACATATGCATAAAAAGTGACTGACAATTATACTTTATGCAATGTGCAAGTACCTGACAAATGCTGTTATGAAGTAATTAACATGTTATAATGTTCTCTAGAATTAGCTATATTGTGTCTTTATGGCCCTAAAGTTTCTTTCCTGTATGCATACACCTATACATAGCCGGCAGTTGCACCATGACAAAATTAGCTTTTCTACACCTAGCTGTAGGAGCTCCTCGTCCTGACAGAAGCAATGTGCATGCAATGGCTATTAGCAGATCTGTCATTCGAGTATCCTGGAGTGCACCCGCTGTGCCGAATAGTGAATTACCCATCACAGCATGCAGAGTTCAGTACAAAGTTAGAGGTGAAAAGGACAATATTAAGACCCTCATGGTTCAGTCATCACCAGCTGCAGTGCCAGGTCTGCTTCCTGGCACGGAGTACCGAGTGTTTGTGGCCTCAGTCAATGCCCTTGGCACAGGAAAGTATTGCTGCAATGGAAGGAGCTCGAGCATTTACACGTGGACACTCAATGGTATGTGGTGTGATTGTGAAACTAGTTAATTAATAGTATGTGATTGTTAAACGTTGACCAAGAGGTGTACACAGGATATATAAGATCACAAAGTCTAATTTCTGTATACACCGATTATAGGTTCGGAACTATTCTCTAGTCCAATCAGTTTAGCTAACAGAGCACCTTAGCTATCTAGTTATGTTTAGTCTTCTTGATGGTGTCAGTATTCGAGTAACGAATTGCCCAAAATGACCGGTAAAACGTGACGTGATTTCATCAATATTGTCACATGCACTCTGTCAGACATGTGTACATGCCTAGGCTCATACTTGACCCTGTCCATCCTCTGCCATGCATTATTCCCCACCTCTGAGGCAGCACATAAAATGGCTGCCTATGGACTGGGTCAACTCCGAGATTATACACTGCATGCTTGCCATGTATGAGTCTGCAGGATTTAGCATCATGCAGTAAGCACGCAGAGTGATTCAATGGGATTTAGAAGCATCTAATACATACCCGTTACTTTGGCAACGGGATCTATTTTTTCTAGAACATGTATATAGTGTAGCTGGCTAGGTTGGAATCAGTGTGTACATATCCACCATGTGCCTATATATGACAATGATCAAGCATGTATTAATTTAGTAATAATTAAATGTTTATTGTATAATGTTAAAGATCATATCGCAGTACATAATTTACAATAGCAAATCTGCAAAAATTGTGTAACATGTACTAGTTACTACACGCCTCCAATGGCGTACGGCATTTACTGCACAAGGCCTGAGACAAGAATATCACAAGAATATATAGAATGTGGAGTTATATATGTAGAATGTGGAGTTATGCATATTAGGAAGAGGGGGGTAAAGAGGACGGAGGAAGTATTCGAGGTGAATGGAGAGAGAATTGAAGTAGTGGAGGAGTTTAAGTACCTTGGTTGTGTGATTACGGAGCAGATGGGGAGCAAGAGGAAAGTGGAGGAAAGGGCTCGAGCTGGATCAAGGGCCTTGAGTGATTGGCTTAGGAAGTGCAGAGATGCTGCGGGGAAGGTTAGAGGAAACACATTTGTAAGGTTAAAGGAGATGCTGGTTGAGTCAGTGTTGCTGTATGGGGCAGAGGTGTGGGGTGGGGGAAGTCAACTTGAGCCAGCGGAGAGGGTGCAAATGCAAGCGGCCAGGATCTTGGCTGATGAGGTGTACATATGTGGAAGAGGAGAGGGGGAAATTGAAGGAACTGATGAGTGAGAGGGTAGGGAAGGGCAGTGGAGAGAGTGTGGCTGAATAGATTTACAACACCCAGGCACCATCCCCCAACCTAGACCCCAATGACCCCAGACCCATTGATTCTTTCATCTTATTGATTCACAAATTTATAGATCACAGTGCTGCATGGGGCAGTGATGCCCTAGTGTGCCTTGGCACACGATGCACTTTAATAATACTATGATAATATGATCATAATATACGCCCTAAAAAGTGAGGGCTTTTTGAATTCAGTTGCATGTTGCAAGAGGGAAGGAAGGAATGGCAAAAAGAAAGCAGCTTTCAACGAACGATTTACCCCCAAAGTTTAAGGTTCGCTTCAATTTTGATTTAGATGGTGCTCCAACAGGAAAAAGTTCGTGCTACTGTACCGCCGCCTCTCGCTGCTCAGTCGTACCAGGGTTCAGCGGCTGTACATTTAACAATTGCACGTTTCAGTTCGCTGCACTACCAGCCGTATCCCAAACGACAGATGCAACAGTTCCTTACCACGACGATCTTACTGGCTTCGACCTGGCAGAGCTTTTCGACTTCTAGCTGACTTTGTTACTATTTTTAGGAACACAGCGTTGTGTTTTTGCTTGCCAGCAGCTATAATTGTATCCATTACTAGCCACATATGGAAGGTGGCGTGAGAAAAATAGCCTGCCTTAAAGCCATATTTGGAGGTGTTGGGGGCGCTTAGGTGGTTATTGCCATGTGGTAACTTTGTTACCAGCTGTCCGGCTTTCTTTGATGTATGACATCATCATGTGATAAATATACAGTATGTGTGTTTGTGGTCATTCACATTATGCCACCTTAATGGCATGCTGACCTTACCAGCTGCTCATTGCTTGACTTCTTAATTTCAGTAACTCCACTGCCAAATGTCAGGCTAGTCAACTCAACTCTGCAAGTCTGTCCATCAGTTGGTCAGTGACGTCTCCCCAAGATGTGACCAACTACATGGTGTTTTGGTGGAAGGAGTCTGCAGAGATTAGCAAATCAGTTGTTCACTTCTTTCACATTTTCTCAATTACCCTCAACACTGCCTCATCTTGACAAACTATATTCAACTCCCGTCCATCACAATTTCCACCTTTCATTATCCTGATCTGGCAACTCAAGACAACGAACATTGTGCCCACTATGGAAGGAGAGAAGGTATACCATTTACATAATATATATATATATAATATATATAATATATATTATATATTCATATAAATTTAGTTATGAATAGGCATTTATAATATGCGTTTAACCATTCAGCAATGGATGCATGCTCTAATGATGGCATTCAGGTAGTGTCCAATCTCTCTCTGTGCACTAGATCATGTCCTCCCAATTCTTTGGCCAGCAAAACAGTTCATTCCACTGAGTATGGCCATTTCACGGTAACTCTACGACTTCCAAAATCTCACTGGGAAGTGAGTGTCTTGCAGATTAATGACAGGCACAAGGTAAGATCAACTTCTTCTGACTTTATCAGAAGAAAATAAATGCCACTTGTTTTGCTCACGGAAACGTCTATATATGTCGTACGTACAACATTCTTCTGTTAATATATTTAGCATGTCGTGTACATACTTTGTATCTTTGGTATTACACTGAGCATGTGATGTAGGCAAATTCTATTCAGTTCTTGACAATATGTCTGTGTAACATCTTCCATTGGTATTGTTTGCCTGGATGCCTTAGAATTTAGCAGAGCAAGGTTTAACACATATATGTATACAATCACAGTACATTACTCCGCCTCGAGAGTGACTACTAATATCGAAGCCATTTATAGAAACTACCCATTTTCTACTGTGGAACCACAAAACCTAGGCTCTGCCCAAAAATGGTCACAAACAGCTTCGTGCTCCATTTGCTCTATTTGCAAACTCCTTACCGTACCTCCTAATTCTCAATACAAAGACAAAACCACACTTTATTCCTAATTGACTTTCATGTAGTTCCAGATCTTTGGTTTTACACTGGTCTTAACGACCTACACACATTGCATGCTACTATACATGCATAATATCTATATAGGCCTTTGGCACATTTTGGATAAGACTTTAATTAAGGTATAATCCTGACACATGTAGCCATTGCAGCTATAAAGAGTCTGTGCAGTACACGTAGATGAGAAATGAACCAGTAATTGCTCGTCGCCCACTATACTTCCCAAACACTGTGGAGCAAATACTAGTTAGGTTTGTCTTGGATGAACACAAACTCCAGCTGTATCATGTACTATAAAATAATTTATATACAATGTGCGTAATAAATAGTATGACACCGACACATTATGCAACTGCAGGCATTGACTGTATAGGAGTCACATGCTTCGTGGGCTCCTGGTCAGGGGGCAGCATTATAGGTTATGGGAGAGTGTTTCAGCAGCGTCCTCTTATATTTTATTTAGTGAGAGCAAGGACATTTCTTGCATTTAGCTACCATTGCTGTTGCGTTGACAGCAAACAAGCATAATGTTCTTAAAGGTTCCGTTCAGGTTTCAGAAGCCCCCAAGTCTGATGACATGGCCGCCATCTTTCCACGGACGTACGGAATAGCTATATATATGTACACCCTGCAATTTCTATAAATAGCGGCGTATCTGCCTCGTGATCACAAAAATTCGACTTTGCCTTTGCAGTTTGGTGACAAAATGTACTTTCGTATTTGGAAGTCACCTCTCATCATCCTGCTGTTCTTGGGATACAAAGCCACTTCTGTTGCAGGAGGTGAGGTTCTTTCAGTTATAACAGACCACCTATCAGTTTACATCTGCATCTTGTCCTACAGAATAATGCTGTGTGTGCATTGTCGGTGTTTGAGTGCTGTGTAGCTGTGAATCAAGTACATATGCATGTCCTTCATGAGTATAATTTATGTATGTATGATGTATGCAAGTATACCAACTAAAGGAAGGCGTCTGTATGCATATATTATGAATGATGGCAGGCTATGAGTTTCTTTGACTGGCGTTTCTTTGTCTGAAGCTGTTTGTGTCAACACCTGTCATGCAAATACTTCCTTCTTTTATGTGTATTGGACTGGAAGGTAGTGTGGAAAAGGTATTAGAGAAAGATTGAACAATGAGTAATGTGTACAACCAGACAACAATTGTAGTAGATTGATACAAAAGAGTATCATTTGCAGTTGTATGCCAGTACTTCAGTCAGCTCTACTTAATCTCCCCAGCCATATGGACTGTGGTGATCTTGGTAGTCCCATAATTACTCAATGTTGTTTGTACAACTCTGTAGTGACCTACCCCTGTGATGTATGTAAGCTACACACTGCAGGAATCAAACAGTAGAACCTGCCAATCTGATGGACAGTGGAGTGGGAGTGTGCCTCTGTGTCAACATAAGCTTGCACAGCAGATTCCATTACATACACTTGCATGAATTGAATAGATGTTTATATTTTTGAAACATTACTGACTGATGGACAGTGGAGTGGGAGTATATGCCGAAGTGCAATGGTACATGTTTGAAAGAATTTGCTGTGATATATATATAGTTGCAGCATGATTTGCACTTAAAGTGGCAGACCAGACTTGCATTACTTTGAGGTGTATGAAAACGTTTGTAAATTGTACTCGATACAAGAAAAAGCAAAGTTTGGAGTGCTGCTGTTAGTGAGCTATCAATCAGTCAGTCAGTTGGTTCCACATATATATACAGTAACACTAAACAAAAGTGTGATAAAGAGTGAGAGTGTACCTCAGTGCAATCGTCAGTTGGTTTGTTGTTGTATCTTGTGCTGTTGATATTAGAGTTGTTGTTGTTGTTCTGTTTTATTAATCTTGGTCTGTTCATGTACAATCATGCCTCCCTCCCCAACTGCAGCAATCTGCGGTTTTAATGAGTGCAATTATTCATAATCCTCGCTTTTTCTGTTTCAGCAACTTGCACTAGTCCCTGCCAAAATGGAGGGACCTGCACTTCACCTAACACCTGCACTTGTGATGGGGGGTGGACTGGAATGCAGTGTGAAATAGGTGAGTTTGATGTGAAGCATAGGCAAACCATACTGAAAGCATTTTGTATTTTAGATTTCTATGGTGATGATGGCTCTATTTACTCATTTCACTGACTATTCTCACTGTGTATGTGTTTTCAATGCAATTCTGTGTGCAGACAATTATGTTGTTCATGTGTTTTTATCAGAGAGTGCGGTAGCACTCTCTATGTAGGGATGGCACAGGGTGTTTCGTTATCCCTATACATTGGTATAGGAGCGAAATTCGAAAATACGCAGAAAACCGGCGAAAGAAGGCTACGTACAGCTGAATATAGAACGGTCTTACTATAAACTGACCTTAAAGGCAAGCGAACATATCCCGCTGAGAAATAACCGCGCTTCGAAAATCCCGGTTTTCGTTTTCTTCTTCTTCTTCTTCTTCTTCTTCTTCTTCTTCGCCAGCTGTAACTCAAGAACGAAGGGGGCTATTGGAGCGCTTTTAGGACGAAACTACTAGAAAGTTCCCGAACTGTATTCTTTGATAGAACTGGTTGTCAAAGCGATAATATTCAACATCAAGGTTTTCGTGGCTCACAGCGACAGAGCTGTGTGAAATCCGCCATTTTCTAATGACGTCTCCACGTAGTTTGAAAAATGGTCTCTGGGCCAGCGCGCCGAAGTTCTTCGTGTTTGCCTGGTAAAGCGCAAGATTGGCAGCTTACCAAGTGTGGTGCGCTATAAAGTTCTTATTGATATCGTCCAAGATGAAAGGAAACGCTGGCAATTTAATATGTCTCAGTATCAGCGGACACGTACGTAATTCACTTGTAGCTAGCTAGCTACACGGTCCAGTTTTGTATCCACCGGGGATGAATAAACTAGTAGCAAGTCGATTGTGACCTATTATAGGTAAAGGTGGACGAGATACAGTATACTAATGAGAGAAGGCTATAAGCAGACTTGCATAAAAAGTACAGGAACTAGAGAAGATTAAAACTTTTCTACAAAAATGGTAAGAATGTAGGGATGGCACAAAAAGGACAGAAACAAGAGGGGATGTCATGTGGTGAAGTATTTGCTGTGTGTGGTTTCTACACACAAGGGTATTGCACCACATCCCTACATCTGGCAGCAGCATGTAGCTAATCAGTGTCGATGGAGGGTACATTATTTATCTCTTGAACAGAGCAAACTGAACTTCAGTAGCACATCGAAAGGAATATGCACTATAATTGGCAAGAACAGATCTAGACTCTAGTATATAGTTGAAGGAATTTAGCTGCTTCCACTTTATCAGCCCTCAGGGGCTATTTGCAACTGAGTGCTGGTGGAGTAGCTATAGCTACACACCAAGAGCAACAGCTGGCACTAGTTCTTATGTGGCCATACAGTGAGTAGCACATGATGCAGAATGCTGCCAGATGTAGGGATATGGTGCAATACCCTTGTGTGTAGAAACCACACACAGCAAATACTTCACCACATGACATCCCCTCTTGTTTCTGTCCTTTTTGCGCCATCCCTACATTCTTACCATTTTTGTAGAAAATTTTTAATCTTCTCTATTAAGAATGAACTGATCATGAATGAATAGGGCAAGTATGTATTATATATATATATATATATATGTGTGTGTGTGTATAGCTGTTGAATGCAAGCAATGAGTTTTTAATCAATGACATCTGTTCTTTTTACTGTGCAGCTGTTTGCACCAGCCCGTGTCTAAATGGAGGGACCTGCACAGCTCCTGACACTTGCACTTGTGATGTAGGGTGGACTGGAATGCAGTGTGAAAGAGGTAGGCAAACTACTGAAAGACTTTGTCAAGCACTGCACTTTCTCATACTCTTGAATTGACTTCTATTTCCTTCTCTGTAATATGCTCTCATATATATTCTTTGCAAAAGCATTCAAAACAACCTACATTACCAGGAACTCTAGGTCCACTATTTACAACACGAGGTGCAACAATGAGTACGCGTGAGCCACCATAGATAACTATAACCTCATTAATAATGTCACAATGACCATGACTACACCATGCCAACAATAACCATGCCAACCATATACTCATACAATACACTAACCAAGTGGAAGTACACCAAATCATAAATAAGCATAGGGAACAAAACAGTACATACGTATATAACACCCCTTCCCCCATGACAAAGTAAGGAGGACGTCAAAGTCAAGCCGGCCTGCAGTAGTCAGTAACAATAACGGACAATACATAACAGGCATGTACGCATTAATCACTTAATATTTGTCAACCTGACCAGATCAATAAGATTGATCAATGACCTGGGGACCGAAGTTCTATTTGGTGCAACCAGCGACCCTCTCCCAAATCATTCAGCACATTGCGTATTTGTGAGTGCACATTTTGTTCTGTTGTAACTTGAATTCTTCTTGAAACTTGAAACTTGAAATCTTAGCCGCATTTACTGAAAAGGGTGACGGTCATCATGTCTGTGGGAAGCCTTCATTTGCTGTATTCAGTTGAGGAGACTGCTGGCAATATGTAAGTAGTGACCCTCGTCTAGTGCGCTAGAATATTCTTACCCTTGCCTGACAGAATTGTCAGGAAATATAAAATGTACAGAATATTACTGAAGTGACATCAAAGACATAATATTATGTTGGGATAAACGAGCTTGCAGATTAAATTAAGCTAGCTATATGGATTAATCATCCTACCCGGGGATTGGTGCCATAATATCTTCTCTGTGGATTGGGATCTATTGACTCTATATCTCAAGTAATCTCTGGTGAATATCGCAATGGTGGTCCAGTATTCTGCAGGTGTTGCCCAAATCCACCGGGTGACGGCAGACCCAGGCATGCTGCGTCAGTGCCTAGTTAGTGCAATCAACTCAGTCCTTTACATGCTGGCGTTCCTGTAGCTGTTGGTTACTAAGTGCATGCCTGTGGCTTCCACATTTTGGTGGGGCAACATGCACACAGCACCTGGTACACGGTCCTTCAGTTTCACTAGCAGATGCCTCAGCATTGCTATAATTCCCATTCATACATTCATGTCATGGTAACACTTGTACGTATAACTGTGTATGGAAATTTGAGTCCAGCGTGTACCCCCAGAGGAAGCTGTGGGCACTGCACGAGTACTTTTGGTTTACCAGAGTGATTCACAACAGATTGTTGAAATGCAGTATATAATTATGTGTTTAGTGTATACATATGTATGTGTACAATGTATAAGTGTAGTACATGCTCTTTCAGTATGCAGCTTTGTAATAGCCCTCTCTGTGCGTCTCAGCCAGTCAAACATGCTGCACTGTATTCTTCATCTGCTAAAATTTGTAGCCTGTCTTTTCACGTGTGTGTGGTCTATGCATGTTGTGGTTGCTTCTCATTGCAGCTCTTAACACACTTTTCTACCTTTCAAATGGTAGGCTTTGCCTTAGATTACCGTGTGCCTGCGGAACCCCTGTCTCTCCATGGGGTACAGCCTCATCACCTCGTGCACTCTTGAATTAGTCCATCCTCACCGCCAGATATGCACCAATTACATCTAAGTGCTGCATCTAAATCCTATTTCTATCTGTGATGTAGTACATATAGGAAGTGCCGGGGAAGTAATTTCAATGGTGTCATCATATAAATACTTGGGTTATATTGTTAAGCAATGGAGTACCTTGAGCTGACTGGCATGGTGCGGGATGAGGCTGAAGCTGGGAAGAGAAACTATTGAATGGATTTGAAGGAATGAGTTTGAATCAGACAACAGCTCACGTAACATGCCACATGTCTGTAACAATAATTATAATTGTGTTTTCTTTTATCTGAATCCACAGTGTGGTATGTTTGGTTGAGATAGACGTGTCCTAGTGCATGAAGACTTGACTGATTGATTGATTGATATAGACCAAAGCTAGTCTTTTGCACCAGGGGAAGGTTCAATAAGCACACTGGTGGGGAACCTGCGAGAGAGTCCAAATCCTAGTGATGTGGTGGAATATTACATACAGTGTTTGAGTGTTAGTGTTAGGGTTGGTTATATAGCAAAATATTATATTTAATATAGACCAAAGGGGAATTTCCATAAGCACGTTGGTGGGAAGAGCCTGGGAGTGGGTCCAAATCCTAGTGGGGTGGTGGCATGTTAGATGCTGTGTTTGGGTATTATATATATATATAGTGTTGGGTTTTGTTATACTGCAAAATATTATATTATACAACTTTTTATATTGGAAAAACGATTTAATAAGCTTGAACAGTCGCTTCATTAGGTAACAGAACGTTTGATCCATAGATCTTCTTCAGCTGTTTTACAAAACTTAACACTATGCAAGCTTTGAGTAAATAAGGATAATAACACATTGCTCAAAAGTCACATACAGCTAAGTTTTATAAGCAGCTGAAGGAGATATACAGATCACAACATTCTATTACCTACTGAAGTGACTGCTGTGTTCAGCTCGTTAATTCATTTGTTCATTAAACTTCATACAGCAATGAACCCATCATACTGTTTTATATTAAAGAGACAATTACAACTGTTGCACAATTGGTGATGTCAGTACACCACAGCAACTTTTGTTAATGTAGTAAGCATTAAATTTCTATTCAATTCTATGTACAGATGCGCCCAAGGGCAGTATGCATGGGTGCACCTGTTGGAAGTTTGTGTGATGGAAGTGATTAGTGTCTGATATATTTAAAAATATGTCTTCAATATTATGCCATTCTTATTATAATCCTCCACCCAGCAGTGTGACTTGATGGTATGGATTGTCCAGGGGTTTGACAGCAGTTAATATAGACCAGAGCCAGTCTTTTACACCAGGGTGAATTCCACAAGCACATTGGTGGGAAGAACCTGGGAGTGGGTCCAGATCCAGTGGGTGGTGGCAGATGCTGTGTTTGAGTGTTATATATAGTGTTGGGTTTGGTTATACCGCAAAATATACAACTGTTTTATATTGGACAAATGATTTAATAAGCTTGAACACAGCAGTCACTTCATTAGGTAACAGAACGTTTTGATCTGTAGATCATTTTCAGCTGTTTACAGAACTGAACTATGTAAGTCTTAAATAAATAATGATAATACAGCACTGCTTAAAAGTCACATACAGCTAAGTTTTGTAAACAGCTGAAGGAGATCTACAGATCACCATTATTCTATTACCTACTGAAGTGACTGCTGTGTTCAGCTCATTAATTCATTTGTTAATTAAACTTTACACACCAATGAACGTCTATCATACTGTTATATATGTTATATATATTACAACTGTTGCACAATTGGTGAAGTCAGTACACCACAACAACCTCTGTTAATGTAGAAAGCATCAACAGTCTATGTTTTAGGGACTGTACAGGATTGCCCAAGGGCAGTATGCATGGGTGCACCTGATGACAGTTTGTGCGATGGAAGCGATTAGTGTCTGATATAATTGAAAAATATGGCTTCAATATTATGCCATTCTTATTATAATCCTACACCCAGCGGTGTGACTTGATGGCATGTATTCTCCAAGGGTGTGGCAGCAGCTTTTAATAGAGTGTACATGCCCTTCTGTCAATGTTTCTTGTGTTGCTGTACACAACAGTAGTGCATGTATTGTATCTGTGATAATGGATTTTGTCATAATTCCTTTTGTCAGTCTCAGAAGTTCCTTCTCAAGTCACTGGCCTGTCTCTATCCAAGGCAGTGTCATCAAGATTACCAGCTTTGAGGGCAACCTGGGCCACTCCGCAAAGTGATGAGCCCATTTCTCAGTACATTCTTCAGTACAGGAGAAATGGGACTACTTCCTGGGGCAGTCAGCGCACCATCACAGGCACTCCTCCTCAAAGCTCTACCTCTGTGCGACTGGCAACTGGCACTGAGTATAATGTCAGAGTGAGAGCGGTGTCTGCTGTGGGAGCTGGAAATTGGAGTGCAGTGCATACAGAGAGAACATACATGAGTGAGTTCTTGTGAATGATAGATATTTTAGTTTACAAGATTTATAGGGTAGTTGTACATCTGGTGCTAATATTGTGATATGTCATAATAATATACTTTGTGCTAAGAATTTTTACTTTGTGTTACAATTATTGCGTGTATTTGTATTTACATAGTGAGGCACTAGTGGCAGGAAGTGTTCATTTCACAATAATTATGTTTTACAAGCATAACATTCTCCATGCATGCAATGTTGGCTAACTATGATATTTTTGCAGAACCCCCCAGTCCTAACCATGACACAGTGAGTGCTGTACCAGTTGACAGACGTGGTGTTATTAGAGTGTCCTGGACTACACCCACTGTGCCAAGAGGAGAGTTACCTATCACTGGATACATCATTCGGTACAAAGAACAGAATAGCACTATGTTCAAGTACTGGCCTGTCGTGTCAAACTCTGAGACTGAGGTCACTGGCCTCAATTTCGGGACTGTCTACCGCGTGTATGTAGCTGGAGTCAGTGCAATTGGCCAAGGCTCATACTGTTGTGAAGGGACTCCAGTTCTTGTAACAACGTATAAAGGCAAGTTGCATCATGAGCAGGTTTTGATTTGTTGAATGTGTAATGATTTGTTGTGTCTGATTTTCAACTGGCATTGACTTTCAGTGTTTCACTGTACATGCTCAATTGTTTTTCTGAATGTTGATTTCTGTCTTGTATTGAGTTGGATTTAACCCTTGAGATGTGTTCTAGCTGCATGAGTTTGCTCAGTTGAGTAGTGTTATATAGACCGTGCTGTGTGTGTTGCTATACATATAATTATACTATAGTAAAGATTTACAAGTGCTTGCAAGTCCATTGCTTGTTTGACATGTTTTTCTACAGCTTCTCAAACATTTGTTGGTCTAATCAACTCAACTCTGCAAAGTCTGTCGCTCAGTTGGTCAGTGATCTCTCCTCAAGATGTGACCAACTACATGGTGTTTTGGTGGACGGAGTCTGCATAGATTAGCAAATCAGTTGCACTGGATGATACCAAGTTTGTCATTGAAGACTTGCTCTCCAACACTGCCTATCATGTAGTGGTGCTGGCCAGTGGTCCACTTGGAGATGTGAACAGCACCAGTGAGGTTTACTACACAGCTCCTATTATAGTACAAGGTAAATGTACTGAATATTTCAGAAATATCATATGTAATGTATAATTATATTATATACTTGCTGTCCTTCCTAATTTTTCTTGCACATATAGAATCAGTGAATGTCTCTGTACTTCCATAACAAAGATTACATGTCTCGTCCGTGGGAACCATGTCCCACTTAACTCATAAATACCTACAATACATTACACTATTTCATAATGCAGTGAGATCATTTGTTATAAATAAGCAGTGTTTCCTCATATTCTGTCCTATGCATAGGATCATTGAGTGTCCTTGTCCTTCCTGCACAAGTCTTACAAGTATCATGGAAGCCATCAGAGGATGCTGGGCGATCTGCCATTGAGTACATTGTCAATACTACCGCGACGGGCATGTATTTCGCCAATTCCACATCCGTTAAGCACCCCATCACCTCGGTACCCATCAGTGGACTCCCCCAGTACAGTGCTGGCACTGTGTCAGTCTGGGCAAAGAACCCTGGTGCACTGAGCAAACCGGTTGTTCAAGGTTCAGAATGGTGAACATTGTCACAAAATTTAATGGTAAGCATGTATGTAATAGCTTGTTATCATGACACCATATACGTACATCAGTAGAGTGTTAGGCAGCTTGGTTGAGTACATTGTCAACATTACAGTTGCAGACAGGGATTTTGTCAATCCGACATTCGGTAAGCACCCTACCACCTATTCATCAATAGACTTCCCCAGTGCAGCTTTGCATGGCACAGTGTCATTGCGGGCAAAGAACCCTCATGCAATTAGCGAACTGTTGTGAGATTCGGGATGTTGATCGTTGTTATAAATGGTATTAATTTATAACATTGATTTTACAACAGTTCTGGACACACAGTATAAATATAATTGTATTACCTACACTGAGGTAATAATGTTATGTGCAGCATCCAACATCCAACAAATAGCCGAAATAAAATTGCTTCGAATAATAAAATAATCTGATAGCACGAAGATGTACATAATATACCGTGTGTGTAGTAATATACATGATAACTGAATTATCAGTGTGTGTAGTAATGACTCATTTATATTGTATTTGACATACGTACGTAATTAACCTTGTTTTGCAGTGGTTGGAGTATCAGCAGAATGGGTGGATGAAGACTTCACTACATTGAGGGTGCCAGTGCCAGAAGGAGGTGTGTACAGAATCAGCTACTGGGCAGTGAACAAGAGTAACACACCAGAGCTAAAGGTGGCTACTACAAGTTCAAGTTCACAAGTGATCAATGATTTCAGTCCAGAATACATCTATACCATCGTGTTTGACGATTGGACTGGGAGTGTTGAAAGAGGCAAGCAATATAATTAAAAAATTAACTTGTGCATTTACACAAAACCTGACTTTAAACTTGTGTAGTATTCTTGTATTACCTGAGTGAGTATGTTGTCCAGTGACTAGATGCAAATCAGGAACTTTAGACTTAGTTATACGTATGCGTACATGCCTATGTCCAATATATAAGTACATGATATTAAGTGATAATTGCTGCGTGTGTTTGTGATTACGAAAGAATCTTGAGCGTCATCACAGCATTGGGAGCCTGATAGATGGGGCTCACCTAGGTCCGAAGACCGATAGAGATTATCTAGGCTGTTACTGTCCGAAGACCTTTGAAACGGCAGAGGGAAAGAAAGAAAAGTGGTGCCGCCCGGAATCGAACCCAGGGCCTCTGGCTTAAGCCGCCAGTGCTCTGCCACTAAGCTACGACACCAACCGACAACCACCTCTCTTTCTCTCCCTTATATTACTCTACTCTAGATGATTATTATCAACAATAATCATCTAGAGCAGGACAGTAACGGCCTAGATAATCTCTATCGGTCTTCGGACCTAGGTGAGCCCCATCTATCAGGCTCCCAATGCTGTGATGACGCTCAAGATTCTTTCGTAATCATATATGTACATGTCCAATATATACATACATGCCCATGCCCAATATATGGGCATCTAGACTGCGTAGCAGTGCAAAATTAAATTCAATAATTTCATTTATAATTTTGAAAGGTAACTATAGTAAAATGTAAGTCATCACTATAGTAAAATCTTTGCTATTTACTGTACAAGTTAAATCGGTCATCCTTGTGTCTGACACACTGTAGTAGACACCAATAGTAAACAGTTATTTCCAATATATGGCTGGGGCCAAAGAGAGACCTGCTCTATCAAATTGAAATTTTAATATAGCAAAATGCATATTTAATAGGTTTTATAGGTATATCACTGAACATTGTCAATTAACAATTATGTAAACTGTTACTCTATGTTTGAATTAGTGGATTGTTAGAAGTAGTGCTGCAACACTGCCTATCATGTGGTGGTACAGTGGTCCATTTGAAAATGTGAACAGCACTACTGAGTTGTTCTACACACCACCTAAACAAATTAAAGGTAACTTACCTAATGGTATTTTATAACTTCCCTACAGTAGCCCACTTAACTTGTATGTACATATAATATATTACATTTCAGAATGTGGTGAGATCATTTGGTATAAATAAGCTGTGGTCCCTCATCTTCTGACCAATGCATAGGATCATTGAGTGTCCTTGTCCTTCCTAAGCAAGTCTTACAAGTATCGTGGAAGCCACCAGAGGATGCTGGGCGATCTGCCATTGAGTACGTTGTCAACACCACAACAGGCATGGATTTTGCCAATTCAACATCCGTTAAGCACCCCATCACCTCGGTACCCATCAGTGGACTCCCCCAGTACAGTGCTGGCACAGTGTCAGTCTGGGTAAAGAACCCTGGTGCACTGAGCAAACCGGTTGTTTTGAGGTTCAGATTGGTGAACATTGTCACAAATGGTAAGCTTACGTATTATACGTAATTGACTATATCTGGGCATAGCTGCACTGTGCTCCCTTAGCAATGGGCTGCTATATGTCTATGTCTATGGCCATTCTAACTGCATGTCTTCATGTACCATATTTTGGCCAGCATATGTAAGCACTAATTATGACGCTGCTTGTATTTCCACACACTGTACAGCCAAGGCTTAGCTACCTTATACATAATAGGATATGTATTTAGCATGGGAGCACACCTTCTAAATTTGTCATTTATATGTGTAAGTTAATGACTTGAATTTTATCCATTTACAATGGTTGTATATACTATGATTGATGTTTGCAGTGAGTGGCGTGTCCGCAGAGTGGGTTGATGAGAGTTTTACCTCCTTGAGGGTATCACTTCCAGGAGGAAGCACATACAGGATCACCTACACATCAGTGAACGAGAGTAATGCCACAGAGCCAAAGACGGTTACTACAAATTTGATCTCACATGTAGTCGAAGATTTTAGACCTAATTGGTTCTATACCGTCCTGGTTGAGGCAGTTTCTTTAGACTCTGGTGAAGTGGTAAATGGAAACATTGGAATTGGTGAGCAATATCATGTCATGTTGTTTACTTGCACGGAGGGTGTCCTGTAAGTTTTCTTGTGCAATTGCACATTTTTTCATTTGGCATGCGAGAATTAGGATTGCCGTTGCTGTTGCTATTGGTATCATATTTGTACTATTAGGACTAGACTTGGCTACTGTATTTTTTGAACGCTAGTTGTAAAACGTGCTTTTGTATTCAGTGATGTTGTGCGTTTCCCGGGAGGTTCTTCTAGCTTACTATGCTTGCTACTATTAAATGTTGCATGTCACTAACTAAATCAGTACAAAACAGTGTTGTAAGTGGGAAAAGTGTTCTTGCAAGGTATATAGAGCCACCCCATTAACGTCCAGTCATTGGTTACGTTTCCTACATGTTCCCTTGTATATGTTAGACTAGACATTAATATTGGTACTGTACAGTCTGTTGACTTAGCTGTAATGTGACACCAGTACTGTATATAGCCATGTATTGTATGCAACGCCCCTTGCACATGAACAATCCAATCCAACAGTTGGAGGTAACAACGCTGTCACAGTGGGAGCCTTCCTTGGTGGACTGGTGGCTGGTGGTGTCTCTGTAGTCCTTGTTGTGGGGATAGTGCTTGGGTTTGTAAAGTTGAGGAAGCAGAGGAAGGGTGCTGAATCAACAGAAGAGGAGAAGAAAATGTAAGCCTTCTACATGTGCTTGTTATACAGTAATGCATGCAATGTTGTGATCTGGACTGATGAACAAGTGTTTCCTGAATGGTTTATGTACGTACATATATACATAGTTCAGACCATTCCTGACATTTACCAGATTTAATGTGTAGTAGAATGTCAAAATGAATGATGACATTTATTTGCAAGCACCAAATGAACGACATTCATTCCTGACTGTATATCTGTGCACATCTTACCGACCCACAGACGGCTGTCAACATGCTGCTTCCTCTGTAGTGCAATGATTGAGTGTTGCTGAAGGTTTTTATTGTGACTGCAACAAAGCTCTTCTTTGTAAAGGGTCAGCCCGTTTCTAGCTGGTAAAGAGTTCTACTATACCAGCCAGCCGAGAAGCCCCCACTTCACTCTTTGTAATGTTGCAGGAGACTTCTTCCTACAGTCCCCCACGCCTGCCTCGCATAGCACTCCACGGCTTCATAGCATAAAGAACACAAAAGTGACAGTGCCAAATATTAAATTCAAATATAGCACTATAGCAAGTAATTAGTCAATTGTAATTGAAACTTTTACACACTAATTCTGTATTATACTACTATCCCTGTAGTGAAGCCACCTATGAGACTGTTGGTCTGAAAGAGTCTGCTGCACTGAGTGAACATGTTGCCATGGAAACTAACCCTGCCTATGCCAGTGTACATTGAGTTAGCAAGTTGTACACGACAACAGCTGAAGTGTGTCACACCAGAATATTTATATTATGTGTGTCTCCATGCATCATGATGAATGATTGAATCAAGCATGCAGTAGCTATCATGGAATTGACAGACGTTCAATTTTGATCCTTTTTGTAGTGCCATCCATATTGACACTGAGTTTACTAGAGTTAGATTCACCAACATAATTACAGATACCTTAGCAGCGTACATACAGTGTCTGGTTAGGTGAATAATTATTATTGTAACTTATATATATATATATGAGTTATATAATTATGTGCAATGTTGTATTGGCCTGTATTGCTTATTATAGTTATGTTGTGCATGGCAGTGTGTGTGTAAAAGATGGTGTTATATAAATATTTATATAGGCACCTGCAAACACACACAGCACGAGCACGTACACACACATGCATGGACACACATGCACGTACACACACAAGTAGGCATATCTGTCCAACTGTCATATTATAAAGCAAGCAATGCACAGTTTGGTGTAAAATCAATGACTATTTACAAAGTTTGTCTGGGGCTAGTGTCAGCTTGTCACAAAGTTGTACTATTATATGTTAGCTACGCGTATTTAGTATATAAATTTTATAGTAGTGAAAGGTCGACTAACACGCTGATCAACCCGCGGTCCCTGACAGCACATGATGTGGCGTAGATGGAGTGTACATTTGGTCCTGTCGTCGCTGCTTGTCTTGGCAGTGTGTCTTTCTTTCGCTGAAGGAGGTGAGGGCACGTCTGTGGGAGGACATTATTGGCTGCTGTGTTCAGTCGAGGAGAGCGTGCTTACAATAAGTTGGGACTGCGCGTCATCCTCGCGTACCTATTTTCAAAAGTAATATATGCACTCTTCTAAATACTGCCTTGGAGAAACGCAACACAGCAGAGTGACCGTATTATGTACGTAGCTTCGACAGGTACGTGCCAGACGTGATTCGCGGAGATCGAATGAATTACGGTGTTTTACATGTGGCAATAGCGCACATGGTGAGACACGTCATTGGTTGACTCCTGGCACTATACAACAAATGTATACTTCGATCTTCAGCGAAAGAAGATTTTGGATTGCTTTTATTGTATATGTATAAGCTGTAAGGGGTTTCCACATAGCTCCTTATATAAGCTATTTTAATTTTGTAGTATATTATATATATTCTATGTATAAGCTGTAAAATTACTACATAGCTTCTAATGTATAAATTGACAAGTAACTCTTGTAACTGCATGTTGTCACTGTGTAGTTCATGAATTCTGTATTATGAGTGTATATATATTCTTGCTACAACTCCATGCTGTCCTCAATCAACTGATGTCTGTCTACACATGACCATTGCTGTCACCTCATGTCCCAAGATGACCTTTAACCACCACATGGAAGGTTTCAATTTAGGGAGGAGGTTATAGAAATGTTGTTTGTGTCAACAGAAGTAAACCATACAAAGACCATTTGTATGCATTCAGAAGACCTGCCGAAGCTACATTCATGCTAGCTATATACATACATTCATGCTAGCAGTCTGCATGTGTGTAAGGATTTTGTATAATATTTTATCCTTCTATATAGACTATCCTGTTATTTGTACAGTTACATTTTAGCTCATGCTCATGCTCTTGTATAATATGTTCTTTTGGACTTGTATCCTTAAATTCTGTGGGTGATATATATTCTCACTATAAAAATAGTCGATTAATGCTCTTATATATAAATCCCAGCCTTTGGTTAGTGTACATCTACGTTCTGCAGCAATAATCTGATAGACCAAAGCCAGTCGATCTTTTACACAGTTGGCTAATTCATATAAGCACTCTGGTGGGAAGGGGCTAGAAGTGTGCTCACATAATTATACTATGGTATTTACTACATTCACAGTGACATCATGGAAATCAGTGTTTCGATTGGTTAGCAATTGTATACTTGTGCCATCACTTCACCGCCTTACAGAATTCTACATAATTATGCTTCAAGTCAGCTGTTTTGACAGCAAAGAGGATGGTGCATGTATCCCTGTGTTGTTATGATGGAATACACACTACAGACACTAGTGTACACAAGTGAAAGTCGAATTTGATCCATATTGTGTTCTGTCCACTTCCAAACAAAAGCTGGCAGAACCCCTCCTCAAGTCACTGGCCTGTCTCTGTCCAGGACAGTGTCGTCAAGATTACCAACGTTGCTGGCAAACTGGACCATCCCACAAAGTGATGAGCCCATTTCTCAGTACATTCTTCAGTACAGGATACATGGGACTACATCCTGGGGCAGTGAGCACATTGTCTCAGGCTCTCCTCCTCCAAACTCTACCATTGTGCCTAGACTGGCAGCTAGCACTGAGTATGATGTCAGAGTGAGAGCGATGTCTGCTGTGGGAGCTGGAATGTGGAGTGCAGTGCAGACAGAGAGAACATACATGAGTGAGTACTTTTCAGTGATATGACTAATTAGTGTATCAGTTAGGCAACCATCTAGTGCCATTCGTTGCTATAATATACTGCAATTGTATAGATGGATTATGACAATAAATTGCACTATGTATACAACCATTACCGTATGTACTTACTTTGCTTTGCAATAGTTGCAATTCGTGCCCATATATTATTATTATATTGAACTTTTATCCATTCAGGGAGGCACCAGTGGTTGGGGTAGTACTTTATACTTCATATTATGGACATACCAATACAGTGTTACTTAAAAATGTATGTTTCTATAATATGTAACCTTGCATTCAGAACCCCCCAGCCCCAACCGTCACACAGTGCGTGCTGTACCAGTTGACAGACGTGGTGTTATTAGAGTGTCCTGGACTGCACCCACTGAGCCAAGAGGAGAGTTGCCTATCACTGGATACAGCATTCGGTACAAAGTGCAGAATAGGAATATGTTCAAGTACTGGTCTGCCATGTCAAACTCTGAGACTGAGGTCACTGGCCTCAATCCCGGGACTGTCTACCGTGTGTATGTAGCTGGAGTCAGTGCAATTGGCCGTGGCTCATACTGTTGTGAAGTGACTCCAGTTCTTGTAACAACGTATAATGGCAAGTTGCATCATGAGCAATTATTATCGTGTGCACGTGTACTTCTGGAAACGTGCACTAGCAAATTGTGAATACATCTATATAGGCGGTATATTATAATACTCCTCCTATAATATACTTTTGTACAGTCCCATCCCAAGTGACTGGTGTGGCTTTTTCTAAAGCTACAAGTTTAGGGCAACTGGCTTTGAGTGTGTCTTGGACCACTCCCCAAAGTGATGTGCCCATCTCTCAGTACCAGATGGAGTACAGAAGAAGGGGGACTAACTGGAGGGCATCCAGCCCTGTTTCCCCAGGCTCAGCCACATCCACTCTCCTTGAAGCTCTAGATGCTGGCACTGTGTACGAGGTTCGCATAAGAGCAGTGTCTGCCATTGGAAATGGACCATGGAGTAGGGCGGAGTCTGAGACAACATACATGGGTGAGTTGTGTAGTGAATCAAACTAGTAAAAACTGTGCCAATATGGAATGTGGGCACTATCGGCAAGACTGCCAACTCGAACTACGTGCTCTAGCTCTCGATTGCTGGTTAGAGTATGTAGTTGTGCACCAGGGCCACATCAGAAAGTTTATTAGTGCATGCACTCAAACATATACACAAGCACACAATACCAGCATTCACACATGCAGGTTTGCACAGGATTGGCACACTGTGCACAATTAAAACATGTTTCTTTGACGATGAAAACAATATTGTGCGCTCACCGAGTTCAACGTCGCTCTTGTCCTTCGCCTAAGGCAGTAATTCACGTAAGCTTGAGCTTTTACGCCGTAGAACACAATGCCGTAGGCAAGAACACAACCAACGGTGACCTGGACGACGTTCGAAGTCCTTTCCGTGCGGCTGGTACTTCATGTGCCGATCACGAATGCAAAGTACTACGCATAGTAATATTCGTGATCGGTACATGAAATACCTGCCCAGTGCCGTCTCCCCTTCATGAATGCTAAGAAAATGGCCTCCTATATAAATGTTTCTTCCGCAATACTTCACCTATGTACTTGCTATATAAATGTCAGTGTAACAATACAACCGTAGCTTCATGTATCATATATATATATATATATATATATATACATATATAATATTATATCTTACCGTAACATGAAGCCATACAACAAAATCGCAAAATGAAAACAATATAGGGGCTGCTTGCGGCAACCCCAAAAAAGGCTACAAAACAAATTTGATTTGTTCTGTACCCCCGATTTTTTGCAACTGAATGCTCAAGAACCAACAAATACCTAGACCATTCGTTAGCTAGTCTTCTTGATGACGTCAACTTCAAGTATCAAATTTGTGAGAGTAGCTGGCAAAACGTGATTGATTACATCAATATTGTCACATGCACTCTGTTAATCACGCATATACACACTTAGTCTCATTACCTGACCCTGTCCATTGGCTGGCATGCATTAGTCACCACCCCTGAGACAGCGAGTATAAGAGCAGCCGATGGACAAGGTCAAGTCCAAGATTAAACTTCGCTTACCACGTAGGTCTACAGGATTTAGAATCATGCATTAAGCATTCAGAGTGCATGATTCAATTGGTTTTAAAAGCATCATACCCATTACCATAGCATTGGGACCTATATCTAGTATATACTTGTAGTGTAGCTAGCTGGGTTTGAATCAATGCATATCTGCCATTTCACTATATATGACAATGGTCAAGTGGTTAGTAGTTGTATGTTATATATACAGTATTATATATCATGAAAGTAATGTTTCAATTATATATCATAATACAGGTAAATCTGTAATCAATTCACACTAGCACATTGTGATAATTGTGTAAAATTTAGTGTGCTTCTGCTAGATAACATTTTACCAACTTTATGCCATGCTGACTGTATTTACCGGCTGCTCGTTATTTTGCTTCTTTATCCCAGTAACTCCCTTGCTAACTGTCAGTCTAGTCAACTCAACTCTGCAGAGTCTGTCCATCAGTTGGTCAGTGACCTCTCCCCAAGATGTGACCAACTACACGGTGTTTTGGTGGAAGGAGTCTGCAGAGATTAGCAAATCAGTTGCACTGGATGATACCAAGTTTGTCATTGAAGGCTTGCTCTCCAACACTGCCTATCATGTGGTGGTGCTGGCCAGTGGTCCACTTGGAAATGTGAACAGCACCAGTGAGGTTTTCTACACAACTCCTAAGGAAGTGCAAGGTGAATCGACCTAATGTTACTCATGCCGCTCCCATTTCATGCAATAATATTGAATGTAGAAAGGAGAGAATGCATGGCATAGAGGAAACTGAAACTTTATTTGCAATTCTACATATCATACATTATCTAGGCTCATTGGTCCTTGTACTTCCTGAGCAAATCTTGAAAGTATCGTGGAAGCCATCAGAGGATGCTGGTCGATCAGACATTGAGTACATCGTCAACACTACCACGACGGGCATGGAGTTAACCAATTCCACATCTGTTAAGCACCCCATCACCTCAGTACCCATCAGTGGACTCCCCCAGTACAGTGCTGGCACACTGTCAGTGTGGGCAAAGAACCCTGGTGCACTGAGCAAACCGGTTGTTTCAAGGTTCAGGATGGTCAACATTGTCACAAATGGTAGGCTTACATATTATACATAATTGACTATAATTGTCACAGCTGCACTGTGCTCCCTTAGCAATGTGCTGCTATATGTCATATCTATGGCCATTCTAACTGCTTATCTTTATGTACAGTACTTTGCTAGCATATGTCAGCGCTTATTGACGCTGCCTGTATTGCCATACAGTACAATGCAATGTTTTACTATGGCTCCAAAACACAGAGCCCATCCAAAGAAACAGCTTTTATACAGCCAAGGCTTAGCTACATTTTGCCTAATAGGATATGTATTTAGTATGGGAGCACACCTTCTAAATTTATAATTTTATGTGTAATCTGCTGAATTGAATACTATAAATTTTACAATGGTTGTACTACGATTGATGTTTGCAGTGAGTGGAGTGTCAGCAGAGTGGGTTGATGACACTTTTACCTCCTTGAGGGTATCACTTCCAGGAGGGAGCACATACAGGATCACCTACACGTCAGTGAACGAGAGTAATGCCACAGAGCCAAAGACGGTTACTACAAATTTGATCTCACATGTAGTCGAAGATTTTAGACCTGATTGGTTCTATACCATCTTGGTTGAGGCAGTTACTTTAGACTCTGGTGAAGTGGTAAATGGAAGCATTGGAGTTGGTGAGCAATGTCATGTCATCTTGTGTACTTGCATGGATGTTCTCCTCTATGTTTCTTCTCATGTGGAGCAGGAATCGGGATTGCTGTTGATCTTGCTATTACTGTTGCTATCATGAATATACTATTAGGACTATACTGCTGTTGACTTGCTCCTGTATAATGTGAACACTTGATCTAGTCGTAAAGCATGTTTTTGTATTCATAGATTTTGTGCGCTTCCAGAAGAAGTGCTGTCTTCTATATATTTTACTACAAATGCATGCTACTATTAAATTTGGCACATCACTGACTAAATCAGTACAAAACAGTTTTGAAATTGGGAAAAGTGTTATTGTAAGGTTCACCCACCCCATTAATGCCTATTGGTCATTGGTAACTTTATTACATGTCCCTTTGTATATGTTGGACTAGGCATTGGCATTGTAACATCAGTTGACTTAGCATTAATGTGACACCAGTCCTGTGTATACATATCCATGTATTGTATGCAACACACATTGCAGATGAACAACCTAATGTAATGTGCATAATGGAAGGTAACAACGTTGTCGCAGTGGGATCCTTCCTTGGTGGACTGGTGGCTGGTGGTGTCTGTGTAGTCCTTGTTGTGGGGATAGTGCTCGGGTTAGTAAAGTTGAGGAAGCAGAGGAAGGGTGCTGAATCAGCACAAGAAGAGAAGAAAACGTAAGCCTTCTGCATGTGCTTGTTACACAGTAATGCATGCTGATGTTGTGATCTGGACTGATTAACAAGTGTCTCTTGAATGAGTTGTAATCATGGAGGGCAAGGATTTACATGCAATGCTGGAATAGAAGAACTAATTCTACAACTAAGTCATAGTTGCTCTGCTTGACTGTGCTGCTCTTTATTCATGATGGAAGCCATGGTTGTCATATGTTATATGTACAGAACATTATTACTTCAATGTGCAGTACATGCACAATCTCTCTGGAAACACCTCCAGCCAATCGTTTTTGAGGGACAGATAGATTTGTATCCACAGGTAGGGCGGGAAAGGTGGCCAGGTCGGACAATAGCCGGGGGCGCCCACCTTTCCCGCCCTACCTGTGGATACAAATTGGCAAAGTGTTTCCTGAATGAGTTGTGATTATGGAGGACATGGTTTTACATCCAATGCTGTGGAGGCTGGAATAGAAGCCAACTAGGGTAACTAGTAAGTAAAGGTTTCTCTGCTTGACTGTGCTTCTATTTATTTGTAGCATTTCCTCCTGACCCGTACCCTACTTAGATGGCATGCCTTACACAGTGTTGTTTATCTATTGTGACTATTTGTAGTAGTGCTGCTTTCTTATTGTAGCCATGTTAAGTAACTTTACCTGATCTTGTACGCATGCTCAGTTTGGTTGTGGACCTCGTGTTCTGTGAGTTGATTTGAGTTATTGCTGCGTTGTTCACTTGAGTCGTTCTAGTCGTCCGGAGTTGCCCCCCTGTTTACATTGGTGCCGAAACCCGGGAACTAGCTATGGCGTCTGGTGTTGGTCTTGCCCTGCCTGAGCCCCTTCAAGAGGACGATGCGAGGTCCTGGTTCAAGCGATTTGAGGTGTGCGCAGCCGCGAACGAATGGGACGCGCGAAAGAAGCTCCTACGGCTGCCGACACTTCTGCGAGGCCGAGCGTGGGCAATTTTTGATGCGCTACCTGATACCGACACCGACACGTACGATCACCTGAAGAAGGCGCTGCTTGACAGACTCAACCCCGACACGGATGAAGACAGATTGAGCGCCCGAGACGCACTCTCCAGGAGGCGCCTTCGCGAGGACAGAGAGAGCGTCGATGAGTTGGCCCGCGATATCGAGAAACTATTGGACAAGGCCTCACCGGGTCTCCCTCCCGACGTCAGGGACACTGAACTGCGATTCCACCTGAGCAGTGCCCTTCCAGAGAAGATAGCCTTCCAACTGAAGCTTTCACCGAAACTGGACTACCGTCAGACCATCTCAAAGGCAAGAGAACTTCTGCTGATCTACCAGCGGGCAGCAGACTCGGTGAATCAGGTTCACACCAGCCCAGGAGATGACCGCCTTGACAGGCTGGAAGAGGCTGTACAGCAGATGTCGCAACAAGTGGCTGCCCTGGGTACCCGTCGACCAGACTCAGCAGGTGGTTATGCGTGCTTTAGATGTGGCAAGCTTGGGCACTTGGCAAGAAACTGCAGATCCACGGCAGCACGAGAGATTGAGTGCTTTCGCTGTGGAAAGAAGGGACACATTGCACGCCAATGCCAGCTTCCGGGAAACGGCCGAGGGGGCGTCCTGACTCGTCGAGCAGGGGGCGTCCCCCACCGCAACTGAATGCTCGAGAAACAGAGACAGTACCAGCACTCATAGATCACACAAGCACCTCAAAAGCAGCCTACACGCAGGGCCTACTCAACAACCACAAAGTGGAGATGTTGTTGGACTCGGGAGCATCCTGCTCAGTAATTCGCCAGGACTACGTTTCACCAACTGACCTGGAACCAATGAGCCCTGTGAGTTTGGTCAATGCAGATGGTAGGGGGTTGACCTCTGTGGGACTCACCACTATGAGAATCCAACTGAACAACTTGAAGACCACCCAGACTTTTGTGGTGGTGGAGCATCTGTCTGCACCAGCTATCCTAGGCTGTGACTTCCTCACCAGACATGGTCTCATCCTGGACTTTGGGCGAGGCACATTCCACCAGGGGGACCCCCAATCTGCAGAAGGCCACTTGAGCTTGCATCCGCATAACTCCTGCAACTTCGTGTTGGACGACGAATGCCCACAGGCCATGCCATTTAAAGGCAAGGAAGCTGACCAAGAGGAGCTGGACACACCCACTGAGTTTCACTCCGCCCTCGGCCCTGTCCTACAAGGGCACCGGAAGCTATTCAAGACGCAAGTTGGCAGGACCCACATCGCCGAGCACGTTATTGATACAGGAGATGCGTCTCCAATCAAGGTACCCCCTCGCCCTATTCCCTTCCACTACCAGGACAGGGTGCACACTCAACTCCAAGAGATGGCAAAGGAAGGCATTATAAGGCCCAGCAGCAGCCCCTGGAGCGCCCCCGCGGTATATGTCCCCAAAAGCAACGGGGAAATCCGAATTTGTGTCGACTTTGTACAACTCAGCAACGTCACAAAAAAGGACTCATATCCCGTCCCGAGGGCTGACGGGCCCCAGCAGAAGATGGCCAACAAGAAGGTGTTCTCCAAGATAGACCTGAAGAGCGCCTATTGGCAATTCCCCATGCATGAGCAATCCATCGAAAAGACTGCTTTCTGCCCTGGACCAGGGTATGGGCTTTGGGAGTTTACGGTGATGCCATATGGACTGACGGGAGCCACACAGACATGCCAGAGAGGCCTGGATAAAATCCTAGACGACTGCAAGGACTGTGTGGACAATTACATTGATGACTGTATCGTCTTCTCAGATGACATGGATTCTCACATCCGGGACCTCGGACGTGTGCTCAGCCGAATTGAAGAAGCAGGATTCACCCTCCGTGGATCCAAATGTCTCTTTGGCCTCAGCCAGATTTCCCACCTGGGTTTCGAATACTCCAGTGGAGGAGTCACCCCGATCGAGGAGAAGACACAGGCGGTAGCCGACTGGCCAATACCCACAACCGTGAAGGAAGTACGATCATTCTTGGGCCTTGCAAATTTCTACCGACGTTTCATTCCCCACTTTGCAGACCTAGCAGCCCCACTTACTGAACTCACTGGTAGCCAGGCAACCTTCACTTGGGATGACAGGCACACTGAGTCGTTTGAGTCACTCAAACAGGCTCTGGTTTCACCTCCCGTGTTGGATTACCCACAAAGGACTGACAAGTTCGTTCTTACCACAGACGCTTCTGATGTCGGGATCGGAGCTGTTTTGTCCACAGCAAGAGGCACAGTAGTGGAGTTTGCAAGTCACACCCTCTCAGCAGCAGAACGAAAATATGCTACTATCGAGAAGGAGTGCCTAGCCATTGTGTGGGCTGTCCGCAAGTTCCGACACTACCTGATTGGGGCACATTTCACCCTAGAAACTGATCACAAACCACTGGAGTGGTTGGAATCAGCTCGAGCCAGCCAAGCTCGCTCCCAACGCCTGGAACGCTGGTCCCTCGAATTGAGAGCTTATGAGTTCACAGTTGTGTACAAACGTGGAGAAGCCAACCAAAATGCTGATGCCCTGTCAAGAAGACCAGTGACACTGGTTGCAGTGCACCCCCCCCCTGGAAGCCGCCGACATTGCCCAAGCCCAAAGAGATGACCCGGTCTTATCTGTAGTCCTCAACCAGCTGAAGTCCAAGGACACACCACCTGCAACTGGAGATTGGTCGAAATTCCCCTTCAAGCGCTACCGGCAGATCTGGTCACAGCTCGCCCTACAACATGACACCATCTGCCGAAAGGTGAGGTCCCCCACAATGGAGGAAGACAAACTGCTCTTCATCATCCCACGGTCCCAACAGCAATCCTATCTGAGGATGGCCCATGAACAGTCAGGACACCAGGGGGTTGACAGGACGCTAGCGAGGCTATCGGAGATGGCCTACTGGGTTGGGATGGCACGCGACGTGGTACGCCACTGCAGGTACTGTAGGAGATGTCAGTTCACCAAGGCACCAGAGACCATGCCAGCACCCCTACAGCCTGTCATTGCCAGCCAACCATGGGAAATGGTAGCGGTGGACATTCTCAAAGTCCCCATGTCTTCCAGAGGCAACCAATACATCTTAGTAGCCCAGGACTATTTTTCGAAGTGGCCATTCGCACGGGCAATCCAGGACCAGAAGGCAGACACGATAGTGCAAATTCTGAAAGATGACATCTTCTCACTAGTTGGGCCTCCTAAGAAGTTACACTCAGACCAGGGACGTAACTTTGAAAGTCGCATCCTCAGTGACCTGTGCAAGGCCTTCGGGGTGAAGAAGTCCCGCACGACCCCATACCACCCCATGGGTGATGGACTTGTGGAACGCATGAACAGATCTCTCTTGACCCTCCTCCGCAGCCATGTCGAAAGAGACCGAGACTGGGAGGAGCACCTCCAAATACTCCTATTCCTGTACCGAACGACAAGACACGCAACAACAGGACTGTCCCCCTATGAGATTCTATTTGGTGCCAACCCTCCATCCTGCAGGTCTCGAGCCCACCAAGTGTGGTGATTCTTGACCCCTCAGATTATAGCACCAGTCTGCGGAGCAAGATCTTGGAGCTGAGGGAGTTGGTAGATTCCAACACTGTAGAGTCAGCTGAACATCAACGTCGGTGCTACCAAAGCAGTGAGGCCGGTGTGGAACTCAAGATCGGCCAGCAGGTTCTCCTGAACAAACCCTCAAGGGGAAAACTTGACCCTCACTGGACAGGACCTTGGGTCATCACAGGATTGAAGGGACCCTCCACGGTGCTTCTTAAAGTTGGCACCACAGAACGTGCAGTACACATCAATCGGGTGCGCCCTCTGCTAACAGAAGACGACTGTCATCAGACAGTGTTATCCAGTTGGACTCCCCCTCTTTTCCACCAGGAGGAAGGTGCCATAATTCCCACACCTGTAGACCAGTTGGAGCAGCAGACCAACCCCCAGACAGATGGGGCAACTCCCATTATCCCGACGGATGAGGGAGATCCACAAGGAAGTCCACAAGAGCAGGACTTGATCCCTTCAGTTCCCTCAGCACCAATAACCACTCGTAGTGGTCGTCAGGTGAAACCCGTGCAGCGTTACGGGTGGACATGACTATTGTAAAACTAAAGGGGGGAGGTGTGTAGCATTTCCTCCTGACCCGTACCCTACTTAGATGGCATGCCTTACACAGTGTTGTTTATCTATTGTGACTATTTGTAGTAGTGCTGCTTTCTTATTGTAGCCATGTTAAGTAACTTTACCTGATCTTGTACGCATGCTCAGTTTGGTTGTGGACCTCGTGTTCTGTGAGTTGATTTGAGTTATTGCTGCGTTGTTCACTTGAGTCGTTCTAGTCGTCCGGAGTTGCCCCCCTGTTTACATATTCATGATGGAAGCCATGGTTGCCATAGAGTATATGTACAGCACATTATTGCTTCAAATGTGCTATGCATACTTATATAAGATTGAATAACCCAAATGGGGGCCAATTATTTATAACTTACCCACGTCCGTCCAAAATCTTCTTCTACAAACTATTCCTGACATTCACCAGTCCCATGATTTAATGCATAGTAGAATGCCAGAATGAATGATGACGTTTATTGCAAGCACCAAATGAGCGGCATTCATTCCTGGCTGTCTATCTGTGGACATCTTATTGACCCACAGACGGCTGTCAACATGCAGCTCCCTCTGTGCTGCAATGATTGAGTACTACTGAAGGTTTTAATTGTGACCACACCAGCAATCTCTTTTGTAATGAACTGTAAAGGGTCAGCCCGTTTCTAGCTGGTAAAGGTTCTCCTATACCAGTCAGCTGAGAAGCCCTCGTTTCACTCATTTGTGTTGCAGCAGACTTCTTACTATAGTCCCCCACGTATTCATCACCTGCCTTGTGTAGCACTCCACAGCTTCATAGCATAAAGAACACAAAAGTGACAGTGCCAATCAAATACTGCAAGCAGTAAAGTCAATTTTAATTGAAACTGCTACATATATACTAATTCTGTATTACTCTCCTATATACTTCTGTATTATACTACTATCCCTGTAGTGAAGCCACCTATGAGACTGTTGGTCCGAAAGAGTCTGCTGCACTGAGTGAACATGTTGCCATGGAAACCAACCCTGCTTACGCCAGTGTACATTAAGTTAGCAAGTTATACATGCCAACAGCTGAAGTGTGTCAAACTAGAATATTTTATTATTGTGTGCCTCCATGCATCCTAACCCATTGAATCAAGCATGCAGTGGCTATCATGGAATTGACAGACGTTCAATTTTGATTATTTTTGTAGTACCATCCGTATTGACACTGAGTTTACTAGAGTGAGATTCACCAACATAATTACAGATACCTTAGCAGTGTACGTACAGTGTCTGGTTTGTTGAATTATTATTATTGTAGCTTGAATTATATAATTATTATGTGCAATGTTGTATTGGCCTGTATTGCTTATTATAGTTATGTTGTGCATGGCTGTGTGTGCGTAAAAGGTGGTGTTATATAAAATTGCAAGGACACATGCCACCCACCTACCAACACACATGCACACACACCACAAGCATGCACACATGCACACACGCACACAAAGTAGGCATATCTGTCCACAGTGTCATATTATCACAATGCACACTTTGGTGTATAATCAATGACTCTATACAAAGTTAGACTGGCTAGCTAGTGTCAGTTTGTCAATGGTGTACGGTACTATGTCTGCTGTGCGTCACTGGAAAACACTGTGACTGCACCATACTATAACCTGTTCTCATCTCACTGTGCCACTTTGCCACGCGTATTTAGTATAATATAATTTCTGTAATAATATTGAAGGTTGACTTAGTACATGCACGCTGATCAACTTGTGGTGACCTGACAGCAGATGATGCGATGCAGATGGAGTGTATATCTGGTCCTGTCTTCCTGGCAGTGTGTCTTTCCTTCGCTGAAGGACGTGAGGGCATGTCTGTGGGAGGACATTGCATTATTGGCTGCTGTGTTCGGTCGAGGAAAGTGTGCTTGCAATAAGTTGGAACTGCGCGTCACCCTTGTGTACCTTTAGCTATTTTCAAAATCAGTACTTATACTCTTCCAAATACTGCCTTGGAAAAATACGATACAGCAGGGTGACTGTACGTATGCCAGGAATGTTGAATAGTAAGTCATGATCATTGTCATGCAACGATATTCGCTTTAGCTGAACACGCTGAACTCTGCTCCAGTCATTCAACTCAAAAACTCACTGAACAACAATAATTATAAGTCAGGCGAAAAGAACAAAAGGCATTGTCTCTAATAAAGGTCCATGTCAAATAGGGTACCACAACACATAATATAACATTACAATATGATAACAATATAGCAGCTAATATGCAATGCATAGTGTTAGTTAACAGTCTACCACAGTCATATAATATATGCAATGATCAATTAACTAATGTGCACGTGGCAATTGTCATTAACTGATATGCAGGATCCCAATCATTTGCAAAAAAAGAAGTACTATGTCACGCTTGCAACTGCCAAGCATACTGCAACCATACACTCGCAGTGATTTTTTATTTATATACAACTTGAGCCAGCTACGTATATACTATATGTATAGAAAAGCCAAACTTACTTAGTAGCTACTTGAGCGGCCACTTAATTAGTCTCTTACCCAGCGCCAACTTCCGCAATAGTGGCTGGGCACGACAATGCCTTATTTAGCAGCGGCGAACCTCGAAGCAGACGTGTGTCTATGCTCGAAGGAATGGTCACATGACGTCACAACTTGTGTCCTGAGCACACCGTCCGTAAAGCGTGGACAGAGAGTCGATGGACACGCCGAATCTGTTGTTGGTCGTGCTTGTAGCAGTACTGCTGCTGACAGGTGAGCGCCTGTACAGAGACAATTAGCTGAAAAGAATGCGTTTCACCGTCTGTTTCATTCGTGCACTTCCTCAGCCACTTCTTCAGCCGTGCCAAGACCAAATGTAACAATACATCAGTTCTTCAGCTCTGAACTTACGGGTGTAGTGGCGATTGGTGTGAACAAGTCGAATACCATTTGGTGCAGCGCTAAAAACAGGGTTACGTTTATGGATTTAAAGAAATTGCGGCAACTTTTCTGGGTTTACAATAGCGTCAATCTTGTGCCTACTGTAGACAGAGGACAGTCGAGTGATTTCGATGTATACATGGAACGTTATGCTGGCAGCAGTGACCAGGACCATGCTGTGTGGCAGAGAGTTCTTCATTTCAAGAAAGCACAGCCCTCTTCTGCTGGGAACTATACATGTGTCGCCAGTTACCAAGGGAATATATACTCACAACAAAGTGTGGAAATTCGAGTTTCAGGTGAGTGAGATAGTGTGGCTATATATATAGACTGTCCCAAACACAGGTGTGCACTATAGTTGAATGCTTCCTAGATTGTCCCTACCACTTCACACCTAGGCGTTTGTTGAGTATGGTTCAGCTATCCCCACTAATGAGCAAAGGTACTAACAGTAGTCTAGCCTAGCTATACTTTCCCAGGTATATAGGAGCTATACTTGTATGAGAGATAGTATATTCAAGTATCAATGAAACTTACAGTACAGTTAGTATTGCATCAGGACGTTTCAGTCTGAGGCCTTATCAACTGTACACAGCAGTTTGTGTATGATTGATAAAGGCCTCACAATCAACTATCAACTGTACACAACCATTTGTTTACAGTTGATAAAGGCCCTCGCCCCTGGAATGCCCCGTAACTGTAAGGAATTGTTTTTGCTACGTATGTTTGAGCTCGAGTTCATCCAGTCTACTTTTTCACATAATGTTATCCATGAATGTGAAATGCAGCATCAGTCATGGTGCAACACTTGGGTGACGTTTCAAACCTTTTGCGTTTCACTCAGTACTGTTAGTGTTTCTCCAGCTTACACCAATGAACAACATCATCACATGTCCTTGACATGCATACATATAGGTTGGTAAGCTAGCTAGGTGAATGTTGAAGGAGGAGACTAAGGACAGAGTTTTCTGAATAAAATACATTTTTGGTTGCAATCATTGTAAGCTGTACCACATCACTTTTGGCCTACTGCTTTCTGTCTCTTCCAAAATAGCATTTTTGTTCATTGCCATTCCCGGAGTCTACATGCATTGATTGATTGGTCAAAAGTGCATTTTATACGGTATGTATACAAAGCATTCGATAATGGATCACTTGAGCAGCCGGATTACAGTGTACATGATGAGCTATAATATTTTCAAACTGACACATAGAGAAGCCTAAGTACAAATACTGTGTTAGCAGCACAGACCACTAACTGAAACTGAATTTGTTAGATTGAAAATAATCATCATTAGTCAAGACCTTGACAGTTCAACTGAAAGAAAGCGCTGTTGATGAGGATATGTTGATTTGTAGTTGGCATGGCTGGGTTGGCCCTGGTGATGTATAGGTTAAGGCATTGATGTTCCAGTATGAGTTTATAGTACCCATGGCTGGGTGTCACTCCTGCATGCGGTCATTTACTCTTTATATACAGAGCATTATTATACATACATGAATATTATAAAGGCAGGTATATAGGATTAGTAGTAGTATACTATTGGAGTAGTTTAAGTGTGCCAAAGAGTAAGACAATGGACAGTGGAGTGGACATCTACCTCAGTGTAATCGTATGTTTATAAAGCTTGTTAAAGGAGGAAATGAGATGGTATTTTTGATTGTGGTGGTGCAGTTTCTTTGAGGTCAGACTCAGTTGAAGAGTGAACAATAGTCTGAACTGAATAAATGTACATTTTACCATGTACCATTTTACTTTGATGAAGATGCCTGAGTGGCTAGGAATGGACATAGTTGCTGATTCTTGGACTACGCTAGCCTGGGGTTTGACAGATGGCAGTTGTCAATGAATTAGAAGTGTACAGGTAATTGGATGTATATAAATTTTCTCACGGAAGAAGTCTATAGATATAATATTATATGCATTTTATTTTGTCTAGGCTTTAATTGCAGTTATACACATAGGATAATGTCAGGCTAGCAATTCATGATTATATACATCCAATGATCAAGTAATCAACGTGACAATTGTCATTAACTGATATGTAACTCTATGATCACCAATCATCAGAAAATGTGCAGTCTTATGCCACGCTTGGAAAGTCATTAACTCCCAACCATTCTGCAACCATACACACACAGATTGTTTTTATATGCATACAACTTAAGCCAGCCATAAGTATAGAATAACCCAAACTTATATACTTAGTAGCTACTTGAGTAGCCACTCAATGCCTAATATATATATACAACAATGGACAACCTACTTTAGTATGGCATCACTTCTTATCATGTAAATGTACATGTTTCCTGACCCTCCGAAAAACATACCTAGACATTGACTCAAGGTGGCCACTCACTGTCAATCTGTTCAAGACTGTGTGTCTGAACATCAACTGATACAATGCACTACAACATTCAGAATTACTCATTAGAATCTTAGCTATGCCATGCCAGCCATTCTAGACCTGCAACTACATACACACTGAGGGTGATTTGATTGCTTAAGCTTAGCGGCCATTAATTAAACTTCTTTAGTAAGTTCGCCACTCAATGCTTATACGGAGAGTCTCGAAGCGTACCGCGTGACGTCATCTTGTCATACCGCATGCACTGCATTGACATCGAGTATATAACGTAGTTCCACATTTCTCCGCAACGTGCCACACTGAGGATGGATATGCGGTGTCTGGTGATGGTCGTGTCTCTAGCAGTGCTGCTGCTGACAAGTGAGAGCCTACACAGAGACAAGATAAGAATATGAGTATGTTTCACCCTCTTTTGTGTTCGTGCACTCCCTCAGCCACTTCTTCAGCCGAACTACCAAGACCCAATATAACAAGACATCAGTTCTTCAGCTCTGCACTTACGGGTGTAGTGGCGATTGGTGTTAACAAACCCAATACCATTTGGTGCAGTGCTAGAAACAGGGTTATGGGTTCAAGGAAATTGCAAAGCCTTCGCTGGCTATACAGTAACAAAACACGTCTGCCTGCTGTCAACAGAGGACAGTCGAGTGGTCATGAAGTGTACATGGAGCGGTATGCTGGCAGCAGTAGCGAGGACAATGTTATGTGGCGCAGAGTTCTTCATTTCAAGACAACAGAGCCTTCTTCTGCTGGGAACTACACATGTGTCGCCAATTACAAAGGGAATATGAACTCACATCAAAGTGTGGAAATTCGAGTTTCAGGTGAGTAAAGTATAGTGTGAGCATCTAGTCTGTCCCAAACAAACTCAGGTGTGAACTAATCGCAGGTCCGAGCGTGTCCCTACCTCACCACACCCTCGCGTTTGTTAGGGATGGATCAGCTCTCAGTCTAATGAGAGAAGGTGCACTAGTGGGCAGCAGCAGCACTAACAGTAGTCTAGCTTAGCCTTCTATGCCTTCCTAGCTATAGGTGGGCACTGTATGGGACACAAGTATCTGATCTGGTCTTACTACTGCTGTTTTTATCATACAAGCAGCTATGTAAGACCACATCATATATAGATACTTTAGTACACTGTTATATATACAACTTGTTACTGATACAATTAGCTAATTATAATGGTGTGATACCATATATACTATGGTATCACACCATTAGCTAATTGTATGTTTGTCAGTGAATGTACTTTAACGCCGATGCACAAACACTATGTGGCAGACCACTTAGTCGGCCACACAATGCCACCATGCATGGTCCCATTGTGCTGTGTTTACAACCCGAGGTGTTTCATTTGCAGAATGCTACTTCTATAGCCATGACAAGCTTTACAATATTTGAAGCATTAGTTGAGTAGTGCTTGAGCAGCCATACATACACCACATATGTGATAAACTATTGTACAGTACTATTGGAATAATTTATATTATAATGTGTATGCCAAAGACCAGTATGTGTACATCACCATTAAGTTTCTGTTCCATTGTATGTATTGTTCTATTCTATATTGTGCCTGCTTCTTCAGACATTGACTGTGGTGATCCTGGTATCCCTACAAATGGTGATCACCATCCTTTCAGTACAGTCTACACAAGTGAAGTACTCTACTATTGTTCAATGGGCTACACACTACTGGGACCAGACAGAAGGACCTGCCTGTCAAGTGGACAGTGGAGTGGACATCTACCGCAGTGTAATCGTATGTTATTTACAAATTTGTTCAAAGGTGGTAATACGTAAGATGACATCTTGTATTACGTGTATGATCTGCATTTAAACTGGCAGTCCAATTAAGGTTAACTGGTACAGCCATGTACATTTTTAAATGCAGTATGCTTTAGATAAATTGAGAAAGCAACTATGCGGACTGCTGCTGGCAGTTAATCTAGATTAATATTATTCTATCAGTCATGTTGAATGATATATAACACTAACAATAAATTAAGCAATAATGCCACCATTTACTTCAGTTATTATTATTTAGCAGAGCTTTTAAAATTATGCATGCCTTGTCATGCATCAATGATTTGAATTGTCATTGTGTAGGAAAAGATACATCCCCCACAACCAGTGGTCCATCAAACTCAAGTGGTACAAAACAAACAGTTACAAACAGCGTTGAGACTACTGAAGGTATATCTCTTTCTCTACCCTCTTCCAATCTGTCTAAAACCCACAGCCTATAATTGCATTATAAGCATTCTACACAGTGTTGGTAATTAAAACCGATTAGTATGATCCGTTGTTTTACTGTATCTTTACTGTAGCCAGTGCTGGTCCCGCAGCTGTGATTGCCAGTGTTGTCATTGGTGTTCTGCTTCTCCTGGGATGTGTGCCAGTCACAGCAGTTGTGGTGATTTACCGGTATGGTTGGCAGAATGGGCTCCACTAGTGTGTAGCGTGTGTCTTGCATGTAATTACAGTTTGAAAGATGCTAAATTCATGACAATAAAATTGTTCTATAAATAATGCCTGTTATTTCTGCAGGTGCCACTCAGAGAAGGCATTCAGTTGTACAGAGTTGTATCAACCCAAAATGGAAAATTTGCCACTGGCTTCTGAAAAGGAGGTAAAGCTTCTAGGAGGTGTTGCCACTAATGGGTTCTCATGGCCCTGTGATGCAGTTGGGCAGGCTACCAAAGAAACAGGTTTGTGGTTGGACCTCAGATTACTGGACCTAACCACCTTGCATCAGTGTGTGCCGGTATACGTATATGGGCCTACACATTATTATACGTATATATATATATATAATTATATAATTATAATGACTTCTTTCAAAACAAGTAGTGTTTGATGACAGTCATTTAATCACTGAAGCAGATGGAGAGGTAGCAGTAGCTGACTCCACTCAACTCAGTGATGAAGCAGAATGTAGTGATGCATCGTCAAGTCAGCTAGATGATGAGGCACAACCTGGTAGTGGATGTGGGCATGGTAAGCTACTAAGTGGATTTGATGTGCAGGACATCCTAGTAGTATAAACTTGGTGGAGATTTATTCTATGACACTACAAGAAGCGGGTTTGTTAGCTGTTTTTGGTTTGATAGACAAATATTGTTACTGGACAATGTATGGAAATTAGTCTTTTACCACAATAATCAGTAGCATAAGCAGAGTATAATAATTCATCTTTCAATGATGTTCATTTGCTGTTACAGTGAAAGCAACGCACCATGAAGCTAAAACTTTTGTGGAACATCTCAAGAAGATGCACGAAGAGGGGAACAGAGGTTTTGAAAAGGAGTTTAAGGTTAATGAACTGAAACATGATTATAATAAGTTCCTGTCATATGAACCTGTCCACTTGTTCTTGTCATATATGAACCTGCAGATGTAGTCCTGCCTATACTCTCTCTTCCTGTGTTTACTTGAGTGCAGAAAATTGTTGATGATCCAAATGGAATTCATGATGTTGCCATAGCCAACCGTTCCAAGAACAGATACCACAATGTCCACACATGTAAGTTTATGTGTACTCAAACTAAACTCATCCTCTGACATTTATCCAACTGTGATACAAGTTGGTGTGAAGTTTTTTATATACCCTCACACAGTTGACCACTCTCGAGTAGTACTGTCAGAAGTAGATGAACAGGGAAGTGACTATATATATCAATGCTTCATACATCAAGGTAAGTCCATAGCATTGTTTCTAGAGAGCTTGCAAACCTGTCATGTTTATATGTCTGCACTGTCACTTATTTATGTAATCCTTCATTACACAGGGTGAACATGGAGATATCTACATTGCATCACAAGGTGTGTATGTATATAATTGTGCAACAGTTTAAATATTGATATGTACGTATATAGCAAGTTGAACTAAAATAATAATGGTATTTTATAATATAGAATGATACTGCAATCTATAGTAGTGTGAGTGTCCTCCTGCAGGTCCCACACCCGAAACAGTCTCTGATTTCTGGCAGATGATCTGGGATGTGCAACCAGCTGTGATAGTCATGCTGACAAAAGTGAACGAAAACGGAAGGGTGAGAACTGACATATAGTATTATTGTATACACATCCTTCTAAAGTGGTACTATATGTGTTAAGTAGTATGGTAGTATTTTAGTCAGTAGATGTGTGTGTATATTGACTGTAGGCTCTGGAGGCTTGTATGTTCTTTTGATGGCAAACACACGTACCTCTTTTAGCTGTCCTCCTAACAGTTCCAACAACATGTGTATTATGCACTGGCATCTGACGCGCCCAGGTTTAACATTTTGAGAAAACAAAAGGATGGCATTTGCAAGATCTTCACCCCACTATAATACATTTCGTCTACATATTATAGATCTACATATACAAATTTATTCAACAGGTCAGGAACAAGTTTGAGGGCACTGGTGCACCCATTGTGGTACACTGCAGGTGAGGGTGACAAGTGTGGAAAGGGAAGGTCTATATGTGCTATTGTAGGGGATACATTAATGGATGAAGTCTTTTTCCGATATGTATTCATGTTAATGTTTATATTCATAGTGCTGGTGTGGGTCGCACTGGCACTTTCATCACTCTTGATGCAATGATGGAGAGACTGAAGGAGAGAGATGACTTGAACATCTTTGAGTTTGTCAATGAAATGAGGACACAAAGAATGAAAATGGTGCAGACACTGGTGAGCAGAACAGCATCTGATGCTTATAGTGTGACTTGCATTACTTTATTCAAATTTGACATATATAGTATACACCACTAACTCATTCTTACGTACTTGGGCTATTCACATGCATGCATCTGCAACATTGTTGATCCTTCAGGATCAGTATGTGTTCATCCATGATGCCCTCTGTGACTACATCACATGTGGGGACACAAGTGTGCCTGCCCATGAGCTGAAGGGAGCCATTGCCACATTCATGAGAGTTAACAAGAATACAAAGATGACTGGCTTTCAGGAGCAGTTTGATGTGAGAACCATATGCATCAAGTATAATATTTGCATGTTTTGCCCTTGGGAGTAGTGAATGTAATAATGAAACTGTTGTTGTAACAGATGCTGGAGAAACTAAGTAAGACCCCATGCCCTGAAGACGTTGCATTTGCCAAGAAGATGGTGGTGGCAAAGAGAAATAGGTACAAGGACCGATTTCCATGTGAGTTATATACTATTAATGACCCTTTTGTGTAGGTGTGGTTGTAATAGAATCTGATGTTTGAATACTCTGTGAATTACTATGCGTCCTATGTCTATGCGTTTTTGATTTGACATTAATGTATACATCATGTAGACTTTGCCAACTACTTGCGGCTGCCGTATAGCTCTGCAAGCAATGGAACAGACTACTTCAACGCATCATTTATGAATGTAAGTGACATTCCATCACAGCAAGTAATCAACGTGATATTTTGTATACATACTCTCAATATAATGCAATATGTATACTAATAGCATAAGTACAATGCTATATAATTATATATATATGTTGTCTATTGCAGAGCTACTCAGGCAGACGTGCTTTCATTGCAGCACAGTCTCCAATGGCACAGACGAGGAACGACATTTGGGAACTAATCTGGCAGTTCAGAATCTCGACAATTGTTCTCCTCTGTGAGCTCAGAGAAGAAAATCAGGTAATCCTTTTGTTAGAGCATTTTGAAGTGCAGGCTTCTCATGCAGCCATGGACTAGTGTGAAATGAGCTGAAAACCATGCTAACTGCTAAATGGTGAAAATGACTTTCAGGTTTTCTCTTGTGTTTGGCCATAAAGATAGACCAGGCCATTGATCCTATAGTTGAATCATTGCCAGGTGCACAGCCACTTCAAGCTGGTTCAAGAGTCCAATCGTATATTGCGATCTGTTGTGATGCGTCTTTACAATCATTGTAATTTCGGAATTTGATTTTGTAGGACACTTGCTACCCTTTTTGGCCAGATGAGAGGATGGGAACATGTGATTGGAAAAGGTGTGGGTGGATGCCAGTGGATGTACGTACGTAGATGGTAGTAGATAGTAATAGATGTATATAGAGGTACGTATGTTATACAGTATAGATGCCATTCAACATAATATTATATAAAGGATAAAGGATAAAGGATTCTTATTTTAACTGGGCAGCCTTTAGCCTGAAGGCTACTCTTCCAGGTGCCCAGTGATTATGTACACACATACACACACACAGTAGTAGTAGATACGTAGTATTAGATGTATATAGAGGTACAACTGTGGCACAGCTGTCTGTGGGTTTTGCTGTCACATTGCAGCTCGCCAGTCCCCCTATGGAGGCGGTCCTGTACCACATTAGGGGTTGGACCACAACTGGTCCACCTCCTGCTGCCTCCCTGCTCGGTGTGATGGGAGAAGTGGCAGAATTGCAGAAGGGGAAAGTTGGACCTGTCCTGGTTATGTGCGAGTGAGTGGGGACAGTTTTAGTATCAATTTACACATAGTATGCTGAAAGTGAAACCAATGGCCAGTGATTCTATAAGTAAAGTATAGACACACACATGAATGAGTGCAAGTTTTATATGCAATGTACAGAAGCTACTATTTGTAATTGTAATACTCTATACATGCATGCAGGCATATGGCACCTATCTGTTAGTGTAAGCAGTATTTGAATACACTGTTGCACTATAATGCATTGCATATTGTGCTGTTGTGCTGTGTGTTGAAAATGCTTTTCTCTTTTTCGCCAGTGATGGCATGTCTCGCAGTGGTGTGTTCATCACTTGTATGAGTGAAATTGAGAGGGTCAAAGTTGAAGGAGCAGTGGACATCTTCCAGACAGTCAAGGCAGCAAGAGCACAGAGACCTCACATGGTCTACACCAGCGTGAGTGATGGCACGAGATTGTGTGTAATCCAACTTTTATAGTGTGCATGTACTTTGCTTGGGTTCAATGCGTTTGGCAGTTACCCAGTAGTTTATAGCATGATCCCATGGTTTATAGCGATGAGATGTGCAGCACTCCCGTCCGTGATTTATTTCACTGAATCAACAGCTGCATAATATTTTATATAACAGAAGTCAGTGCTTCCAGGGCTTTTTAAAATAGTTCACGGAACACAGGCTCTCAGTTGCAGTCTTGTGTAGTCAGACGGCTATCCCTGCTGACTAGACAGGCTATAGGCCTTTATCTTGGGCTTACCTCGCTGAATTGTGGCACAGTGAGTTGGTCGAGTACCACAGAATAAGATAATGAGACACTAGTCCCTCATAGCCATGGACCCTGTTTGGTGTGTCCAGTGCTGCACAGGCAGTTCTTCAAGGGCAGCACTTAATGTAGTCCTCCAACTGCCACATGCTGGCATAAGGCCAATGTAAAATGGGATTCAATACTATACATACTATATGAATACAGGAGTAAGTTTTCCCAGCCACTCTGGACAAACCCCTTACACAGACACGGACATCACCATGAAGACAACTAAAGTGGTCTGTTAGCTAAACTGATTGAACTAGAAAATGGTTTGGGGTCCACAATAGACCAATGTGCTCATGTACTTCCTGCCTTTTCGAGCCTTGTACGTAATATTGAAGTATTTTATAGAGGTACGTTTTGGTAGACATGCATTTGACTGACCTTAACTTGAAACATTGGAGAAGACCTGCACACTCACTCATTCTAGTGACTGCACATGTGCTGCTGATGTGTTCCCTTCTCCTCTTTACAGGAACAATACAAGATGTGTTTTGAAATACTCCAGTCCTATTTGGAGTTGTATGACACCTATGCCAACTACAAGGATGTTTGATTAACTTTGTAAATTAACTACCAATAAGCTGACCTACTTGACTGTGTGATATTGTGTGCCTCCTGACTGAAGGAGTGAGTGCATATAAATACACGTAAATGGCTGGTTAACACATTGATGAGTGAGGTGTAGATTCTTGCCTCAACTGTGGAATTTCTTTGGTATGCAATCTGACTGGAATCTTTACTAAATGACTAATTACATTATACTTTTGCTACATTTTGCTAAATCTATATCTATATCATATTGAGTAGCATCATTATATTTATTGCTTTCATACAATGGACATTAGACATATCAGTATATCACTGACTTCACAGCATCATTTGAAGTGCCTATGAACCTCTCACTGGACGCCTAACCTAGCTGGCAATGTGGATTTAATTTGTTTATTGTTTGGTATTCCACTAGGCCATGAAGCTATGACACTCGCTGTTGGTTCTAAAGTATATGCTGCACTGAGTAATCCTGTTGCTATGGAAACTAACCCTGCCTATACCAGTGTACATCGAATTAGCAAATGTATTCACGACAGCAGCAGTTTTTCATGTCAGAATGTTTCCCTCTGCATGTATGGTGTGGTAATAGAATTAGCAGATCTAGGAGTGCTCAGACTTGTATCTTAATTGTGTTATGACTCTATCATGTTGACAGCTCCGGTCCATTAGAGTTGTAGACTTACACTTCATTATGTGAGTTCTCGAAAGGCTTCAGTGCTGTTACGTTTGGGTCAGAAGGACAATTTGGCATTTGTGTTCTTCAATTGCAGACAGTACAGCTGCTATACCTGAAGCTTATGTAGCAGCGGTACATTAAAACATGTACAGGAATAGACTTCAACTTTTTCAGCTATGTTTGTATCTGCTCCCTTTCAGTTTGTTACTGTTGACCTGAAGAACATACATGTACACACACTAAGTTTGTTGTACATGCAGCGCTGAATGACAATGCAAGGAAGTTAGATGTGTAAAATAAGATATTATTGCAGTAGTAACATTGTGGTGACCTATCTTGGGATTCTGAGCGGTGACAAGTAATGTGTTGTGTATGTGTGTGCATGGTTATGTGTTAGCATGAATATATACGTATATGAAGTGCAATGACATGCAACAATCAAAGGTAGCTATGCTGAATGTCTCAAGATCATCGTGTCGAAAGCATAAAAATGGTAGATTGCAACTACAGTTCGCATGCAGTCCCCACACTGAATGCTAATATTATTATAATTGTGGTGCGCAGTTATTATAAAAGTATTCGCCTGATTATATAGGTTGTATTACAATATAATAGCAGTACGACAACCCTTGTAGCGCACCATCGAGACACAATGGAGTGGCTCAGACGGGGTCCACCTTTCGTCCTGATGCTGCTCGTCTTGGCAGTTCCTCTCGACTTCGCTGAAGGAGGTGAGAGTCCCCGTATGCGAGATGTGAGAGGACACCACTGCCTGTGTCTAATAGAGGAGGGCGTTCTGTCAAAAAGGGGTTTTAGCTACGTATCTGATCTCCCGTATTTTAGCTCTTCTGACTCTTCCTCTTAAAGCGTATATGATGCTACCAGATCTAGACTGACTTAACCTTACGTAGCTAACTCAGTTGCCGCGCGATCGCGTATACCTATAGTCGACGCGAAACGTTGACAGATACCTAACTACGCGCACATGTTCTCGCTAATCTTGCTCCGTGATCAATGATACGATAAAGACCAAGTTGTTGATGACCATTGGCGCACCACAGCGAATCAGGAGATGGATGACTTCTGTCCAGAACGTACCTGCTGTGTTATATAGGCCACAGAGGCCTGAAATGCAACAGGTGCTAGCTGCAGTGCAAGCGTCTATCATTTGGTAGTATAAGAGTATAATATGGTGCATATACTGCAGTGAAACTTCAGTAGTTTCAGTTGTCTCACTTTTCCCTAATGGTGTACCAAGTGAATTAGCCTTCCTTGCAGCCCTGATCTACTTCCATTTCTTGCCTGCTACTTTGTAAACTGCTCAAGCTGCGTTTATGATCTGTGCCAGTTGCATGATGGTGCAATAGTGTACACAATCATGCCATGTTTGTATTCTGTAGACTTACAATTGACAACATGTCAATTGTCCCCTAATGTTTGTTAATTGAGGTTCCTGTCTCCAGCATTGCATATTATGTATGATATTTATATGTATATTAACAATTATTTCGAACTAAAGAAACTCGTGGGGTGACGATGGGGTGCCCCAAACTCGAACTACTTGCTAGTAATAGTGCCCACATTTGTCATGCCATATAGCATCACTCTAAACCCTAGAATAACCCTGGAATGCACCACACAGTGGTTTGCATGAATACATCAGGGTTTTAGATACAAACCAAGACAGCTGTGTGCTTAGCAATGAAAAATTATTTTACAGTAGCCGCTCAGGACTGTTCACATGTACATAGATGGTGTAGCTATACGAATATAATATATAATACATGAAAACGTAACAGAACTATTGTACACAAGTACAATTAGTAATGTGTCTTGCCCACATCAAAATGATTTAGGAGAACCTACTCAACTCACTGGTGTGTTCTGGTCAGTAAAACAAGTATTTTGAGTTAAAAAACTCGTGGGCCGGGGCTGTTACTGTTGACCTGAAGAACATACATGTACACACACTAAGTTTGTTGTACATGCGCCGCTGAATGACAATGCAAAGAAGTCAGAAGTGTAAAAAAATATATTATTATCATTGCACTAGTAACGTTGTGGTGACCTATCTTGAGGTTCTGAGGGGGTCACATGTAATGTGTTGTGTTATGTGTACATGGTTATGTGCTAGCATGAATGTACATGAAGTGCAATGTCATGCAACAATCAAAGGTAGCTATGCTGAATGTCTCAAGATCACCGTGTCAAAAGCATAAAAAAGGTAGATTGCAACTACAGTCTGCACACTGAATACTAATATATTTCTTGTGCGCAGTTATAAATATTATTCGACTGTTTATGTAGATTATATTACTATACAATAGCAGTACGACAACCCTTGTAGCGTACCATCAAGACACAATGGAGTGGCACAGAGGGGGTCCACATTTCGTCCTGTCGCTGCTCGTCTTGACAGTTCTTCTTGCCTTTGCTGAAGGAGCTGAGAGTCCCCGTATGCGAGATGTGAGAGGACACCACTGCCTGTGTCTAATTGAGAAGGGCGTTCTATCAAATAGTGGCTTTAGCTACGTATCTGATCTTCCTTATTCTAGCTCTTCTGACTCTTCCTCTTAAAGCTTACAGTGGTATCCGACAAACATGATGCTACCAGACTGACTTCGAACTGTACATAGCTAACTCAGTTGCCGTGCGATCGCGTATATAGCCGAAGCAAAACGTTGACAGAGATCTAGCTACACGCACACGTTCTCACTAATCTTGCTCTGTGATCTATGATACGATAAAGACCAAGTCGTTGATGACCAACGGCGCACCCCAGCGAATGCATGTAACCTAAAACACACCTTATATTTCTGGATATGAATTTACGTGCTATAGTTCTTCTGCTAGGGGCAGAGAGGTATATAGGATGCGTTGGGTGAGATCAGAGCCAAAAAGGCAATATGGGTCGGAAAGGCAACAGGTGCTAGCCTCTTATCATTGGCAGTATATTAATTAAGAGTATAATATGACACATAATTATACTGCAGTGAAACTTCAGTAGTCCCACTTTTCCCTAACGGTGTGCTATTTGAATGAGCCTCCCCTGCAGTCTTGATCTACTTCAATTTCTTGGCTGCTACTTTGTAAACTACTCTAGCTGTACTCTACTCTGTAAACTACTAAAGCTGCAGTTATGATCTGTGCCAGTTGCATGATGGTGCAATAGTGTATACCATTAAGCCATGTTTGTATTCTGTAAACTGACAATTGATAACATGTCAATTGTCCCTTAACGTTTGTTAATTGAGGCTTCTATCTCCAGCATTGCATATTAATTTTATATGATATTTATATAATATTATTGTGTATTAAAACTGTAGAAATGCTAACTATTGCAATCACTGATGAAAGTAAACGAATGTTACTCATAGTCTTGAAAATTTGTGAATCCTTCTGGCTAGTGTGAATGAACTGGAATCATGTAGAATCTATATATTACCTATGTATAGTAGCCACTCAGGACTGTTCACATGTACATGGATGGTACCGGTGTAGCTATATAAATATAATATGATACATGAATAAACGTAACAGAACTATTGTACACAAGTACCATTAGTATTTGATGTAATGTGTCCTGCCCATGTAAAAAAGCTTTAGGAGTTCCTACTCAACTGTGTCATAGTCAGTAAAATATCCAATTAATTTTAGCAGGAAACAGGAACCATTTCACGAATTGAAGTGAAGTGAAGAACCTATTTCTTAGTACAATATAGGTTAACTAAATAGAGCTCATTCCTGGGGCAGTTAATCCACAATTTCCTGCTCCCCCCTCTAAACTATACATGCATTTGTGACATCACACTGCAGCACCAGAAGCTGCGAATAGTAGTCGTCATTTGTCATGGTAAACGTTCAACCTTTAACAGATACAATATACATAAAGTGAGATGTGCATAGCACATTGGCAATTCTATCTGTCTTATTCCAGCCATCGACTGTGGTGATCCTGGTACTACCACAAATGGTCAACGCAACCTCTCCAGTACAACCTACAACTCTGTAGTGACCTACACTTGTGATGTAGGCTACACACTGCAGGGATCAAACAGTAGAACCTGCCAGTCCAGGGGACAGTGGAGTGGGGGGAGTGAGGGTTCCTCAGTGCATGAAAAATATGTATTTGCAAACATTTACTTGTATAGCATGATCAGCACTACAACTGGGAGGTCAAACATTTGGGTTCTTTGCAGGCTACAAAATAGATATTTACCAAATGATGACGTCATACTTCAAAGGCACCGCTGATGCAGTACGTAGCAGAATTCTGCACTGCAGTAAGTTGTCCAAACGCCCCTAACACCTTTTAGAGCCCCTTAACACCTGATTATCACCTTGGAGCATAAACAAACACTTTCCTTATCAATTAACACCTGTGTTAGTTCCTTGTGCTGGCCCAGCCTGAAAAGGTTCACGCTGTTAGTCGACGTAGAAAGGCCAAGTCTTCAACCAAACGTTCTCGTAGAAAAGGAAGCAGCCTGCCACCCACCAAGCGGTTTGATTTCACCATGGTGGATGACGATTTCGAGGAGTCGTAGCGCGGTTTCGCCCCTAAAGAAACGAACGCAGACACGAAGAAATGCGTGAAGTTCTTCAAAGAGTCGGCCAGCGCAAGGAACCATCACAGCGGCTCAACCATTAAAATGGTGCCGAATGATATTCTCCTCACTGACACCGCGCTGCAACTCCTCGAAGTCGTCATCCGCCATGGTGTTACCTAACCGCTTGGCGGGTGGCAGGCTGTTGCCTTTGCTACGAGTACGCTTGGAAGACTTGGCCATTCTACGTCGACTCAAGGCTAGGTACCAACTGCAAGTCTGCAACCACAACCAGCGCATTCAACGATTCAAATTACCGCGCATTTTGAGGGCGGATATTTTGGTAAACCACTTACTACACGCTTTCAGTGTCGTATTGCGTACTTTACTGCACGAGACCCGAGGGCGCGAAGCTCCCGAGGGCGAGTGCAGTAAACGCAATACGCCATTGAAAGCGTGTAGTAACTACTACTTACTAATATTGTGCGCTTGGTCCCAGATTCAAACTCACAAAGTCTGGACTGCAGACCAATGTGTGGCATTAGTGTCAAATGGTAACAGTAGTAATTACTGGATGTTGCCAACCTGATGAGGTCAATTTAAGATTATATTTAATCCATATCAGGCAGACTGAAGTGCTATTTGATGTGAATAATTATCATGCACCTCCTGTGTGCTCCTGTTCAGGGGCAGCATTATCAGGTTATATGAAAGAGTGTTTCAGCAGCATCCTCTTATATATATTTAGTGAGAGCAAGGACATTTCTTGCATTTAGCTATCATTGTTGTTTGACAGCAAACAGGCATAATGTTCTCAGAGGTTCAGATCAAGTTCTTATATAAATAGTGGCGTAGCTGCCTCATGATCACAGAAATCCGACTTCAAGTTTTTGCAGTTTGGTGGCAAAATGTGCTTTCGTATTTGGAAGTCACCACTCATCATCCTGCTGTTCTTGGGATACAAAGCCATTTCTGTTGCAGGAAGTAAGGTACTTTCAGATATAACAGTCCACATTTACATCTTGTCCTATATACAGAATAATGCTGTGTGTGCATTGCATGGCGGTGTTTAGGTGCTGTGCAGCTGTGAATGAAGTATATATGCATGTCCTTCATGAGTATAATTTATGTATGTATGATGTATGCAAGTATACCAACTAAAGGAAGGGGCTGTATGTAGATTATGAATGATGGCAGGCTATGAGTTTCTTTGACTGACATTTCTTTGTTTGAAGCTGTTTGTGTCAACACCTGTTATACAAACACTTCCTTCTTTTTTGTGTATTGGACTGCAAGGAAGTGTGGAAAGGGTATTAGAGAAAGATTGGGCAATGAGTAATGTGTACAACCAGGCAATTATTGTAGTAGATTGATGCAAAAGAGTGCATTTGTGATGTAGGCTACACACTGCAGGGATCAAACAGTAGAACCTGCCAGTCTGATGGACAGTGGAGTGGGAGTGTGCCTCTGTGTCAACATAAGCTTGCACAGCAGATTCCATTACACACACTTGCATGAATTGAATAGATGTTTATAATATATTGAAACATTACTGACTGATGGACAGTGGAGTGGGAGTATGCCGAACATGTGTGAAAGAATTTGCTGTGATATATAGTTGCAGTAGGGGTGGACTGGAATGCAGTGTGAAACAGGTGGGTTTGATATGAAGCATAGGCAAACCACTAATCTAAATGATCTTGGCTCTATTTTCCCATTCACTGACTATTCTCACTGTGTGTTTATATAGGTGCTAGCTGGCTATGCATTTCTGTGTGCAGGCAGTTATGTCGTTCATGTGTTTTTTTACTTTAGCAATGAATTTGATCAATGACATCCGTTCTTTTTACTGTGCAGGTGTCTGCACCAGCCCGTGTCTAAATGGAGGGACATGCACAGCCCCTGACACTTGCACCTGTGATGTTGGGTGGATTGGAGCACAGTGTGAAACACGTGGGTGAAAGCCTACTGTGTAATATGTAATATATGTATTGCCTTTATTCTTGCTATATACCTCTGTGTGCTTGGTGTGAGTCCTCACACCTTGATATGTATATTATTACAAAACACCACTGAGGGGAGCAAGCAAGTTGAGTTTGGGTGGCACATCATATGGCTTTCGATCACTTTTATTACCATACTATTACCATTCACTTATTCCTGTGCAGCCATCTGCACCAGCCTATGTCTAAATGGAGGGACTTGCACAGCTCCTGATACCTGCACCTGTGATGTGGGCTGGACTGGAATGCAGTGTGAAACAGGTGGGTTTCATATGAAGCATAGGCAAACTACTGAAAGTCTTGTCAAGCAGTGCACTTTCTCATACTCTTGAATTGACTTCTATTTCCATCTCTGTAATATGCCCTCATATTCAGTCACATTCCCTTTGCAAAATCGCTCTAAACAACCTACAATACCAGGAACTCTAGGTCCGCTAAAACACGAGGTACAACACTGAGTACACGTGACCCAAGGTAGATAACTGTAACCTGATTAATAATGTCACAATGACCATGACTACACTATGCCAACAATAACCATGCCAACCATATACTCATACAATAACACTTAATCCAAGTGTAAGTACACCAATTAAATCATAAATAAGCATACGGAACAAAATACCCCTTCCCCCATAACAAAGTAAGGAGGGAGTCAAACTCAAGTCAGGAGTCAGTAACGATAACAAACGGTACATAACAGGCATGTATAAATCACTGAGTATTTGTCAACCTGACCAGATCAATAAGATTGATCCATGGCCTGGGGACTGAAGTCCTATTTGCTGCAACATTGCGTATTTGTGAGTGCACATTTTGTTCTGTTGTAATTTGAATTGTCTTAGCCAATTTTACTGAAAGAGGTGACGGTCATGTCTGTGGGAGGCCTTCATTTGCTGTATTCAGTTGAGGTGATTGCTGGCAATATGTAAGTGGTGACAGTGCATCATTTCAGCCCTCGTCTAGTGCACTAGACTATTCTCACCCTTGCCTGACAGAATTGTCAGGAAATATAAATTGCACAGAATATTACTGAAGTGACATCAAAGACATAATAGTATATTATTATTATTATTATTATTATTATTATGCCACATGCCCTCAGGCACTAGGGCCAAACTGCCCTGTGAGGCAAACAAAAAAGGAACAACAAAGTCAGCATCATAATACGTACACAATCAGTACTGTCAATCAGTCAGTTCAGCAACAATCAGTCAAGCCAGGTCCTTGGAAGGGGGCATTAGCCACTAGAATCGAGCAGTCCACATCTTCATAATGGCTTTCAATACTGACGCGTGCTTGCATCCCTTGTCCAATACGCAGATCAGCTTGTCGTCATCTCCGAGACTATCAAAATCATTGATCATTTGCCTCATGCACTGCAGGAGAGTTTGTCGTTTTGTGCCCCACGCATCACACTCTAACAACCAATGGGACACATCCTCAATCTTCCCTGATTGACACTCCTGACACCTTCTCTCCTCCCTCGGCAGCCCTAGCCATCGTCCACTCTCAATCATAAGGGGGACTGTCCCACCTCTCAACATCATCATCCTCCGTCTCTGAGTCTTACTAGCTACATCCAAGCATCGTGATTCACTACCCTTTTCTTTTAGTAGCCGCAAAGTTGCCAACTTAGGTTTGGTGCTAAGCTCACATGCCCATTCATCCTAAATCAACCACTTTGCACAAGTCTCCAACATAGCTTTGATTTCTACACTGGATAGGCCCCGTACCTCCTCAGCTCCAACACAACACCACCCAAATGACTTAAGACACTCCTGCAGTTTCATAATCCACGACCCTCCACACTCCATAGCTTCCATTGCAGCTATTCTCAAAATCCTGCCCTCATACAATGGGTTAGACAGTATTCTAAACCAAAATGCAGCACATCTAACCCTTGCTAGCCAAGCAACTGGCATAGCATCTGCTTCCATCAGCAAGGATGTCCTAGGGTGACGTAGTCCCACACCAAAAAAGATGCGCAAGGCCCGTAGTTGGATTTGGCTCAATCCCTCTAGCTTGTGGTGGCAGCCCCAAACCTCAGTTCCATACATTAACACAGATTCCACCAAAGATTGCAACAGTTGTAGAAAGGATCTGCCATTCACCTCTCCAACTGATTCGCGGCACCTCCGTAACCATGCACCCAAAGCCTGTGACCCTAGCTTCACCCGATGCTCTACCATCCTAGAACAGTCTAGGAACTCATCTATCACACACCCTAAATACTTATATGAGGAAACCCAAGGGATTTCATCCAAACCGATCTTGAAGGTAGCTGCACATCTGTCCACTCTCTTCTTCCTCATGTGCATCATAGCACTCTTTTCCGCATTTATCCGCACGGACCATTCCTCGCACCAATATTGCAGGCACTGCAGGCTCTTCCTCATATCCTCAGCACTCTCGGCCAGCAAGACTGTGTCATCTGCAAACAGCTGACTGGACACCAGCATTCCTTGGCATAGAACCCCACAGTCTCTGTGCTTCAACTCTGCTACTAAACTGTTTATGTACAGAGAGAACAGTAATGGAGACAGAACACATCCTTGGCGCAGGCCTCTCGTTACTGCAAATTCCTTGCCTAGACACTTGTTAATTCTCACCTGAGACATACTGCCCTCGTACAACCCCTTCAAGAACATGAGAAAGTGCCCACCAATGCCATACTGACCTAAGCAGTCCCACAACTTCATCCTATCTACCCTATCGTACGCTTTCCTAAAGTCAATGAAAGCAGCTACCATCCCACTAGACTTCTTGGCAACCATAGACTGACCAATCAATACTAGAGATAGAATTTGATCCCTGCACCCTCTGCCCATATGGAAGCCACCTTGCTCATCAGCCAATATCTCTTTAGCTTCTAAAAAGCCAGCTAGCCAGTTGTTCAAGACCATATACACATGATCTTCCCAACCAAGGAGGTCAAGGAGATACCTCTGAAGTTGCTGGTGTCACAGGCTCCCTTCACCCTCACCTTAGGAATTGGCACAATGATGGAACGTTTCCAAAAGGAGGGGACAACTCCAAACAAATGCACCCACACATCCCTCAAAATCTCCACTTCCATCATCTCTACAGAAATACCATCTCTACCAGGCGACTTTCTCTTCTTTACCTTACTAAACGCCCACATCACCTCCTCTTGAGTAATTTCACCTTCCAACTCTGGATTATCACTGCCATGTTCACCCTGTGGCGCCTCCCTGCAAACACTAAGTCCAGACTCACCCGCCGGTGGCTCCTTACTACCTTGCAACACTTCCCTGAAGTGTGCACTCCAGACTTTCACATGCAGCCTCTTCACCAGATTGAGTCACACCATTGTTGTCTAGAACTTTGCCAAGATACCCATCAGACACTTTCCTATTAACAATGCCCATCTTCTTAACTTTCCTCCACCATCTCTTAGGTTTACACAATAACTTCTCTAACTGTAACTGTTGAGACCGAATGAAATTCCCTTTGGAACTTCTAACAGCCTTGGCATAAGTTCTTCGATTAGCAACATAATCCATTCTCTTGCACTTTCTCTCCTCTTTATCTTTAGTTCTCAGCCACGCACATTCAGATTGATGGAATGTCTTCCTCATAGTCATCAAATCCTTAGTAAACCACCTATGCTTCTGTCTGGAAGTCCTCAAAGAACACTTAACTTTGTGCAGCCCACTAAACATCAACCCAGTCAACTGATCATACAAACTATCCATATGAGCCTGGTCACCCTCATAACTACGCAGATTGTCCACAATACTCTCAATATCCCTCTTCTTATCACATAGGTAGTCATCCGGGACCACATATCTGAACTCATTAACAAAACATTCCCCTGGAGTGTCTTCAGGTTCACCACCTGAGCATCCAACATCACCATCCAACACTAAATCCCATACCAATGCAGAATGGTCTGGAATTCGCTCAACAATGCAATCGGCATGGAATGCATCGACAAACTCAGTCATAGTCACCACCTTAAAGTTCGATACAACCCCAAGGTCATCCTTGAACAACAAACAATAGTCCACCACAGAACACCCTTTAGAAGAAATACAGGTGAAGTCGCCACTCCCCTGCAGCTCTGCCGTTGGCCACACAAAGCCCTAGTGACCTTGTGAAATCCAGCAACGCTCTGCCTTGCTCGTTAATCACCTGATCTTCTGACTGTCTATCACCTAAACCTTCCACCTCCTCTACACAGCCACACCTTGCATTAAAATCCCCACATAAAAGTACTGTACCAAGACTAGCGTACTTACTAACTTGCTCAGATAAGCACTGCCACCTCTCCTCCAAGCATACCTCTCTCCCAGATGAGATGGGAGGGATGTAACACACTGCAAGCACCATGTCTACACCACTAGCCACATTAGAAAGCTTCACCCACAATACGTCTTCAACATCACAGTCCAACAACTCACACGACCAATACCTTAACAATGGTTCTCTCACAAGCACCCCTACCCCACCAGAACCACGAACTGCTCTCTTGTGGACAGATTTCCTATTGTTACCGAACCACTTATATCCCTCAAACGAGGCTTCCTCGTCTCCACGTAACCAGCTTTCAACAACACCAATCACATCAGGCTTATAATGGTTCAGAACTAAGGATCTAATATCAGTATGATCAACACCTCTACCCAATTGACCACCATCCAAATTAGACCACCCACATACATTCCAGCACATGACCTTCAGATTCACATCAAAATCAATGCCCAGATCGTCACAAGTACCCTTGCTACTCACACTACGTCCAACTTTCACCATCAGGCCCCCATCACCCCTCCCCTTTCGCCACTTCAGCGGCTGAGCACCCTCACTGATGCGACCCCTAAAAAAAGGGACCGCTTTTCCACCTTCCAGACATCATTGATCACAACTCTATCCAAATGCAATCTTCCCAACACATCTTCCTCGCCTTTCAACCAAAACCACCACCGTATCCTACCACTGTCTTCCTTACACACGCTGACCACCTCAACTTTCTCAGCCTCATCAAATTTCTCCCTCAGACGTTCCTTGACCTCCTCCACTGACACCTTCTTCCTTGTCCCCCACAGCTTCCTCACTCCAACATATTCCCCCTGTTTGTTCTTCTTTACTGGCACTGATGGTGAGCCTCCTGACCTACTCACACCACCTTGTCACACTACCCTATCCATACTTTCTCCAGACTCACTCTTTCTTTCGACTGGCCGGGTAGCAGAGACAGGCTTCTTCCTCACCTCCACCGCTCTTCCCCTACGTTCAACCCTCTTCCATTCACCCTCGGCAACCATCACCCTCTCCGCCAGATTACCATTCTCTTTACTTAACACCTCTACAGACTCTCTCAATTCGATCATCTCCCCCCGCAGCTCAACAACCAACTTTGTCAAATGTAACACTTTCGCAGAAAGACAGAAACAGCAGACAAAGGCCCTTCCATCCAGTACACCAACTCTCTCATTCATTCTTAAGCACTCCAAATGGAACCACCCAGCACATACCTCGCATTGCACCATCTCACCAGCCTCCCTCTGGCTGTTACAGAAGCATCGTACCTCACCCTCGCTACCGCAGTCATTTTCGCGGGAAGGAGGAACCTCGCTACCCCTATCCTTCTTCTCACCAGTCTCTTCGGGCTTCTTTTTGGTCGGCCGGGCGCTCTTTCTAGCTAAATTACGCGTCTCCATCATATGATCCTCAGATCTCTTTGATTGGCTCTTCTTGATTGCCGCCATCTTGGAATTTTATTATAATTATATGTATATCTTATTAATATACCCCGTTACCGTGGCAACCGCAGGTTGAGAAATCTCTTATCAGCCAAGAGCCCAGAGCTTTTAAGTTGACCTGTGCGATATTATCAATATCACACAGGTCAAATTCTCATATCGCACAGGTCAACAATGAAGCTACAGCTGTCACTGAGAAACAGTAAACAAGTCAACAATGAAGCTACAGCTGTCACTGAGGGACAGTAAACAAGTCAACAATGAAGCTACAACTGTCACTGAGAAACAGTAAACAATTCAACAAATGAATCTACAGCTGCTAATGAGAACAAGCATGTTAGCAAGCAAGGAATGAGTATATGACAAATGAGCATAGTGCACACACAGCTAGCATACTGGGTTCTAAGGTACATTGAACAACAAAGTTCATTGAGTTCCTCAGCTGTACACTGCAGGATAGGTAGAGGTGGAGGTGGAGGAGGATTGAAGCATATATCAACTGTACATCCAGCCATGTTTAGAGCTGGTGCCGTTTGTGGTGGTCTCGGACACGGTTATTTCTTGATGTTTCTAAACGATTGATTCCTAGGGCAATGTAGCAACTGCCAAGGTAATTACAGAAACAGTCTGGCGCGGCTAGGCTCATTTCTGCAAACTTGTCTTCAAAGAACAGGACCTGAACTGAACAGCGCACCAAAAATGACTAAAACGGACCAAAATTCTCAGCTTCTTCATGGAACATTCAATGAACCTTCGTTAGCGACGCTACTTTCGTTCGTTACATTTTCTAACGTAGTTAGACCGATCACGATTTCGTTGGCTCGCTGCGACGTCGGCGCCATTTATATTGTCTAACATTACGTACTTCAGTTTACGCCCTGCTAAACGCCTCGTTCACGGAGCCATAGCAACGGAGTATATAATAGTTATAGTGCGCTTAGTGTGCTAAAACTATTACTTATATAGTATATATGTTGGGATAAACGAGCTTGCAGATTAAATTAAGCTAGCTATATAGCTTAATGCATCCTACCTGGGGTTGGTGCCATAATATCTTTTCTGTGAATTAGGATCTATTGACTCTATATCTCAAGTAATCTCTGGTGATTATCACAATAATGGTCGAGTATTCTGCAGGTGTTGCCCAAATTAAATCCACCAGATGACGGCAGACCCAGGCATGCTGTGCCAGTGCCTAGTTAGTGCAATCAGCTCAGTCCTTTACATGCTGGCGTTCCTGTAGCTGTTGGTTATGAAGTGCATCCTTGTGGCTTCCACATTGGTGGTGAGGCAATTTGCACATGGCACCTGGTACACAGTCCTTCAGTTTCACTAGCAGATACCTCATTGCTATAATTTCCATTCATGCGTTCATGTCATGGTAACACTTTGTATGTATAACTGTCTATGGAAATTTGAGGCCAACGTTTACCCCTAGAGGAGGCTGTGGGCACTACAGGAGCAGTTTTAGTTTGAGTACATGCTCTTCCAGTGCGCAACTTTGTAATAGCCCTCTCTGTGCATCGCGCACAGCCAGTCAAACATGCTGCACTGTATTCTTCATTTGCTAAACTTTGTAGCCTGTGTTTTCATGTGTCTGGTCATGCATGTAGTGGTTGCTTCTCATTGCAGCTCTTAACACACCTTTCTGCCTTACAAATGGTAGGCTTTGCCTTAGATTACCGAGTGCCTGCAGAACCCCTGTCTTACCATGGAGTACAACCTCATCACCTCATGCACTCTTGAATTAGGCCATCCTCACCGCAAGATATACTGATTTCGTCTAAATGCTACATCTAAATCCTATTCCTATATTGTGAGGTAGTATAGGAAGTGAGGGGGAACCCATTTCAATGGTGTCATCATACAAATATACTTGGGTTACATTGTTGATGGAGTACCTTAAGCTGACTGGCATGGTGAGAATAAGACTGAAGTTGAGAAGAGAAACTATAGAATGGATTTGAAGAAGTTAGTTTGATCAGAAAACAGCTCATGTATTGACAATTGTCTGTAACAATAATTGCGTTTTCTTTTATCTGCATTCACAATGTGGTATGTTTGGTTTAGATAGATGGGTCCTAGTGCATGAAGACATGATGCACTTGAAATGATTGATTGATTGCCAAATCCTATATAGTGGGGCGGTGGCAGATGCTGTGTTTGAGTATTATATATAGTGTTGGGTTTGGTTATACTGCAAAATATTATATTATACAACTTTTTATGGTGGACAAATGATTTAATAAGCTTGAACACAGCAGTCACTTCATTAGGTAACAGAATGTCTTGATCCGTAGATCTTCTTCAGCTGTTTATAAAACTTAACACTGTGTATTATAAGTTAAATAAATAACGATACTAAAGCATTATATATAGCTAAGGTTTGTAAACAGCTGAAGATCTATATATACTGATCACAACATTCTATTACCTACCTAATGAAGTGACTGCTGTGTTCAGCTTATTAATTCAATTGTTCTTTAAAACACAGCAATGAACCCCTACCATACTGTTTTATATCAAAAAGACAATTACAACTGTTGCATAATTGGTGATGTCAGTAGACCACAACAACCTCTGTTAATGTAGTAGGCATCAAAGCTCTATATACAGATGAGTCCAAGGGCAGAATGCATGAGTGCACCTGCTGGCAGTTTGTGCAATGGAAGTGATTAGTGTCTGATATAATTGAAAATACATGGCATTAACATTATGCCATTTTTACTATTAATCCTCCACCCAGCAGAGTGACTTGATGGTATGGATTCTCCAGGAGTTTGGCAGAGTCTCTTCTAATAGAGTGTACATGTCATTCTGCCTGTGCTTCTTGTGTTACTATACACAATAGTGCATGTATTGTATACCATTATTATTGAGAAAGGGTGGTTCTCGAATACCAGCTTCAAAACACGGTTGAAAACCTTGCCGATGTTTCGACCAGATGCTCTGGCCTTCTTCAGGGCGAATAAGTTTTGAAGCTGGTATTCGAGAACCACCCTTTCTCATGCCTGAGCCAGCTGAGAAGCCCTCACTTCACCATTATTATTATTATTATTATTAGAGTGCATCATGTACAAAAGTACACTAGGGCAAACCTGCCCCATGCAGCACTGTGTCAATTATAACAAAACTTCACTGTAAAATAACAATCAAGTCTGGTGAGGAATGGGAGCATCTGCAACAAAGCGCTTCTTCCAGAGACTTTCTACTGCCCTTGCCACTGCTTCATCACAACACGCCCTGTCCATTATTCTCACTACCTTTTCATTATCCCCCAATTCATGCCATCCTTTCACCCTACTACTCATCAAGTTCTCCAATCTCTTCCTTTCCTTCACTACATACGCACATCTCATCACAAAGTGCTCAGTAACCTCCACCTCTCCATTTCCACATTCCTTACACACCCTATCTTCTCTTCTCAAGCCATGCCACCTCCCAGTCTCTACTCCCAACTCTGCTGTACCTCCTCTCAACTTAGCCATCATCCTCCTGCGCCTCTTATGATCCATCCCTACACAATGAGCCTTGCATTCATTGTCCATAAGTTTCCCAGTTATTTCTAACTTTGAACTCCCCTTTGCCTTCTCCTTCCAAACTGCTTTTACTCTCCGCCATGCTGTATCCTTCAATAGTTGTTTCACTTCCTTTATGGTCAGTCCATCCAATGCCACCACATTCAATCCTCTCCACCCCAACTTCTCCAAACTCTGCTACAAATCTTTTACCCACTTCACCTTACTTCCAATCTCCAAGGCTTCCAATGGATTTGAAGACATGAGCTTAGATCACAAAACAGCTCATGTATTGACAATTGTCTGTAACAATAATTGCGTTTTCTTTTATCTGCGTCGACAATGTGGTATGTTTGGTTTAGACAGTGTAGAAGAAGTGACATCATGCAAATACTTGGGTTGTGGTTGAGATAGACATGTCCTAGTGCATGAAGACATGACACACTTCGAATGATTGACAGATTGATTGGATCAAAGCTTTACAAAACTTAACACTATGTAAGTTTTAAATAAATAATGATAATAAATCATTGCTTAAAAGTCACATACAGCTACGTTTTGGAGACAGCTGAAGGAAATGACAACATTATATTATATAACTAATGAAGTGACTGTTCAGCTCAGTAATTCACTATAATATAACAATTGACTTCACACAGCAATTACAACTGCTGTACAATTGGTGATGTCACTACACCGCAACAACCTCTGTAAATGTAGTAAGCAACTCTATGTACAGATATGTCCAAGGGCAGTATGCATGGATGTACCTGCTGGCAGTTTGTGCAATGGAAGTGATTAGTGTCTGATAAAATTGAAAAAATATGGCATTAATAGTATGCCATTCCTAATATGGACATCCTCCACCCAGCGAAGTGACTTGGTGGTATGGATTCTCAAGGGGTTTGGGAGCAGTCTCTTCTAATAGAGTGTACATGTCATTCCACCTTTGCTTCTCGTGTTACTATACACAACTGTACTGCAAGTATTGTACCTCTGTGATAATGGATTTTGACATAATTCCTTTTGTCAGTCTCAGAAGTTCCTTCTCAAGTCACTGGTCTGTCTCTGTCCAAGACAGTGTCGTCAAGATTACCAGCTTTGCGGGCAAACTGGACCATCCCGCAAAGTGATGAACCCATTTCTAAGTACATTATTCAGTACAGGATACATGGGACTACTACCTGGGGCAGTCAGCACATCGCCTCAGGCTCTCCTCCTCAAAACTTTACAATTATGCCTAGACTGGCAGCTGGCACTGAGTACGATGTCAGAGTAAGAGCCGAGTCTGCTGTGGGAGCTGGAATGTGGAGTGCAGTGCAGACAAAGAGAACATACTTGAGTGAGTTCTTGTAATTATAGTGTACATGTTTTAGAGGGCAGTTGTACATGCCAAATTTGCAATATTGATGATATGTCTGTTGAATAGAGCACTCTTACAGAACTAGCTATGCAGGACAGACACATTTGTGTAAAAAATTGCTGTTGTAATTAGATTCATTAGTCATGTGATCTTACCTTTTTGCATGACTGTGCCACATGTTGTACTGAAGTGCCTTTGGTTATTGAAGTAGTTTGTGTCAGCGAAGGAATCAATCCAAATCGTGATTAACTACTAACAATGTGTAACGTAATAATGTACTTTGCTTGTGCAAAGTATATTAATTGTGTTACAATTATTGCATATATTCGATGTATATTACATATTAATGTACTGAGGCACCTGTGGCAGGGAGTATTTTAGTCACAAAATGTTTTACAAGCATAGCATTGGTTGGTTAACGTTGGCTAACTATGATATTTCTTGCAGAACCCCCCAGTCCCAACCATCACACAGTGAGTGCTGTACCAGTTGACAGACGTGGTGTTCTTAGAGTGTCCTGGAATGCACCCACTGTGCCAAGAGGAGAGTTGCCTATCACTGGATACATCATTCGGTACAAAGTACAGAATAGCATTGTGTTCAAGTACCAGTCTGCCGTGTCAAACTCTGAGATTGAGGTCACTGGCCTCAATCCCGGGACTGTCTACTGTGTGTATGTAGCTGGAGTCAGTGCAATTGGCCCAGGCTCATACTGTTGTGAAGTGACTCCAGTTCTTGTGACAACGTATAATGGCAAGTTGCATCATGAGCAGGTGTTGTTTTGTTGAATGTGTAATGATTTGTTGTATCTGATTTAGACTAGCATAGACTAGTGTTTCACTATTTAACCTTGGGTTGTGTGAATCTGACCAGAGTCCTACCTGCATTATATTTGCTCAGTTGTGTTGTGTTAGAATGTGCTGTTTTTGGTAATAAATAGACTTTAACATAATGTTTCTCACATTATATTTACGTATACCCTATAACTAACTGTAGTATCAACATATACCGTATAGCGGGAAAATTTGGCGGGGTTTTTAATTTGGCGGTTTGGCGGTTTTCAGAAAAATACGCCAAATTAAAATCCCCGCCAATATTTTATCCGCGTCGTATGGTTTCTACACTTTACGCGCGCAGCTAGACCGACTTTGTTGTGTATAGCTTACGTTTCGGTTTGATTTAAGTCCCTATGGCCCTGCTTAAGTACCTGCAACAGGAAGGACCAGTGCGTGAGTGTGGCGCTCTCTCGAAGGAGAGGCATGTGGCCAACGACAGTACTGTCTAGCGTCACTGCAACGGCGTACGGGTCCTTTGTATTGCTGTTTTCTCTTGCACATGCCAGCTCTTGCTGTTGGGCTCCAAATGTCCTTGTAAACGTGGTGACCACAAATGCAACTATCAACGCTGAAAACCTACATCGTTGCTCGTTCACAGTCTTTCGCGTGTACTGTCAGGCAGATAATAATTAGATTCATTGTGCAATAATAATTGTAAGGAGCGGACCCACCAAATTTAAAAACCGCCAAATGCATTTGGGACAAATTCGCCAAATTTTGAATCCGCCAAATTTTCCCGCTATACAGTATATATCAGTGGAAATATATTTCCATTGTACAGTCCCATCCCAAGTGACTGTTGTGTCAGTGTCCAAGGCTATACGCTCAGGGAAACCAGCTCTGAGTGTGACTTGGACTGCTCCCCAAAGTGATGCGTCCATCTCTCAGTACCAGGTGGAGTACAGAAGAAGTGGGACTAACTGGAGGGCAGCCAGCACTGTTTCCCCAGGCTCAACCACATCCACTCTCCTTGAGGCTCTAGATGCTGGTACTGTGTACGAGGTTCGCATAAGAGCAGTGTCTGCTATTGGAAATGGGCGATGGAGTAGGGAAGAGTCAGAGACAACATACAATAGTGAGTTGTGTGGTGAATTCAAACTAGAAAATGCTTCAGATAAAAGGTAATAGCCTAGGCATATATAATGTCACAAATTTATGTGAACAATTAATTTCGCGAGTAGACCACATTCACAAATATTTTGGTCACGAACTATTTTGGTTGCATAACTTATTATACATGTGCAAATAATGATATCATCCAAAGAGGCTGAGTGTACAAAAGATAAGGTACTCATGCATCGACGGAAGAATTTGCTTTTGGTATTGTGCAGTCTGGCAGCCCTGTCACGAATTTATATATATCCCCAAAAAGTTCGGTTTGAGATTATTGAATTATGGTGGTGAAACGTTTGGGACATAGAGTACCTTTTAAGCATACCTGCTATGATTATTGTACACCAATCATATTTATTGTGTTGTTGTGGGCACCTCTCTGTCAGAATGTGAAGAATCCTGTGTGGCTAGGTACAGACATGTTCATCTATCACTGCACTGCACTAGCCATAAATTTATATAGAATAGAGCCAAACATTTCGATGACTATACAGTCGTCATCGTCAGTGGCAATACAAAACAGAGATGTTCGTTTAAGTACACTATGGGGAGGTGAAATGGCGGGAAATCAATGGGAGTGACAGCTATGTGATGGCATAGACAAGATTACAAAATGAGTGAGAGTGAGTGAGAGTGAGAGTGAGAAGGTAAGAGGGACCAGCTGTCTATATCACAAATACCTGACTTGCTACACTCCTATACATAAGTTCATATCTGGGTGTTCTAGTGGGATGAGGAAACTGGATGATTCAATGATGTACATGTCCCAACTTCCAGAAACAGCTATAAGTATTGCCAGCCATAATTTATTAATGAAGCATGTAATGTTGCATATCAATAGCTCTTCTGCAAAAATGTAATAACTCTTACAGTTAGCTTTATAGAAAACCTAGAGAAATGTGTACAAGTAACACGTGCCTCTCTTCTATTGTACAGTCCCATCCCAAGTGACTGGTGTGGCAGTGTCCAAGGCTATACATTCTGAGAAACCAGCTCTGAGAGTGACCTGGACCACTCCCCAAAGTGATGTGCCCATCTCTCAGTACCAGGTGGAGTACAGAAGAAGTGGGACTAACTGGAGGGCAGCCAGCCCTGTTTCCCCAGGCTCAACCACATCCACTCTCCTTGAGGCTCTAGATGCTGGTACTGTGTACGAGGTGCGCATAAGAGCAGTGTCAGCCATTGGAAATGGGACATGGAGTGAGGTGCAGGCGGAGGTGACTTACATGGGTGAGTTGTGTAGTGAATTCAAACTAGTAGAAATGATTAATATTGAATTAAAATTATACCCGTGTACTAGTATGGATCGAGATTGCCATGTGTTCCCACATGGCTTATGGACGGGTCACGTGTACTACCGTAATTGCATGTTATTGCACGGGCATACCGTCAAATGGCCATTCACCACTACTGTGAACAGTGCCGGGCTTCGTAGAAGATGGGGATGCATCATCTAGTGAATAATGACAATCAAGAAAGTGGCATTTGCCTGCAATTCAGCTGTTTTCTAAGTTACTATCGCAGGTTATTGCCTGTTTTGGTTGTCCACCGTTTGTGAGATACTCAACGACTTAGGCTGTTTTCTGTTTGCGACTCAGCTTACTAGTTTGAAAGTCAGTCAAATCATGAGTTAGGAGTGGAAAAGAGCTAAGAAAGCCACGAAACATAGCCACATAGCCAGCTGGTAATTTGTCGTGTAAGGTAGTTATTCATCTAGCCATAGACACACATGTTCTAGCTCATCTTTTTGTAGAACCCATCAATGTGATAGAATCCACTTCCGACTTGGTTGAGTCTGTCTTGAGTTATTTGTATTTTGGTCTATTGAGAACCCACCTTTGAGTGGGTTGTGTATGCCATGAGTTTTATTGTATACTGCCACTCTGCCTCTGCCACTCTGTGCATTGTATGTTCTCATTGTTACTCTTGGCATGAGTGGACCCAACTGTGAGTGGGCTGTATCTCCCTCGAGTGTGCATTGTATGTTCTTGTTGTTACTCTCGGCATGAGTGAACCCATCTGTAAGTGGGCTGTATCTGCCTCGAGTGTGCATTGTATGTTCTTGTGGTAACTCTGGGCATGATTGGACCCATCTCAGAGTGGGCTGTGCATATCTGCTGTACTCTGTATCATCGTATTTATCATGCTCTCAGTGTTGAGAGCCCATCTTTGAGTGGGTTGTGTCTGCTGTGATTTTATTGTACCTCGTATTTTTGGTACCTATGTATAATGAGAGTAAAGGGTAGCTCATTGCAGACAACCTCTTGCTTGCTTAATTGCTTGTAGAGACCCTGTTGGGAATCCCATGACATCAACAGACAGTACAAATCCCAATCAATATATGCAGTGCAACCATTGTGAACCAGACTTTCAGCTATGCACAAATGCTCACATACATCCTCTCCTTTTCATTCCACTCCCTCCTCCATTATAATATACCTCCCCTTTCTTTTTTCCCAATTTGACAAGTGCAGACATCCAGGTGGATGTTTCTGGCTTTTGCCCTCTTCATTGCAGTGCAGCCGACTATTTAATGCCATGTTATTTTAACACTCACTGGACCTTTCAATCTTATATCACTGGCATCCTAACAACACTCACACCATTAGCACATGCCCGCACATGCACATAACGATCAGATCAATCACACCTACACCATACTGTGGGCTTTGTCACCACACTCCACATTTTATACAGAATCTGCAAAAACTATCATGCTTAGTTGCACGCACATTACTACATGTGCACAAGTGCTTACATGCACATGTGCAGACAATGTTAGGACGCGAAACGTGGCATCTTTGTACACAAGCACACAAACCACACAGAAGCACACAAACCATACACAAGCCACACACACACACACACAAACACACACACGTACACACACACACACACATACATGCAGACACACACACACCATGCTCTCTTTTTCACTCATCTGGAGAGGTGCAGGCAACATATATAAGAATAATATATAATTGTTCCTGGGATGGGGTGCTCCTTTGATTCATGAGCACAGCGAAAGCTGTGGAGAGCAGGCAGATCGATTGAGAAGTGAACATCGCAGCTCCACTAGACGTCAACAAGAAGTAGGGCTAGAGTTAACTACATCCACACGATGCAGGGACAAAAGTGCAACACCAGATTCCTGGAAGTGTCTCTCTACTGGAACAGTGTACGCCGAGAACAAGAGATAACCAATCTTTCTAATAACGACCACAAACGTGCACAGAATCCATTCACTATCGTGTAACAATTTGTACGGGTTAACGGTATTCGTTGCATATGAAGCCCCTGTGATAAATCCCATTTTCCGTGTATACCACGGAGTACATCAACTAGTGTCTTGGCTATGATGAAGGCCTCTTGATTTGCGATGCCATATACCTTTACCCATATAGTAAAATAGTCACTGACTACTACAATGTTACTTGCTCCCGTATTTGCTCTCTGGAAACAGTTCCACAAGGTCCATTGCTATTAGCTGCATCAGATAACCAGCTTGTACACTAGGGGTGCGCGAGGTCGAGATGTGGTACCTGTCAGGGTGTCGCAGGCTGTACAGGTCCTGCAGAAGACTTTGTTCCAATGCCCTGGCCAATAGTACCGCTCCTTCAGTATATGCACTGTTTTCGCGACTCCCAGGTGACAACCAGTATCTCCACCATGAATCTGCCGGATGATCTCCTTGCGATCAGTTTGGCATACCCCGAGCTGAAGGATGGTTGACAGTGAAGCATTACCACTGATGTACTGGCGGTAGAGGACCCCATTCTCCACCACTATCTGATCCCATAGCTTAAGCAAGCATTGGTCTTCCATGCTGCAGTGCTGGCCATTCCCCTGCTTCCTTTGCCTGCAACAAAACCTTCAAGGCTTCATCACTTCTGCAGCTGTACACTCAACAACAGGTTACACAGTGGAATTGGGTAGCTATAGGTGCATGTGGGAATCTCGACCACACTGACAACAGGGCACCTAGGACAAAGCATCTCGAGGCATTTGATTCAGCCATCCTACCATCTGGCCCTCGCATTATCGAACTTACGTACATTTATCACGGAAATGTTCAGTTTCAAGTATATCAAAATGGCAGTGTAACAAAATCTCTGGACCTAACAGTAGCAACTTACTGCACTTTCTTCAAGTCAGAATGCAGATGATGAGCGCCTCAATCATTTGTAAGAAAGGAGAGACTTTGAATGTTTTGACGCAATTATTTGATGCATATGTCTTTGGTGATTAAAGGGTTAATTTGCTATTGGCAGGCACATCCACAGTGTCAACACATGCTATAAACATTTGGTCCATACCTTCTGCTTGGCACTATTCACTGCATGTGCAGCTCCAACACTATGCTAAGATTGAATGGAAGGGGTCTTCCGACCAACATTAATCTAGCAATTTTCCCATCATCCATGCCCAAGATGACATCTGCTGTTATATTGTCAACTACAGTCACTACACTTGGGAAGGCTTTTCCGCCCAATTTGAGGTGTGTACAGACTGTGTCATGCAGTGACAGTGCGACTCCATCAACTCCAACTAAGCGTAGTTGTTTCTCAGCTGAGGGCTGGCTTAATTGATCCAGATGCTCCCACTGTTCTGTCCGGACGAAGGTATCCTGTATCAACTTCTGACCCTGTATCAACGAAGATCTCGCTGTGTTGACCTGCCAACTGTCTCTTATGGTAGTATGATGACAAGGGGCTTACATCATCACCTGTGGAGCGGTATTCCTGATCGGGAACTGTGTGCAGTTGGGTACGTCCTGGCCCCTCAGTGTGTGACCCTCCACCCAAGGGGCTTCTGTGTGGTGCGTATAGTTGGCCAATGCAGTGCCCCTCAGTGTGTGGTCACTCACACTGAGGGGTTGGCATTTCCCTGTTGTTTCGGCTTGGCACATCCTCACCGGATATGGCCCTTCTTTGCCAATACACTTTCTTGGACTCTCTCCCCCTCTGTCACCTGCCAGCCGAGAGTTTTTGTCAATTAGCTGTCTGGTCTCCTGGGTCTGGGTCGTGGACCTCCAGCCTCTCAAGCAGGTCCACTAACGTGGACATCAGGTCCATCATAGCATCCTGCTGTGACTTCACAGCCGTGACAATGGCCTCTTGGGCGTTGGGTTCCTCAAAATCCACCAGAGTCACTCTACTTGGCCCACTGCTAGGCGTCAGGTACAACTCAAATTCCAAGGTGGTATTCAATGTTTTCTCCACCGTCTTGGGCTTTCTCTGGCATACCCCAAATGCCACCTGAGGGCTTCATAAGTTTGCCAGGAAATGCTGCAGCGTGATTTGTTGCTTTCCATTGTTCCCCCAGTCTGGGAATGCCCTGTCGGCTGGGGCGCACAGATCGTCTCCAGAGTAACCCAGCTCTCGGTCTTTCCCTTCCGCCTGGTTTGCAACTCCGCCACGTAAAGCTGCTACCAACTATATATCTGGCTCGAAGCGTTGACAAAGAGTCTTGACAATGTTGTTGTAAGTCCCTTCTTCAGCTTTCAGCTGCTTGTACGCTGTTTGTGCTCATACTGTCAGGCAAATTCGCAGTCATAGCGGCTTGTCATCATCGAAGTGGTTGATCCAATCGATGAAGCTCCCTTCACTGCTAAAGGCATCAGGTGATGCCACGGGCCTGCTCACCCTGCCGCCTATGCCAAATGCAACAGGTTCCGGAATCATGCACAATTTGTACTGATTCTTTCCTGCTACCTTTGAGTTCAGAAAGCATTCTTTTTACCTTCAATATTTTGTTGCCTTAGCTGTATACAATTTGCCCTTTCTGTATGTATATAGGAGTGTCCTGTGGCCAGCCAGTCAGCCCGAGTAATGGCCGTGTGAACACCAGTGCAGGCACCTCTTTTGGTGATGTAGCAAGGTACTCATGTGACACAGGGTACACACTGAATGGAACAGCTGAGAGAACATGCCAGGCTAACAGAGAGTGGAGCGGGAGTGTACCAACTTGTGAAAGTGAGACACTGGGTGCAGGCAGTGATCAAATCTATTTCTTGTGCATGCGACATTTATCAGTCAGTTGCCAATACCGTATCAACTGGCTGTTAGGCGCATCTGCTTTATAAGCGCATATCCTCTGTTAAGCGCACACTTTCTTCCTGGTTTTCCGCCATTTTTGTTAGGCTCTCACTGATTACCAGGATTCACTTCTTCGTTAAGGTGCATATAATTTATACAGTGCAAGTGCATATTATATATAAATTGTGCACTGTGTTTACGTATTTTATTAGCAACTAATTCCGTCGATGGCGAAGCGAACAGTACAACGGACGTTGGATGGTGCAGCAACTACTTCTAGAAATAGGAATAGCTATTCCAGAGAGAAGTTGCGCGTGTCTGTCATGAGTCTTGCTGTCTTCGCGCTGCAGAGTTAGGTGCACGCCAATATAAGCCGATATAATGATGTCTTTGTAGGTATGATCCCCATGAATCACGCTGTGTGCGTGTGCTCTTCCAGGTCTTCTTGCCTTTCTGCCATTCAATGCCGCTTTGAGCGAACGCGAACAGATGTATCATCACTGAACTCGTCATAATAATACGTATAAATACAATAAGACTGTTTGTTAAGTGCATATCCTTTATTAGGCGACTGTTTCTGTGCTGTCAGAGCTATAAGCGCATCCGCCTAACAACCAGTCGATACGGTATTCATGGGTAACAGGTTTCTGATTCATGCACAAGGTCTCATGGAACATTCCAATGGTAAATGCACAATAAATCAAACGAGCAGATCAAAAAACGAAAGTCTTAGCAATACCATACATATCAACAAGAACAAAAGCTACATGTCCACGAACAAAGAGTAATAGGCTACAAAACAGCGGCATGCATAACATACTGCCTGACGAGGTAAGTAAATGATTATAGGAATTGGCAGGATTACTTCCTAATAAACTAAACAAGGTAAGGTTTAAATAGCAATACAGGAACTACGTAACTCAACAGGTACGTACTAACAGGATATATAACATTGTCACAGCAGCACTAATACACTGTCACAGCTGATATCAGCCTCCACAGATCGCGTCGATATGGACAACCAAGAAGGCCTTCCAGCTGTGCCCAAGTCTCCCACTCTTCCTGATGATCGACCTCCCAACAGATGCCCAACAGCGACTCCATCCCCACCCGAAATGACATAATGCGAGAATGTTATGTGTGCATTCTGTGCATGATATCTCCCTGCTATATACAATGATTATTTGTGAGCGAGGTAAAGTAGCAGCTGGACAGAGCTACTTTAGGACGTTTCGGCCATGGAAGGTTTCTATCAGGTCACAAAGGCCTCCGTGGCCAAAGCGTCTTGAACAATGTATATAGTTTGTGTCTGGCTGTTGCGTCACCCACTTGCAAACCCGTGCATGTGCTCCTCCGTAGGTATCAATACATAGCAATGAGTCTCTACAATATCATCGTGCCAATGTATACCGGTTGCGAATGGAGAAGAGTGATAAGCTGTGCACCGGCTATTATGCCCCTCAATACCAGCTAACTAGCATTCTTGCAGAGAGTTATATTTGGTGTATCATGACGCACCTTCTCAACTTTACCAGCTTCATGTGCACTTATATATATCTCAGTATTGTTTGTGGCACAAAAACAAATGAATTTGCATAAGCGTGCATACGTACGTACATGTTACACCAACACATGATACTAAATACACTTTTGCCTTAAGGATGTATTTGTCATATTTGTTCTGTGCTCTTTTCTGCAGGAGGTTCCTGTGGTCCGCCTGGCATCCCCAGTAATGGTCGTGTGGACACCAGTGCAGGCACCTCCTTTGGTGATGTAGCAAGGTACTCATGTGACACAGGGTACACAGTGAGTGGACCAACTCAGAGAACATGCCAGGATAACGGAGAGTGGAGTGGGAGTGTACCAACTTGTGAAAGTGAGTTGTGAGCATTGCACCAAATTTTGTGTTTATGAGTTTTGTAATTGTTCTTTTTCAGCACTGACCATCATGTTCCACTCCAAATCTGTTTATTTAATTAAGTGGACAGTATCGTTGGTTCATGCACGTGCCGCATATTCTTGTATACGAGGCAACAAAACAGCCAATCAGAATAACGATAGAGATTTTGCTACAAAATCTCTATCGTTAATCTGATTGGCTGCTGAAGCAAAATGGCGGCTCCCCGAGAGCCAGCTGGACATGTAATAGTCTAGCTGCTAGACCCTACTTTTCTTCCGCCCCCACGCGCGAAGACAAAGTAGGGTCTAGCAGCTAGACTAGACATGTAAAGGCTTCGGATTGAAGTTGTTATCAAGCGAAAATGGAAGAAATGACTGATCCTCGCATTGGACGTTCCAGAAGAGGAGGAAACGTTCGAAAATCCACTGATTCACCGTATTCTTACGACTACAAGACGATTCGGCTTCAGCAAGGAACCTTGTGCATCAAGGAACCCTGTCTTCTGCCTCAGGGAACCCTCTGCCTCGGGTACCGCCACCGATGGGGTTGGTACGGCGACGCACTGGTACAGGACCGACTAGATCGCGTTCGGCGGCGATTGAGTCATCCTCCTCCACTTCCACGTCGCCACGATTGGTGCAAGCCTTGCTACCAGTCTCGTTGCAAGTGCAGAGAGGCGTGCAGAAGAGCTTTGCAGCTTTGCAAAGGCAGGAACCCCATCCGGACGAACGTGAACACTTCCGTTACAATAACAGCTGATAATTCACACACAGCCATTAAGAAATTTAGGATAATAGCATCCCAGGCAAGATGAACCATTTTCAGGCCCTCACACTCTCTGCCGATGATTCTGCCATAGCAAATTCTTCCAGTGATCAGTAAACTCGTTTCTCGAACACATGCACACGTGCGAAACTGCGAGATTATGCAAGTATTGCGCAAGAGGCGATACTGTCCCTTTAATAATAATCAATTACGTATTTATCAGCCACATGCTGAGGTGTCCTTCAAAGTAAAATACGCAAACACAGGAAAAATGCAGCAGTTATGTAACACCTGCAGTTATTATTGATGATAAATTATTCAGATATACATTATTTACATTGGAAGTGAATATACTACGTAGCTGTTAGCACAAACATCAGCGAACCAAAATTACCACTTCAGAATTATGTCTGTTTCTATACCTATAGCTGTCAGAGTTTTCTGTGGTCAGCCTGGCATCCCCAGTAATGGCCGTGTGAACACCAGTGCAGGCACCTCCGTTGGTGATGTAGCAAGGTACTCATGTGACAAAGGCTATAGGTTGATTGGGCTAAATGAGACAACATGCCAGGATGATGGACGGTGGAATGGAAGTGTACCAACTTGTGAAGGTAAGATATTGAATCGGGACAATTAAGTGTGCTTTTGTGCGTGCAATTGTGCATGTTGTCCTGCAGTGTGCATCTGAGTATCAGTGTATATCATACTAGCTAAGTGCACGTACGTACATCAAATGCACTATTGCCTGCTTGAAATTTGCTTGCATGAATAATTTGGGTGTTCTACAGCTGAGGCTGTTTGCACTTTTAAATGTATGCACTAGTGCACAAACCAGACCTGTATTTAGGTTAATTACCAGACAGGTAATCAAGGGTATACATGCGTACATTGACCAGTGACAAGTGCAGCATAACCTGAACAGGCATGACTCGAGAATGTGACTTACACTCATTAGACTGTACTTACAACACTTACAAGTGCAGGAGAAAACTGGCTGTTGTATAACTATGACTAGACAGATATTTTGCTTTGCGAGAGCAAGCCAGAGCACGCTAATAGCTTAAATGGAAGATGGCTATGTACAGTTACTTGTATTTGTGCATGGTGTGGTATGTACTGTAGGCATTAAAAATGTCAAGGGATTCAGGTATGTCAAAGTACTGAGATGTCACCACTTGTTTCCTAAATCCCTTGATATTTTTAATGGAAGTTTTAATATTCTAGTTTGTACTTTTTAGATTGCTTTACTGATGCACACTGATTCTGTAGGGACTGTCTCCGTCTTTGTTTTTGCTTGATTGTACTTATGTTTAGCCATTAGCTTTCACTAGCTTATTGAGAAATATTTCTACTAGCTATGCTGGGTTTAACTATGAGGTGCTGCAAATGTGCAACATAGAAAAAAGTTTTGCTGTTCTGGAAATTGTGGCTGGCTTCGTGAGACTAGACGCAAATATATACGGTCCTGTAACAAAATGGCGGCATTGAGGTATGTTATACATCGGGGAAACAAACTGCTCGTTCCCCAAATGCTGTACAAGTCAAAATGCCACCAGCGCTGAAGTCTTCGAGGTTCAATAATATAGCCACGCATCCTCAGGTGTCCTGTGTCAAGCACCAGAAGCATGCAAACAATTTGGTGGGAATAATAATAATAAGCACAAGTATGTGAAAAAATGCAATGACCTAACAGTGACTACCACGTTTCCCTCTCGTGAACTCCGGATTGCATTTGGGAACATTGTTGCACTTAGCTCTTTGAACTATATAAGCCTATCCATGGCCTTTAATTGTTCCAGATCGCGACCATTTTGCTACTTTAATCGACTTGTGGTAATACATTAGACAGGAGCCACCATTTTGAATTGGGGACATTAGGGTTAGCTAAATAGATGTCACTACCTTGACGTCTGATATCAGCAGCTACAACAACCTGTATGGTTTTCAGATAAAAATATTGTTTTCTAACATAAAATGTAGGAGCTTCCTGTGGTCAGCCTGAAAGCTACAGTAATGGCCGAGCAAAGACTCAACTGTGCTGTTATGATATTGTGCATTTGCACTCCTTTGCCTGTGTTATCTTACCTGTGTGAGCAGTGTTATATACCTCCATGCTAATTGCCACAAAATTGTTTTATTGTACCTATCTGCTGCAGTGGTTGAATGTGACATTCCACAGTCCTTTCCCAATGGGACCATCACCCTGGTTAATGGTAGCACCACTCTTAATAGCACTGTTAAGTATGAATGCAAAACGGGATTTCAGTTGGTAGGCAGTGCCAACAGGATATGCCAGAGCAATGGGGTGTGGAGTGGGCAGGAACCAATATGTGAAAGTAAGTTCCTTTTCTATATGACTGTATAGCGAACTATACACCAATATCTGTGTTTAAGAATTATTTATTTTTCTTGATCATTTATGACTCATGTACGTACATGCAGAGAATTAGAGAGAAGCACTTGTTGAAATTATAACCACAAAAGCCTCAGAATGGCAAGCAACCCTTTGCTTACAGTGCACATCTGTGCATTCTGCACACCAGTTATATATTATACCTTGTGTTTTGACCCATACATATACATAATCTTTATCTTGACATGTGTGTATACATATAAACTCCTTTAAAGTACATACTATGTGATTGATTATTATATATAATGGGATTAAATTCCTCTAGCAGGATGGTAATGCATGTAACACCTTCACTAATAGTTCCTCACGGATGGAATATCCACAACTAGTTATATATACCAAATTTTGCCATATGTGTACCAACAAATGGCATCCCCGCTCCTTTTAGCATTTTTGTAAGTTGGTTATAGATAGCTAGTTTGTTCAATTTCAACCCAAATTTGCCTAATGCGTATATAAGCAATTGTATACATTCTGGCTACATGCTGAGGCCTCCTTCAGCAAAATGAAGTAAAACTACAAGGCTGTTACAATTAGATGTGCATTTTTTGTAGGAGTCTCTTGTGGTGAGCCTGACAGCCTCAGTAATGGCCGTGTGGACACCAGTGCAGGCACATCCTTTGGTGATGTAGCAAGGTACTCATGTAACACAGGGTACACACTGAATGGAACAGCTGAGACAACCTGCCAGGCTAACAGAGAGTGGAGCAGGAGTTTACCAACTTGTGAACGTGAGTTAGCATTCTGCCTGCAGTATGTCTGTTTGCGAAAGTGAGATATTAGAGTGCAACAATGTCCATTTTTGTGTATGCTGGTTACCTCTGGATGTGCTATAAAATGTGTGTTCTGGTAACCCTGGTCACATTCTCTGGTTAATTGCTGCAGGTGTTTCCTGTGACCCGCTTGATAACCCAAATGATGGCCGTGTGGACACTAGTGCAGGCACCTCCTTTGGTGATGTCGCAAGGTACTCATGTAACACTGGATACACAGTTAGTGGACCAGCTGAGAGAACATGCCAGGCTAATGGAGAGTGGAGTGGGAGTGTACCAACTTGTGAAAGTGAGATATATATTATTGGAGTGCAGCACCCACCTGTGCTGCATGTTGTAACTGTTGCCTGTGTTTATAGAATGGGAAACGCTGCTCTTCTTTAGATACTTCTATATTATACGTAATATTATGTCATTATGAAATTTTGTAGGAGGTATCTGTAGTCAGCCTGGCATCCCCAGTAATGGTCATGTGGACACCAGTGCAGGCACCTCCTTTGGTAATGTAGCAAGGTACTCGTGTGACACAGGGTATACACTGAATGGACCAACTGCGAGAACATGCCAGGCTAACGGAGAGTGGAGTGGGAGTGTACCAACTTGTGAAAGTGAGTGAGCAATCTGCTACTCCATTGTAACAACTATGCCACTGGATGAATATACTGTGCATGCTTCCACTCTGACATTGACAGTTGTCGACTGTGGCACTCTCGAGACCATTACTAATGGAAATGTCCTGGTTAATGGTGGAACCACGTTTAGTAGCATTGCAATGTATAACTGCAGCAGTGGATATCATCTGGTAGGAATGGTTAACAGAGTCTGCCAGAGCAGTGGGCAGTGGAATGGGAGTGCACCAAGATGCGATCGTAACTGTGAGTTCCTATTGGTTACATTCATACATGCGTAAATTATATATCAGACATTATGTATCACGCAACTACAGTATCAGACAACTACTGTATGAATGCAGTAATATGTTAAGGTCACATGCAGGTAGTGCGTCTTGTTAGCCATCTCACTAACCCACACTGCTCATGTTCTCTCTCCCCTAACAGTTTGTCCTCAGTCCTTCTTTTTCCCTCGGGGGGTGCCCAAAACACTTGCCAGGACACAAGCAAGAATGTCTTGTTCTGAGTTGGACGATAGCTTTCTACCCGATGGGAGCATCACTGCCTTATGTTCTAATGATGGCATGTGGGACCCTTTGGACATGTCTCAATGTACATTCAGAAAGGATGCACCAGTGGTTGCAGTGGCTGTGGTGGAGACTCCCCTAACAATGATAGTAAGTATTCCAATTTCCAACATCAGTATAGTCAGCTATGTATATATATATATATATCATCTATATACTGTAACTTGTACTGTAATACGGTGCTGGCTCTATTGACTATAGTATTGTGATTGTGTTGCATAGTCTAATTTTGTTTTCTAGGTTATCTAGTGCATTGTGAGTTCAAGTCAGATACTGCTTCCTGTATGTCTTCTTCAATTGACACAGGAGGCCATGGGTGCTTTTATTGAATTTGGACACGTTACTCCATTATCCATGCTTGATAACCAAACAGTGTTAACCATCAGAATGAACAGTGACAATGAGAGAAATGATTTTAATGTATTTATTTTAAACGGTTCAACCCCGATATCAAAACTATTAGTGTCCCAAAAGAAAGGTAAGCCAAAATTATTCTGCAAAGTCATTTAATAATTAAGCCTACTTTTACAATACAAATGTCCATCTTCTTCCACAGACTCCTGCAACTGCTGTGATTTCTCAGCCGTTGAAGTGCTACGGAGGGTCCCTCCATCTTCTTCTGCTCTACCAACACCAGCTATATCAGACTCATTTAATGTCTGCACTGGCCTTCCTGAAGCTCCACAGGCTTGTACTTGTTCCAACAGACGCTTGGCAGTAAGGCCCTATATTCACATACCGTCTCACACACACGGCCCTGATGCTAATATGGACATCATTCATTTGAAATTCTAATGCTATTCTCATGTCATTCATCACTTTATCAATACTCCCATGACACCCTATATATAGTTGACATTATAATGCTATATTATATATTCTCATGTTATTCTTCATGTTATCAATGCTCCCATAGTGCCTTCGGAGATTCAGTTTCACCAGTTCATCCAGACTGTGTTCCCTGGATGTGGATGAAGATGGAGTTGTGGATACCGAAGTGAGCATGTAACAATTCATTGCAATTTGACAGATGCCTGCCTCCTACTCATGCAAGGGTGTTGTGAATGCAAGAGTTCCACTTCAATCATTATTATGTAAAGAATCACCCACGATTATTACAGGATTCCTGTGTTGGATGCTGCCTTCCAAGCTTTGACCTAGCCTTTCAGTGGCTCCGCACTCTGCATCGCACTACGGCCGAGTTGGATTGCTCCAAGATCCATGACAGCTTCTCAGACACCAAGGTGCGTAGAAGGTGCCTACCGGATGACTCCTGGGGTCCAGCAGACATCAGCTCCTGCACGTTCAAGAACAGAACAAGAAATCCTATCTTCCTCCTTTCAACAAATGTGACAATTAGTGGAGAACGCAACCGAGAAGATGTACTTGATGAGATACAAACAATATTTGAAAATCAGGTTAGTATATGCAAAAAATATGTATTTCTGAATTGAACAATAATTTTGTGAACTATTACATTAATTTTGTGTGGTTTGTTTTCTTCATTAGCTCCCAAATTTGACTGACGTAGCAACGCTGTCCAACTCCAGCTACAACATTACAACACTGACTGTCCAATCCTCAACCCGTAATGGCAGCAGTGTGACCACTGTTGTATTCATTGTGGACTTTCAGAACAATGTAACCTTGTCTGAAAATGCAATGGCTGTTGAGGAAAAGATCCCTGAAACTACTTACACATTTGGAGATCTGGTAGGGGTCACACCATCAAGTGAGTGTGCATGAGATTAATTTCACAGGTGTCTTGTAGTGATGGATTTAGTTGTTCATTTGAATTACATTAGCTACTTTTTATGTATAATTGCCAATGCAGTCAAATGTAATATAAGTGAATGAAAAAGTTTTTTTTCAGAGCAATTCACGCAACATAGATGCCATACAATAAATCAGGACATTTCGACGCATGCGTCTTTGTCAGCTAAACAGTTGTTCAGCTGACGAAGACCCACGGGTTGAAGCGTCCTGATTTATTGTATGAAATCTATGTTGCATGAATTGCTCAAAAATCGTGTTCATTCACGCAGTCAAATATGTCTATTAACCGTGTAATACTTTACTTATGATGATCTCATATTATACAAAAGCACACTAATACATTTTATTTGCACATTAATTGTGTTTCTTGTCTTCTTTCCTTCTTGCATATAGACTCTTGCCCTTGCAGAGCAGGTGGTGGACAGATTGCTCACTTGTGTCTTGGTAACTCTCTTAGCCCTTGCGACTGCACTGACTTGGGAACATGTGAAGTGAGCATATTCACCGTGCTGCCATATATATATATACATGCTGCATGTACAGTATATACCGTATATATTATGTACTGTATACCAATTTTTTAGTTGCATCCACACCTTTCTTCCACCTCCATTGCTACAGTGTATAGACCCATACATTAACGACACTGACACTAAACAGTGCTCTTTAGATACGGATGGCGATATGATTCCTGACTACAGGGTAAGAGCTTGTAAGAAGCATATACGTACATATCATGTTATAACTTTAGCTTTTTCAATTATTCATTGTGCAAGACACTTTACATAGCTCTGCATGCTAAATTTGTGCCATTGCATTATCATTAGTACGTCAACACACTCACTGTTTCTTCATGTGTAAATTAAATGTATACCACTTTGTGCTGTGTGTGTTCAGGACAGTTGCAAAGCAGAGTTTGGGAAAGATGAAACAGGGTGCCGTAAGTCAAGCAAACTAGATCTCATCATCAATGCATGCATTTACAGTGATGATTAAAAGTACTGAGCCAGATAAACGCGTCTGGCACGCAGGTAGCACGCGAGCAAAATTGTACGTATTCTAACGTATTTAACACCCAATCATAATTATATGGCGGCCTACGACGAAGGGTGTGAAATCGTGTAGTGTGAAGTTCAAAATGCCTCGGAAAGCGAACGAAATTGCAGTTGAATGGTTGGAGTCCAAGGATGCTGGCAAAAGAAACAGAGTGAACGTGAAGCACATCATTGGGAAGCTCCAGGAGGTCGCGGTCGGAGGCAAGGTAGTCGTAAGCTTAGCTTGCGACGCTATCGGGCGACGGTGGTCGACCTGCTCGACTGGGTCCCCAAACAGAGACAGAAGTGAGTGAAGAAGAAAGCGCCCACGGAAAAGCCATCAACAAAGGTACGTCGACCGCGTAGTAATTGTAGGTATTTGCAATCGATATTTGTATAAACATTTCGCAACTTTCTAGATATAATCCGCCGATATTAGCACGTCTATTGGTGCGAAAACTCGGCTTCATCTTTGTCGTCATCCACGGAACATCGTTAAGACATACATTCGCTTCGAATTCCACTGTGATTAACAACTCCATTTTTGTACACACGTGTATCATGCGTGTACATATTTTACAGGTGTGTCAGACGCGTGGTGCATGGTTTAGTACCTTTAATCACTACAGTATGTACGTTGACAGCACTTAGTGTCCTTGGTACATCTCGTGGAATTCACTAGCTAAAGGAGTTATGTTCAGCGTTCGCTTCTGCAGCTGGCTGAGTGGTGCCTTCTTTAGTGCTTGTTGTGGCTTACAGTTTGACACAGGCTGGTTCAAACGTTTGGTGAACAAAACCCTTTTGCGAGTGAGTTCCCCAAGATTTACCAGTGATGCAATCTAGCCGGACAAGCTTCTTCAAAGTTATATATATTTGAAGACGTCGACGAACATGTGCAAATGTGTGTAAATTGAAGCCAAATTGGACAGTACCTAGGGCATCATGTAAATAGTCACACCATATATTATATTGCATATTTGCCTGTCAACACTATATTTTAATTATAGCTTATATACTTCTGGTCAACATTTGAGATATCTTGACAGTGGTCAAACTTTGTAAGCAAAGTTTCTTGGATGATGTACAGGAATTAAATGTTAAGAATATTTATATTCACTAAATATTTCTGATAATCTCTGAATATCTTCACTTTTTAAAATCGATCTCAGTGGAGTTCAGCGAGTTTTGTTTTATTTCCTGTTTAAATACAATAGTAATGCTTTGCGTCAATTAGCTGTACTTTTCTTTGCAGCACCTTCCGTTACTTCTACGGAAGGCTGCCCTGCTGAGACTGACACAGACTGGAAAATAGAGTGGCCTGTTGCTGCTATTGGCTCCACTCAGTCTGTTCGCTGTCCAGGAGAAGGTGAAGTGCCTGGTTTGGGGTTGGCCCACAGGAGTTGTCTGACTGGCCGTGTGTGGGGTTCTGTTAATGCCAGTGACTGTGGTTCGGTTGCTGTCAGGGAGGTCAGTATGCAGGTGAGATAGCTAGCGTATTTTATTTGCTAGCTCCTGCATACACTGAATAGCTACTACTGTTTGGTGTGAAGATATTATCTTTCAGAGATTGCTGATTAATTTTGGTATTTGATTGCAGAGAGAAAACTTTGTGAATTCTTTGCAAGAGTCCAACAGTACAAACCTTGCCCTCACTCCGGATCAAAGAATGGTGATCCAAAATATATCGGAGAGCTTGAATGCAGCTTTGGAGCCATCAGATGACGGAGGTAACAAGACAATTCCACCCAGAGACTTGAAGGCAACTGCAGAAGTTGTAAAGACAATAGCAGAGTGAGTTAAAGGGTTCAAATGCATTGCAGTAGCAGCAACCCTGGGGGTTGTTTAAATATAGGTATGTATTATATATATTATAAATTGTACACCATGGTTGTGTTTCTCTGTATTCGCCAACTGCAGCCTCGGTGAAAACAATGATCTCTTTGATGCAGAGAATAATGAAACGCAAGAGGTGATATAGTTATATAACACTATCATAATATTATACATATGGTATTGTAATAATAGACTTGACTGCATGTAGGCATCCTTGAGTTCCATGCACTGTTTTTCTGTACGTAGGTTGTTGCTGACATCCTGAGTAATGTCCTGGATGAAAGGAATTCACCAGCATTTGAAGCTACTGCAACTGTAAGTGGTATCATAATTATTGATTTATGCATGTTTCATGTATTTTCTTCATCATGTCTAAATTATATTTTATACAAATTGTGTCAATGCAAAATTTGCGACTACAGTGAATTAATAGTTTTAAAGTGCATGACTTACCTTACGCTGCCAGTACAAATAATATTATAGGTATGTATAATTATGCACAAAATGTAGTACGAATATGAATATTATGACAGCTATATGGAAAATATGTTTGTATTGTATCATTTATGTTGCTATTCACTGTATTTCTTGCACACACACAATTTAAGGATGCTGGTACAGCTGGTGCCCAGAGTGGTGAGACAGCTTCTCCAGCCACCAGCATACTCCAGAGCACAGAACGGGTGGCGAATGTCATTGTAAATACACTTTCTGTGAAGAGGAGAATAACCATTTCAAGACCAAATTTAGGTATGTATAAAATAAATGTACAGTAACACGGCTAACAGTGCAGCTAACACAGAATTTCTGTGTTCACGAGCTGGTGTGACTTGTAGTTAACTTCACGGCTTGAAAGAAAAGGGCCACAGAATAAAGAGAATGGAGACATGCTCAAACCTGGGATCTGTATACGCTTTATAAATTGTTGAGTTTCATCCACGACAGCTACTGATCCATCACCTTGTGTATGGCCACAGGCGGGCTGCAATGCTGCAACCACACAAAGAACCCACATTGTGTCTACAATCACATTAATATTGTACATACGTATGTGCAAAATTGTATGTATAATTATACTTATGTACGTATCACAAGGAGAGAGGGTCAAGCCACAGTCTCCTTAGAATGTATATAGGCTTTCATCTATACTTATATTCAGTAGCTATTTCTATATAGCCATGCTGGACCTACTCCCACCACCCCATGGCCATCCCCACCCCTTTCAGGACTGCACGGTGAAAGATTCCCATTAAGACGTGCCGGTGGCTTTGCATTCCCTGGTCCTGGTGTCATGCTGCCCCAATTCAGAAGGCCGGAAAGCATTCCGCAGATTCGTTTCCCTCGAGCTTTCCTTTTTGCTGCAAGAGGAATTGAAATGCCTTCTGGTACGTAAGTCTATGACTAGTACATGAAGTGTGCACAAGTTAATTATAATTTCTAAACACTGCAAAAAGCGGCTTGTCTTGCACAGTTTTGATTATGTTAACTACTGTTTCTGCACTCAGTATATCATGGAAAACTGGAGTTGCATATAGTTTACCAGGCATGGTAAAACAACAATGAATATCATTTGTACACAGTGAATATCATTTATTCCTGTTTAACCGTTCATGGTAAACAGTAACTCCTGTTTTCCACATTTTACCGATTGAGCAGAAGGAATAGTTTGCTAAAGAGTAAATCCAGAAACAAGCCACTTTAGTGAAAATGTGCGGTCTGTGCCTATGCTATACGTATCACATATCTTGAATGATGTCGTACACTGAATGATACTACAGGACATGTCACAAGTTACTTACGGAAATCCGACGAATTCCGCGGTAATCTGTCGCGGCTTTCCGTGAAAACCTGCGCAGAAATTAGCGGAATGTATTCGGCATCTCTGCGGATCGTCTGTAGCGAATCCGCGGATTGTCTGTAGTGAATCCGCGGGAGCATCTGTGCTGAGTCCGCGGAACCGTGCATATTATTAAACACAAACATCGCGGTGACCACAACTATTCTGACACCTGCCCGTATCCTGGGTAACAGCCACCCACGGATGGAGTGGGATTGCGTAATTCGCTGGCTACGCTGACTACGTGAAGCTAATCTGCTTCGAACGTTCAGCGCAAACCTTCAGCGGAACATTCCGCGGGTGCCCTACGGATGTTCCGCGAATACTCAGCGATGATTCCGCGGATAACCAGCGATGATTCCGCGGAAGGCTCACGGACATCCGCACTTCGCCGCTCGGAAATTCGCAGAAATCCTACGCGGCAAATCCGCAAGATTCCGTAAGTAACTTGTGACATGTACTGTATCTGCATGTTTAATGTCAGGGCATCCTTGTCTGTATATACTCAACCTTTTTTTCTGTATATACTGTTCTGATCATCCATAAGATACAACCCCTCCAACACCCACAACATCCAGTGAAGTGTCTCCGCCACTCACAACTAGTGCAGCTTCTCCATCACCAACACCAGCCACAATACCTACAATTGTTCCACCTGTAACTGAATCTGAAGACAATATTGAGGTGGTGAATGTAGTGATGAATAACATGGAGAACTATCTACCAACTGATGTTGAAGATGTTGAAGCTAGGTAAGTGACCTTACCAACATTACATAGTCAGTAGTTTGCAATGTAATGTATTCCGCAACAGCTTACATTGATGATTTTATGTGCAGTGTGTATGTACGACGTATGTATGTATGTATGTATGTATGTCTGTATGAATGTATGTATGTTTGTATGTCTGTATGAATGTATGTATGTATGTATGTATGTATGTATGTACAATGGTATAGCTGTTTTCACACACACACACACACACACACACACACACACACACACACACACACACACACACACACACACACACACACGTGCACACACACACACACACACACACGTGCACACACACACACACACGTGCACACACACACACACACACACACACACACACACATGTATACTTACCACCACCACCACACAGTGCAAGTTGCATAGCGGACCAATGTGTTTGTGCAATAATATGTAAATGTGCCAGTTGGCATAGAATAAGCACCCCCAATGCAAGTTGCAGAGGGTCAAGACCTCTTGGGCATCAGTAGGAGCAGGGTCCAGCAACGCAGATTTTCTTGCGTGTATGGCCGGGTATGACTGTCCTGAAGGCATATCTATATGTCACACGATGACGCTGCGATCTCTGTATAGATTTCCTTAAGGGGCAGATCAAGACGTCTATTGACGTATTGATGAAACATCACTATTTGATGACAATTTGTGACGTCACAGAATTCATTTTGCCTTCTAATTCAGCGGAGGAAGGTTGAATGAACTACTCCATTTTTTTAAAAACTATAAATTTCTCGTACTTTAAGTGATGAAATGTCAGGATTTGGTGACAATTTGTGACGTCACAGAACCCATATTCCTTTACTTTAAGTACATGCACTCAGTTTATCCCTCAGGGTAGCCACAGTGCTCAAACATTACATTACATTACTACCTTACATTATTTATATTACATTACATTACCATGGTATTTTGCAACTTGCACTGTATAAACAATATACGAGATAGTCAAAATAAATCCCGTATCAATCTATATATATGTGGCACACATGCGCACTGCCTGTAGCATGCACCATGCACTGTAATGGAAAATGATGAAGAAATCATAAGTGGTTACGTTTAATGGATAAACAGTCAGTGGACTAGTCAATGGCATTGACCTTCAGCGAGCTGAAGGTCAATGTACTCCGTTGCTGGGTGGTGTCGGGATGATCTGGCTCCCCTGATGCACATGATGGAGCAGCGCAGCAGGGCGAAGCTCATTCGGCAACGGAGCCATCCCATTGCCTTGCTGTAGGGAATACCCCTCTTCTCGCTTAGCATTGAGGCCAGTCATTTGTAGAACACTGTTGCCGCTTTGCCCATTCCTCCCGTGGATGACAGCACTAAGGGGGTGAAGGTACCGTGTTCCACCTCTCTGATGCGTTGCTCGTACTGGCGCTTCTTCTCCTGCTCATGTCGCCTGTACACTGCCTGTAGGGATGCTTGCCGATTCGATCGGGCGCTAGGGTTGAACACCCTTACGTCCAGAAATGCCTTCTCGAACCTGCCTCCCCAAAAGCCATGCATAGCAACATCCAATCTCGCACCGTCCTCCACATTTGCAGACCCATGGAGCATTGCCTCTCCACACAAGGGTTGCAGGTGTGGCTCAGTGGACACACCATGACACACCTCTGTGAGTAGGGATGCTGTCATGTCCCTCACCTCATTGTGCCTAATGGAGGGTAACCCTCCAGTTGGGCAGGACAGGGCATGTTCCACACTGAACTGGTGACCACAGCTGCAGTGAGATGGTGAGTTCTCAAGTGCCCAATCGTACCGAAGGGACAGGGCATCCCTGAATGCTGACTTGTGCAGCGCGAACCCATGGCTGTCAATGGGCAGTGCAGACAGCCAGGTCGATGCACCTTTCTCCTGGGCAAGTTCCATGCAACGTTGGAGGTGGACTGGGAGCTGTCTCTGCAGTTTTGAGGCATCTTCTTGTTGATTGGCTCGTCTGATGGATCGTACTTCTGCTTTGGCAAGCTGCTGAGCTGCATGGCAACCTGACAGTTGGTGATCTTGGCGTACGACTCGCTCCACCAGTGGGGCACTGATCTGCTTTGAGGCCGTGTGTACCTGTGAAGAGGATGTCGCTGGGTTGGTCAGACCAAGGCCTCCTAAGTGTACAGGCAGTGCTGTCAGTTCCCGAATCAAGTCTCCTGGAGGATTTTGACCAGTCAGTGCGGGGATGAGCTGTGAATGGATTGCGGACTCCAATGGCAGTAACAGTTCTGAGGCTGATAATGCTTCCACATCCATGACGCGCAGGAGATAGTTCCATTTGGATGACAGGCCGTGAGTAAATGCTGCATAGGCTGCATGGGGCTGTGTTCTGGCATACTCACTGAGGGTCTTCATTTCTTCTGTCCACTCCTCCACTTTCTTCTTAACAAAGTCTGTGAGGAAAGGTGCTGTGCCGATTGCACTCCCTAGATATCTTCCACCCTCGGTGGAGATCTCAATTCCAGTACCATGGAAGACTTCCTTAGCGGTTTCGGCAACTTCTTGCTTGACCAGGATTCGCGTCTTGGAACCTTTCGGGAAGTAACCGTAGTGCGGGCCAATCTCTTCTAACCTGTCCCACCATGCCTTAAGTCTGTCTATACTTGATCCAGCGGCAGAGTCATCAGCGTACCAGACTTGCTTGGCAATGCCATCAAGTCTGCGTATCAGGGGCTGAGTTCCAATTGCGTACATGGCCATGGCCAGGGGATCCCCCTGGGTGGTACCTTCCTTGGATAGCATACATTCACCGTCCACAAACAGCTGGGAAGAGTCACGGTAGGTGTTGATCGAGATGGGGGCCAGGGCTGGGCAGATAGCTTGAGTGTTACGCAGGGCAACTTGTCTGTTCAGTCTATTGAATGCGTTTGCAGCATCGACGAAAATCATTGCTTCGGTGTCCTCTTCGTCGTAGATGTGTGCCATGGCATGGACCGCAGCTTCGCAGCCTGCATCCTGCCCGGTACACAGCTGGAGAGAGCCCACGGCACTCTGGAGGTCCTGTTTGGCGCACTTCATGATGACCTTCCCTATGATCCTGCGGCAGACCTCGCCGATCCCAATAGGCCGTACGCCCGGGCATTTGTCCAGGGGGATAAGACGGCAGGCTGTGAATGCCATCAAGCCTGATGGGTCGAGATAGGTGGTACTGATCCTTCTGGCAAAGGTAGCTAGAGCACAGCAGAGGTCATTGGAGCTCTGACCAAACGCAGTGCATAGGCGTCTCCAGTTCATTGCATCTAATCCTGATGGGCCAGCAGCACCCTCTGTGTGTAAGGCAGAGGTTCTAATGTCTTCAGCTGTGATGCTGTCAAAGAGGATCGGGTGGAAATCATTGCTAGGTATATAGCTCTTCATTAGGCGCACTCAGGATGGCATCGGCATTAGCAGGGTTGGCATCTGGGTGTTTGTCTTCGAGAATCTCTCTGACCGTTTTCCTGGAGGAAGAGGTTGGGTCCTCAGTCATGATTTGGTCAAGACTGAGGAGTCCAGTGTGTTCTCTCTTGGAGAGATAACGAAGAGCAGCCCTGACCCTTCCCTCCATCATCAGCTTTGAGAATCTGTGTGCGGTCCTAGCTTCTTCCCTCTCATCTCTGCGCGATCTAGACCCTTGCAATTGTCGTTGGATCGTTTTCCCTTCCTTAAGCAGCTCCAGTATATCGCCCTTCTCCCACAGGGCAAATCTCCGGCGGAGGCAGTTCACATGGTCAAGTGACTTGGATTTGGCACTAAGCTTCTGGAGCAAAAGTGCTGGCATGGTCAAGGCTGCCTTAACTGCAAAGGCCTCTAGTGCAGATTCATTGGCAAAGGCATTGAACAAACGTGCTAGCTCACCCACAAATCGCTTGCCTTGGGCTCCCGATGGTACCATGAAGAGATTGCGTTTCCAGTGGACTATCTGGGAATAGGCATCGTTGATAGCATCAGAAAATTCGCGGCCTGTTCTGGTTTGCCAGGAGGCGTTGTCGCACGACATCGGGTTGAATCGGGGGAGGGCTCGCACCTGCTCTGAGGTGCGAGTGGTCTGTGGTTGCTCGAGATCAGGATCGGAGGCAGACATCAGTCGTGGCTGGGAGATACCCTCTTCATGGTCGCTATCAGGGGCGGGCATCTGCTGGGAAGCGTGTTTCGTGCGCTCTAGATCGGAGGCAGGCATAGGTTCCTGGCGGGTGTTACAGCAGCGTCCTCTTTTACTTGGCAGACAGTCAGTACACGCGGCTCCTGAGCGAGAGCAAGAGCAGTTCTTACATCTGCCGCTGCCGTTGCACCGGCAGCAAACGGGCATGATGCAGGACTCGGGGGTTCAGGTTTCAAGACTCAGGATACGCGATACGCTCAGCCATCTTTTCTCCTCACTCAGACCCAACCTCTCAACAATATACGAGATCGTGTATAGCATCATTACATGGTATATACGGTACATGTCACAAGTTACTTGAATTTTTCCGCCGAAATCCGCGGTTTGCCATCACGGAATTCCGTGAATGATTGCAATATTTTCCACAGAGCTTCCACACCCGCTCTGCAAACTGGCCGCGGGAACGTACCAACTGCGGAACACTTTCCTCGGAATACGGTTGTCTCGCGTGGGCAGCGAGACCATTTTCACCCTCCTAGTGAAAGCAGCCTAGCTACGCGAGACTAGGAAGACACAGAGTGGTGTGAACTAGGGGTACGCGTTACGCTATATACGTAAGTAGCGATCTACAAATGCAGAGGCCGTCCGCAGCTGGGGGAGCACGCAGAATGTACCACATAATCACGTACGTACAATATTCTGTTCTTTCCTTCTGCACGCTGCACACAGAAGGAAGAGAAAATATCAGACACACCTCAGCAAATGGTGAGCGGTGAGCCACACTACCTTACGCCTTACTACTGACTCGAGTGGTTTGAAACGTGTTCGGCACGAAGTCGAAAACACTTAGCTCACGATTTGGAGTCCCAAGAGCGGTAGCTAGCAACTACAGGCGACGAGTAACAACTAATGTGTAGATGGTGCCAACTTCTGCGCGGAATATTTCTCTTGCCATGGATGCCACGCGACCGATCCGCAGAGCGTGTGCGGAATTTAACAACCTGCCGCGCGGCCATTTGCGGATTCCCGACACGGCAAGCCTGCGGAAAAATTCAAGTTACTTGTGACATGTATGTATGTATGTTCTGCATGCAATTTTGTGTTATAGTCTGCTGTCTGCAAAAGTGAATGAAGAAAGTTTTATTCATGCTCCATGGTCTTGTACACAGTGATGTAGAAGCCGAGGAGACCCAAGCTGCCAGCCTGGTCTTCTCTAGTCAGATTCCAGGCTATGATGGAGGGGAGGTGAACACCACTGAGACAGTGGAAATCACTTTTCCGCTAATCGTAAGGAATTGCATGCGTACATTTAGCTATTTTTTAGGGGCTGCCTGTGGCAGCCCCTATATTGTTTTCATTTTGCGATTTTGTTGTATGGCTTCATGTTACGGTAAGATATATATATATATGTATGTCGGTATATATATATAATACGTGAAGCTACGGTTGTATTGTTACACTGAAATTTATATAGAAAGTACAGGCGAAGTATTGCGGGAAAACATTTATATAGGCGGCCATTTTCTTAGCGTTCGTAACAGGGGAGACGACACGGAAGGACTTCGAACGTCGCCCAGGTCGCCGTTGGTTCTGTTCTTGCCTACGGCATTGTGTTCTACGGCGTAAAAGCTCAATGTTACGCGAATTACTGCCTTAGGCGAAGGACAAGAGCGACGCTGAACTCGGTGAGCGCACAATATTGTTGTCATCGTCTTCGCTGTGACTTGTAGACTAGTGGTCTTCACCACGCTGCCGAGGATGATTGACAGGAGCAACGACAAGCTTTGCGAAGACCGTGAATCGTCTACGCTAAGGTTATCCGGCTGTCTCTAGCGCTGGAATACGTGGCACACACTGGAATCGTCTTCAGCACTGGCGCGCTGCGTTGCACTCGAACGAATGGCCTTCTGACAGGACAAAAGCGGTAAAATGGTACTGTACATTTATGCTTCTGTGACCCGTGTTTTTCTCATGTGTGTTGGCACTTTCTGTTGGTGAAGCTTTTAAACTTTGTTAACGTTCAAACAAACATGTTTGCACAGTGTACCAATCCTGTGCAAACCTGCATGTGTGAATGCTGGTATTGTGTGTTTGTATGCATGTTTAACTGCATGCACTAATAAACTGACATGACGTGGTCCTGGTGCACAACTACTCTGACCAGCAATTGAGAGCTTGAGCAAGTAGTTCGAGTTGGGGCGGCAGCCCCACGAGTTTTTTAACTCGAAATACTTGTTATCACAAGATGATAAGGTATGATAGAATCTGATATTTAATGTTTTATCATGTTATGTATGCTGATACCTATACTGAAGCCTCAGGTATGTACATGCTCAATAAGGCTATGGACTGACCTACAGTGCTACATACGGTTGTACTATATATTATAAAGATTGTTATTGGCTTGGTATTGTATACATGGACATGTATGAATCTGATAGACCAGTAAAGTGATGGTAATTATAGTTAAGAAACTTTATTCAAACTATTTGAAGTTATCATCGTCACTACATATATTGTGCAGGAGCAAGCTACAAATCTTACGGTTCCTCCTGGGAGAAGGAAGCAGTTTCGTTGTGCCTTCTTCAACTTTACCGGAGGTGCCAACAGGACTGGAGGGTGGTCCTACAGTGGAGTGCAGACTGAAGTCATCAATGAGACCCATGTTCGCTGTAATGCAGCTCATCTGACTAGCTTTGTGGTTCTGGTCAGCATTGTTCCAGCGGCAGACACGGTGAGTACACCATTACTTTGTGCAGACATTGTGAGTCCAATTTTTGTTGAACGTGTCTGATTTCCTACACCCTATGAAGACATTAAGAGTTACTTTGTGCAAGCTTTACAGTACATTCGTATCTTCCAATGGCCAAAAGTACGAAGTGTCAACCAATTGTATAGTTTTATACGTATACTATAACAATCCTCAATTGTATAGTTTTTACGTACCCAAATTTGAGGACCCCCATCTCCTCTTTCTCTGCAGCCTGTTGATCCACTGGACTACATCACATACATTGGTTGCAGCATTTCTTTCCTTTGTTTGCTCGCTTGCATTGCCTTCTTCATTTCACTGCGGTAAGCCATGTCCGTATCATGCATGCATGTCCTACAATAGATAGATGTCAGTCAATAGAGAGTTGATGTGTAGCTGCTCATCCAATGTGCAGGAAAGAGCTGATAACGAAGCTCCACAACTTTGTCCACCTCAACCTCTGCATTGCCCTTGCCTTGGGACTGCTCCTGTTCCTCACTGGAATACAGACAGCAACAGCCAATGTTGTGAGGGCCAACAGAATTTATATTTTCTACATAATACTAAAAGCTTACAGTAAAATGAATTATTGGTTAAATGAACTCGAATTCTCGTTTTTCATTTCACTATATCTATCCATATTATAGTATGCCTGCAAAATTGTGACGGCCTTCCTGCACTACTTCTTCCTGGCCACCTTCACCTGGACACTCTGTGAAGCAGTCCTCATTTACATCCTTCTGGTGAAGGTGTTTGGAGCCAATGAAAAAAAGTGGATCTACCTCTATTTGGCACTGGGATGGGGTAAGCCGCTACCCACTGCACTGACAAATCTTACTTCATGGACTGGTAATTGTGAGAGTCACAGTAGAAATCGCACCTAAGGCACACTTAAGCGAAATGGACTTTTCGCTATCAGCGTATACCTAGACGCCTTCTGCACTACTCTATGAAGTTTGGTAGCTCTGGGCACTTCCGTGACGAAGAAATAGTAGCTAAAGCGAATGTACGGTAGGTAGCGATTCGCGAATAGAATACTAAATTCAGTATAACAATTCATAATTATACCATAATAAAACATGGCAACGGCAATGATGGAACTTGCTACAAAGTGCCATCAGAGGGCTAGGAATCGACTTGTACTGAATATTTCATGGGTTGCCGGCCAAAAGGATGTCTGATAGCCCTCAGGTAAACCAGTAAATACGATTTTCGTTCGCGCAACATTATCGGCCATTTTCTCGAAACGGGGAAAATGCGCTAAGGTGCAATTTCTACTGGCGACTCTCACAATTGTAGACCCCACTTGTACCTATTAGACCGCATAGTAGTGCACTACAGTGTATGCTTTGTGAGATACAAATGGCGTACTCACTTATACCTTGAAAAATGCAGTGGAATCCTTTTCCTTTAATACTGTTAGTTCTGCCTATTCCAATTGTGGTTATAAGTGGAGGAGTGAGGAACAAAGACTATCTGATTAGATATTCTTTTAATGAGAGTCATCCAAACTATGACAAATTCAAGGCGTGAGTTTTCTCAGACATCTTCCTGCATGTACTATTCTGTGCATTAAATATATACCTTTTTATTTTTTTCCATTTTTGTCCTTTAGATGTTGGCTGCCCACTGAGCATTACACAATATTTGCATTCATTGGACCAATGGTGGCCATAATTGTGGTAAGCTTTCCTACTTCACGTCTGCAAACCTGACCATGAACGTGGCAACACATTAAGCTGGCATTCCACAGACCTTTTATGTACAATGGCCTATTACACAAGTGCATGCAGCAATGTATTATCCAGAAATCATCGCATGTTGTATATACTATGTACTATGCAATTCTGCTCTATCTTTGCATGCAGGTAAATGCTGTATTGCTGACTATCAGTTTGGGGTCTCTAGCCAAGTCGCAGTTGGGAAAGACTACTAGTGAGATGACACCTGAAAAGAATGAAAGGAGAAAGGAATTCATGGAAGTGGGCAAGTAAGTATGGTACACCATTTACAAAATGTCTTTGCATCCACAATATTTCACAGAAAAACACTGGCTCCTATCTCGGTAGTGTTCACAATTCCTCGGATTGTATTGTGGCAACTGTCAGGAGGGACGTTTGTCCAATATGTGGCGATTTGCTGTAAAACAAAATTTATATTCAATAAAACTTCTACACAACACATGTGAAGTTGTCATGTCACATGACAGCATGGGTATCATGTTGGGTGTCCTATCACGTCTTCATACATATATTACATATGCACATACAATCCAAGTCGCTCATTTGTAAGCTGTTGTCTATACTGACTGTTATCTGTTACTCTGGGGCAAGTGCCTTTCGCTCACTGTTCCGGAATTGATATACTCTGGCTTTCAAACTCCCTGAATTCCTAATGGTAGTCATGCTCTCTTCTCACACTGAAGGCGTCTGTTCAAGGCCACCATCATCCTTGTCCCTGTGATGGGCTTCACCTGGATCATTGGGCTGTTTGCAGTGGGAGAGGAGGGGAAGGTCTTTGCATACCTCTTTGTCATTGCCAATGCATTTCAGGTAAGCTAGTGAAATCTTCTACAAAGTGGCTCACAGCAAAACTTAGTACTACAATAAATAGATCTGTCTGCTGTGAGGTTCATGAGGATGCAGTGCCTGTATGACTCCATTCTTTTGCAATCCGCGGTCCTGCTACTCTGTTCTCGACGTGCACAGACACAGTAACACAGCACTTGTAGTATTACATTCTATTACACTGCATGCTGAATTACTGTACATACACACTTGTTAGCGATTTAACGCTTTAACCGCGGATGATGTATAAAGTGCTCATGGGTATTTTGCACGTAGCCGTGGATGACAACTTTTTACGTCATGACGAAAGGGGCGATTTACGAGTGTTTTTCTCAGCGCAAGAGTCACTAACTGCAACGTCGCTTTCAGTGCATATGCACCAGTGCCAGAACCTTCTGTTAGCCGCGTCACTTGTCTCCTGGTCCCGCCTGTGGTGCGAAAGCTTGTGTGCGCCTAGTTCTCACTATGAACGGCCATGTTAATTTCGCCACTCGAGCAACGCGCGCAATAAAAAAAAACGTGTAATGGGTTAATACAGTATGATAGTAATGAAATGAGTGTACATACCAAGCAGTATTTCAATTGTGAGAAGTGTAAGAACAACTGTGAGTGCACTTCAAAAGGCGATTACTCTGCCCATCTCCTTCATGCCACTAGGGGTTGTTCATATTCATTTTCCATGTCTTGAGGCATGAAAAGGTGTACGGAAAGATCAAGAGTTGCCTTCCAAAACTCAAGGGGGTGAGCGTATTTGTTACTATACTACATACTATATTGTACTGTATGCATGTCACATGCAGTCACACGTATATACAATTATTATTGTATACTGCCCCCATGAAGAGTACAATAATTAGCATTGTATATACCACAGATACTTTGTAGTCCGTGCATGTGTTGCATGGTAGACATTAGACATGAGACGCGTTTTATTATACAATATGTACGTAATCACTGTGATGTGAGACCTGTGTTTATAACATAGATTTCAACATCCACTGGAACAGCATCAACGGCAGGTGGGCTATATGTTTGTATACATCTATACTAATGAAATATGTAACACTTACGACAATATATTAACTTTTGTAAGTGATATGTCTGTTCCATTCTTTCTGCTTGTGACAATGTGTGAGTATATAGCTACCGTGCCAATAAGCCCATAAGCTAGAATTGAGACACATGAGGACCATACACTCACTCTACATTTAAAACGGTGTTCATCATATTCATGTTTCAAAATGTACCTTCTTCCAGGAAGCTCTCGTAGTCGTTCTAACAAGTCAAAGTGGGTGGACAGTAAGAAGAGCACCAGCTTTGCTGCAGAATCTGAAGAATTCATTGAGTATGGCGAGAAGAAAGAAGATGATGCAGTTAGCATCCATGAAGGTGGTGATCTGGAGATGAAACTCAAAAGCATTGATGAAACCACTGAAGGTCAAGGCCAAGGAGACAATGAAGTAGACAAACCCATCGCTGTCGCCAACACTTCCTTCAAAGCAAGCACATCTGCTGAGGGAGCCCTTGATGAAGAAGAAAAAGGCAAAGATGATGAAGATAAACTAGAGACGGACCCTTGTGATGTTGATCAGGAACAAGCAAAGGGTCCTGGCATGCCAACTAGCACAGCAACTACGTTTGGGGTGCAGAGTGACAATAAAGCAGCCAATGGCAAGGATTCTGGCAGCAGTGAAGACAACTAAGATACATTTGTAGATGTCCAAAAGTGATATAGCATACTATAGCAACAGAGTAAGAGGCATAGAACTTTGATATCGATCTACTGCTGTTCTAACCACTTGGTGTGGATTTAACAATAAAAGCAAAATCTATAATTATACGTAGGTAATTGAGACATTTGTTTGTTTGTTCGCAGTAAATGCCAAAACTACAGAACGGATTGATGCTAAACGCTTAATTAAGAATTACAAAACACGACCCGGAAAGTTGTCCCCGTGGGTTGTAGTCATCCGTCTTAGTGTTCTCTGGGAGATATTGTCGCATTTCCATTTCCTACTCCTTCCACTTTTGGCTCTTGCCTAGACGCCTAACACAGAGTGCTTTCACAAAAATGGCATAGACCGCTACTGAATTACAAGCTGGCATGCATAGACAAGTTAATGTACATGCGGGTATGCCTTGCAAGTTCAATCATTATATGCATGCATGCCTTGCACGTTATTACCCTGAAGCACTGTCACATTGTGGCCATGGGCATGACCATATTTCAGTTGCCCAACTCTCTGTCATCAACAAAGCTGACCTTAGAAGTGCTTTCGATAAAACGCTGTAGATGACGCGCCGTAGCACGGAAGCCCGCCAAAGGTGGGCTTCTCTGCTAGTATTATATAATTACCAGATGAAGACATAAATTATTTAACTGCGCGAAGAATGACTATGATATATAGCCACTGTTCATGGATCAGCAAAATCAATTGCAATGATGTCTGCACAACTGGGTTCAAAAATGAATGCTGTATAGATGCATCTTATGACATGCAGTATAATAGTTGTCATTATTATTAGATTGCATCATGTACAAAAGTACACTAGGGCAATCCTGCCCCATGCAGCACTGTGTCATTCATATATAACAAAACGTCACTGTATAAATAACAATCAAGTCCGGTGAGGGATGATTGTTATTTATACAGTGAAGTTATGTTATGAATGACATATATGTGAGCGGATTTGCGAAAAGGGACCATTTGGGGCTATGTAAACGTAAACTCGCGCAAAATCGAGATTTCACGCAAATGCGGGTTATTGCATCATTATATATATAACCTGTGACGTATCCCCTACCGTCTGGCCAAGTTTGAAACCCGTAGCCCTTTCCTGCGTCTCAAACAAGGAACGAACATTTTTAATGCGGTGGTCACGTTGTTGGTTTACCTCCATCACAATCAAACATTGGACAACGTCAGATTGGAAATAAATTAGTCAGCTACCTGACGAATAATTATGACGAAGTGTACTCGTTACAGGCGGCCATTTTCTTGTAACCGTGCAACTCTTCGTCCATTGTGAATGGCAGCTTCAGACTAAGGAGAAAGAAGGTGACTGTAGTGAACGGTGCTAGACTATACAATATAATGTATGCATGATTACTTAGGGACAGCTTGCCTTACCTTGTTGTATATACGCATGCGCAGTGCAGTGCTTTGGCCTCGTGTTGATTCATGGAGTTAATGGTCTGCCTGGTGCCGGTTCTGTGATTAGTGGTAGCTAGCCGTCGGATACTACATTGGCGACGAAGGTGGGATCCAGACTCACCAGGATGGCTAGTACCGCGTGTATCGGGAAGATCTCCGAGTTTGATCCGGAGACAGAGTCAGTTTCCTCGTACGTAGAGAGAGTCGAGTTCTTTTTCTCAGCGAACGATGTTCCTGCAGCAAAGCACGTGCCGGTGTTGTTGAGCGCCATAGGTGGAAAGACGTACGACCTCCTACGGAACCTCCTGGCGCCAGCTGCGCTCAAGGATAAGTCCTTCAAGGAGCTAGTGACGGCCCTGAAAAGCCATTTCGAGCCGAAACCGCTCATCATTGCCGAGCGTTTCAAGTTCCATCAGCGAGGCCAGGCACCAGGAGAGACAGTGGCGGAGTACGTAGCGGAACTCCGTCGACTGGCCACACACTGCGAGTTCGGCGCGTACTTGGATGAGGCGCTCAGAGACCGGTTTGTTTGTGGTCTGAAAGACGAGGGAACGCAAAAAGCGCTGCTGACGGAGACAGAGCTATCCTTCGCAAAGGCTGTGGATGTTGCCCAAGGAAGAGAGGCAGCAGCAAGGAATGCCAGACAGTTGCAGGAGACACTTCCTGCCACCCAGGAGGTGAATAAGGTTAGTGCAGGGGAGGGCACCAACTGTTATCGGTGTGGAAAAGCCAGACGTAGGGCCTCTCAATGTCCCATGATCTCAGCCGTGTGTTACAATTGTGGGAAAAGAGAACACATTCGGGCCGTTTGTCGAGCCCAACTCCAGGGCCAATCTACCCAAAAGTCCAACCAAAGAAATGGGCAACTACCTAGAAGGGGCCAGGTTCAGACTGTGGAGGTTGATCAGGAGGTCGAGAGAACCTACTGGCTAAAGCAGATTAGGTCCGAACCAGGCAGGCCCTTGGAAATAGAAGTGAAGTTAGAAGGGAAGCCCTTGGTGATGGAACTCGACACAGGGGCAGGAGTGTCATTGGTCTCAGAGAAGACATTTCAAATGATACTGCCTAGTCACACAACGCAGGCTACTAGAACTCAATTGCGCACATACTCGGGGGAAGCCATTCCGGTGGTAGGCAAGGTGGACGTGGAAGTGCAATACCAGGGTCAAGAGACAAAGTTGCCTCTGATAGTTGTTGAAGGGGATGGCCCAAGCTTGTTTGGACGCGACTGGTTGTCAGCCATTTGCCTTGACTGGAAATCAATCAACATGGTAAAGAGCAAGAGGTTGGCCAGTGTTTTGGACAAGCATCAGGTTTTGTTTGCGGATGGATTAGGTACCCTAAAAGGTTACGAGGCAAAGATCATTGTTGAGCCGGGAACGCAACCGCGCTTCTGTAAAGCACGCCCAGTCTCACGCCCTGCCTTGCAGGGGCAGGTTAATGAGGAGTTGGAGCGTTTGGAAAGGGAGGGCATCATCACCCCCGTACAGTTTGCAGACTGGGCAGCGCCTATTGTCCCAGTAGTGAAGCAAGATGGCAAATCCTTGCGCATTTGTGGTGACTTTAAACTCACCGTCAATCAGGCGTCCAAACTTGACCGTTACCCAATTCCTCGCATAGAAGATTTGTTCGCGAAACTAGCAGGAGGCCAGTCATTCACGAAACTAGACATGAGTCAAGCCTATCAGCAAATCCTTTTGGATGACGATTCCAGGAGTCTCGTGGTCATCAATACTCAACGAGGATTGTATCGTTACAATCGCTTACCCTTTGGTGTGTCGTCAGCACCAGGTATCTTTCAAAGGGTAATGGAGAGCCTCCTTGGTAGCATTCCAGGGGTTGTGGTCTACCTCGATGACATACTCATCACCGGGCCATCGGAGCAAGAGCATCTGGACACCCTGCCTCTCGCACTCTCACTAAGGCAGAGCAGAATTACTCGCAAATAGACAAGGAAGCGCTGGCATGTGTGTTCGGGGTGCAAAAGTTTCGGTCCTATTTATATGGCCATCACTTCACCTTACAGACCGATCACAAACCCTTGCTGACCCTGTTCAATGAAAACAAGGCAATTCCACCACAAGCATCAGGCCGGATCCAACGCTGGGCCCTGACACTGGCATCGTTTGAGTATTCTATCGTTTGTCGAAGCACCAGCCAACATGCTAATGCAGATGCCTTGAGTCGTTTGCCATTGCCAGACACTCCAGTGGAAACACCACTCTCTGGAGAACTGGTACTGATGGTGGAAAGACTGCAGACTGCACCTATCTCAGCCACACAGATTGCCCAATGGACTCGCCGGGACCCATGTCTGTCACGAGTGCTGCAGCACATACGCACTGGTTGGCCGGAAAGGCCAGACCATGATCTGCGACCCTTTTGGGTTAGGCGATTGGAGCTCTCTGTACACAATGGTTGTGTGCTGCTGGGTGACCGAGTGGTGGTTCCCCCACCAGGCCGAGAATTGGTTTTGGTAGACCTGCATGGTGGACACCCAGGGGTCTCAAGAATGAAGGCTCTGGCACGAAGCCTGGTATGGTGGCCAGGCATGGACCTCGAAATTGAACAGATGGTCAGACTGTGTCATGAGTGCCAGCAGGAACGTCCCTCTCCACCAACTGCCCCATTACACCCTTGGTCCTGGCCCACCCGGCCTTGGATGCGGTTACACGTTGACTTTGCTGGCCCCTTAGAGGGAAGGATGTTTCTAGTGGTCATGGATGCCCACTCCAAGTGGTTGGAGGTATATAGTGCCAATGAAGATAGCCACAGCCTTTAACACAATCCAGCATCTACGGCAGTTGTTCGCACAATTCGGCATTCCTGAGTCCGTAGTTTCAGACAATGGCTCACAGTTCGTGGCTGAAGAATTTCGCAAGTTTTGTGAGATGAATGGCATTCGCCACATCCGGGTTGCAGCCTACCATCCATCCTCAAATGGACTGGCCGAGAGAGGAGTGCAGATTTTCAAGCAGGGATTTCGCAAAACCACAAGTGGCACGGTGCATGACCGACTTGCCCGATTTCTTTTCCACTAAAGACTTACACCACATTCAACGACAGGAGTTTCACCAGCAGAGTTGCTCTTAGGTCGTAGACTTCGTTCAAGGCTGGATTGTCTTCAACCGAGTATCCAGCAACGAGTTCTTGAGAAACAACTTAGACAGAAGGAGGATTATGATCGGCATTGTAGAGCTCGCAGTTTTGACGTGGGAGAGGAAGTATTCCTCCGGAATTTTGGACAGGGAGAGAGGTGGTTGCCTGGGCACATTAGGGCACAGACGGGTCCGCTGTCTTTTGAAATTCAGCTGCAAGATGGCCGTACCTGCAATCGACACATGGACCATATCAGGAAACGTGGTGCCAGGAGTGATCAATCAGCAGAACTGGCTGATGATGAGGACATCCCTCGGCCCCTAAAGGAGGTTACCAAGGATGTTACCACGACTTCTCCGGATACTTTCGACACACCTGTTACTGTCAGGGAATCAGATGTGCAGATGGTTAATTCCCCGACTCAGGAGTTGACATCGGAATTGACCCACGGAGTTGAAGAACCAGGGCGACATTACCCATCTCGCGCTAGAAGACCCCCAGACCGCTTGACATATTAAGTCTCCTTTATGGGGGGAGGAGTGTAGTGAACGGTGCTAGACTATACAATATAATGTATGCATGATTACTTAGGGACAGCTTGCCTTACCTTGTTGTATATACGCATGCGCAGTGCAGTGCTTTGGCCTCGTGTTGATTCATGGACTTAATGGTCTGCCTGGTGCCGGTTCTGTGATTAGTGGTAGCTAGCCGTCGGATACTACAGTGACGTCACAATATAATACTCTTACAATGAAGGCAAATTGGAGGATAGAATGGAGAATGGAATTATGAACGGTGAGATTCATCAGAGAATTAGAAGAAAACTGCATTCTTTGTCAAGATGACGAAAATTGGAAGGACAAATAATTAGAAGATATACAGTATACTATATTTTCTATACTCTAGCTAAGATTTGCTTGCAAGTTGATGTCATGAACCCACTGCTCAATTGACTTGTTTTGGTACAGCATCTTCTCAACCAATTATTGGTTTAACCAACTCAACTCCACAAAGTCTGTCCATCAGTTGGTCAGTGACCTCTCCTCAAGATGTGACCAACTACATGGTGTTTTGGTGGACGGAGTCTGCAGAGATTAGCAAATCACTTGCACTGGATGATACCAAGTTTGTCATTGAAGGCTTGCTCTCCAACACTGGCTATCATGTGGTGGTGCTGGCTAGTGGTCCTCATGGAAATGTGAACAGCACCAGTGAGGTTTTCTACACAACTCCTGAACAAATTCAAGGTAAAGTTACCTAATGTTATTTCATCACTTACATTGCCATACTTAGCTCTTACAATATCATCTCAGAATGTGGTCAGTTTATTTGCTCTAAATAAGCAACAATCATTCTCTCATTTTCTGCCCTACATACATATGTATAGGACCATTGAGTGTCCTTTTCCGTCCAAAGAAAGTAGTGCAAGTGTCTTGGAAACCAGCTGATGATGCAGAGCGATCACTAATTGATTACATTGTTACGACCACGACAGGCGTGGATTATATAAATTCTACATCTGTCAAGCACCCCATCACCTCAGTACCCATCAGTGGACTCCCCCAGTACAGCTCTGGCACAGTGTCAGTGTGGGCAAAGAACCCTGGTGCAATGAGCAAGCCTGTGAAGTTGAAGTTCAGGATGGTGAACATTGTCACAAATGGTAAGCATATCATTACATTTTCTCATAGAACTATATACATACATCAGTAAAGTAGACAGCCTGGATGTCCACGCATGGCATTGAACGGAGGTTTCAAATAGTCATTAGTCATTACTCCCACAACCAACACCAGCAAATCCAACAATGGCTATTTTGATTTATCAAGTCTGACAACATACTCAGTTCATGGCTAGACTGAATGTATCTGGTCATACATACGTAACTGCACTGTGCTTTCATTGCAATGGGCTGCTAGATATATATGCATGTATCCACGTAGATGTCCTTGCTAAGCAGGTATCGTCATATTATACAACACATTCCAGCAAGCATGAAATTATGTAATCACGTACTGATTGCTATGCTGCTTTATTACCGTATAGAACAAATGCAATATATGCCTATATATGTATTTAGCATGAGAACACATTTTCCAAATTTGTGATTTTTATATACCTGTAGATAATTAATGACTTGACATGCATTTACAATAATTTTATTATGATATGCTTGCAGTGAGTGGAGTGTCAGCAGAGTGGATTGATGGGAGTTTCACCTCCTTGAGGGTGTCACTTCCAGGAGGAAGCACATACAGGATCACCTACACGTCAGTGAACGAGAATAATGCCACAGAGCCAAAGACGGTTACTACAAATTCAAACTCACATGTAGTCAATGATTTTAGACCTGACAGGTTCTATACCGTCTTGGTTGAGGAGGTAAATGGAAGCATTGGAATTGGTGAGCATAATCATGTCATGCAGTTTACATGCACGGAGGGTTTCCTGTAAGTTTTACTTGTGCAATTGCACATTTTTTCATTTGGCGTGCAGGAATTGCCGTTGCTGTTGCTGTTGGTGTCATATTTGTACTATTAGGACAATACTGCTGTTGTCTACTGTATTTTTGAACGTTACTTGTAAAGCATGCTTTTGTATTCATAGAGTTTGCACGTTTCCCGGGAAGTTCTTCTCTCTTACTATGCTTGCTACTATTAAATGTGGCTGTCACTAACTAAATCAGTGCAAAACAGTGTTGTAAGTGGGAAAAGTGTTCTTGCAATGTAGAGCCAACCCATTAATATCCAGTCATTTTTTACTTTTCTTACATGTCCCCTTGTATATGTTAGACTAGGCATTCGTACTGTGCAGTCTGTTGACTTAGCATAAATGTGAACCAGTACTGTATATAGCCATGTATTGTATGCAACGCCCCTTGCACATAAACAATCCAATCCAACAGTTGGAGGTAACAACGCTGCCACAGTGGGATCCTTCCTTGGTGGACTGGTGGCTGGTGGTGTCTGTGTAGTCCTAGTTGTGGGGATAGTGCTTGGGTTTGTAAAGTTGAGGAAGCAGAGGAAAGGGGCTGAATCAACAGAAGAAGAGAAGAAAACGTAAGCTGTCTACATGTGCTTGTTATACAGTAATGCATGCAATGTTGTGATCTGGACTGATGAACAAGTGTTTCGTGAATGGTTTGTAATCATGGAGGGTGTGATTTTACATCCAATGCTTCAGAGGCCGGAATAGAAGCCAATTATTGTAACTAATTCTGCAACTAAGTCAAAGTTGCTCTGCTTGACTGTGCTGCTCTTTATTCATGATGAAAGCCATGGTTGTCATAATTATATTATATGTACAGCACATTATTGCTTCAAATGTGCTATACATATATAAGATTGAATAACCCAAATTGGTGCCAATTATTTACAACCTACCTACGTACGTCCAAAATGCTCTGCAAGAGGCTTCTTTCTATTGTTCCTGACATTTAACTGTCCCATGATTAAATGTGTAGTCGAATGTCAAAATGAATAATGACATTTATTTGCAAACACTAAATGGGAGACATTCATTCCTGACTGTATATATATCTGTGCACATCTTACCGACCCACAAACGGCTGTCAACATGCCGCTCCCTCTGTACTGCAATGATTGAGTACTGCTGAAGGTTTTTATTGTGACTGCAGTAAAGCTCTTTTGTGTAAAGGGTCAGCTCATTTCTAGCTGGTAAAGAGTTCTACTATAGCAGCCAGCCGAGAAGCCCCCACTTTACTCTGTTGTAATGTTGCCGGAGGCTTCTTACTATAGTCCCCCATGTATTCATCACCTGCCTTGCATAGCACTCCACAGCTTTATAGCATAAAGAACACAAAAGTGCCAATCGAATAGTGCAAGCAGTAAAGTAATTAGTCAATTTTAATTGAAACTGTGACATACTAATTCTGTATTACACTCCTATCCCTGTAGTGAAGCCACCTATGACACTGTTGGTCCAAAAGAGTCTGCGGCACTGAGTGAACATGTTGCCATGGAAACCAACCCTGCCTATGCCAGTGTACAATGAGTTAACAAGTTGTACACGGCAACAGTCAATTGAAGTGTGTCGCACCAGAATATCTATATTATGTGTGTCTCCATGCATCCTGATGAATGATTGAATCAAGCATGCAGCAGCTATCATGAAATTGACAGACGTTCAATATTAATTACTTTTGTAGTGCCATCCATATTGACACTGAGTTTACTAGAGTCTGATCCACCAACATAATTATAAATACCTTAGCAGTGTGCATACAGTGTCTGGTTAGTTGAATTATTATTATTGTAGCTTGAATTATATATGTGCAATGCGTATTGGCCTGTGTTGCTTATTTTAGTTATGTTGAGCATGGCTGTGTCTGCATGTGTGTGTAAAAGGTGCATGGTGTTATATAAATATGTTACGCAACATGTCACCCACCCGCCAACACACACATGCACACACCATAAATAAGCACACACACACACATGCACATATATATATATATGGACACACACATGCACATGCCCACACAAGTTGGCATACGTATCTGTCCACACTGTCATAGTATAAAGCAAGCAATGCACAGTTTGGTGTAAAATCAATGACTATTTACAAAGTTTGACTAGGGCTAGTGTCAGTTTGTCACAATGTTGCACTATACATGTTTACTGTGCGTATTTAGTATATAAATTTTATAGTAGTGAAAGGTTGACTCAGTACACGCCGATTAACACGCAGTCCCTGACAGCAGATGATGTGGCGCAGATGGAGTGTAGATTTGTTCCTGTCGTCGCTGCTTGTCTTGGCAGTGTGTCTTTCTTTCGCTGATAGAGGTGAGGGCACGTCTGTGGGAGGACATTATTGACTGCTGTGTTCGGTTGAGGAAAGCGTGCTTGCAATAAGTTGGAACTGCGCGTCATCCTCGTACACCTTTAGCTATTTTCAAAATCAGTACTTATACTCTTCCAAATACTGCCTTGGAGAAATACGATACAGCAGGGTGACTGTACGTAGCTTCTTGTACTTAGAATAATGCCAGAAATTTGAATAGCAAGTCACACAATACATGCAATGATCCATTAAATGTGTCAATTGTCATTAACTGATATGCAGGATCACCAATCATTAGCAAATAAGAAGTACTATGTCACGCTTGTCAACTGCCAAGCATACTGCAACCATACACTCGCAGTGATTTTTTTTGATTTACTTACAACTTGAGCCAGCCATATACGTATACTATATACTATAATTATACGTATACTATATACTATATACGTATACTATATACTATATACGTATATACTATATACGTATACTATATACTATATACGTATACTATATACTATATACGTATACTATATACTATATAAGTATAAGAAAGGGTAGTTCTCGAATACCAGCTTCAAAACAGGGTTGAAAACCTTGCCGACGTTTCGGCCAGATGCTCTGGCCTTCTTCAGGGCGAAGATAAGCTAGCGTGAGCACCTATCATATTTATAGCCTAGCATCTCATCATGCGCTGTCACCGGAAGTCGAATCAGGCGATGTCACCGGAAGTTGCGGGTTGCCTCCGGTGACATCGCCTGATTCGACTTCCGGTGACAGCGCATGATGAGATGCTAGGCTATAAATATGATAGGTGCTCACGCTAGCTTATCTTCGCCCTGAAGAAGGCCAGAGCATCTGGCCGAAACGTCGGCAAGGTTTTCAACCCTGTTTTGAAGCTGGTATTCGAGAACTACCCTTTCTCATGCCTGAGCCAGCTGAGAAGCCCTCACTTCATATATAAGTATACTATATACTATATACGTATACTATATACTATATACGTATATACTATATACGTATACTATATACTAAGGCGAATAAAAAGGTTTCCTGCAAAAACATTCACAAATGTAGGGATGGTGCAGCGAGTCATTAAAAATCGAGTACGTGCACCAACACACCACACTGGCAACAAAAGTCCAGATACAAGGAGGGGGTCCCTTGCCAGTCTAGCAATCCACAATCCTTGCAGGGCACGATTCATCACCTTCAAGAGACTTTGCATACATTCCACCCAGGTCAACATTCTCAGGCTTCAAGACACTTTGAAGCCGTTGTCACCATCCCTACATCTGGCAACATGTGCAGTTAAGGTGGCATGCATGTGTACGCACTGAAGCAAAGAGGGTGCACACAGATATGCAAGTGAGACCGTTAGCACATGTACAACATGTAGCAGGGGATACTGCTGTCAACACCTATATGGTGTAAATGGTGTGTATAATTATATATAGCACAAAGGAGCAGTGTGGACAAATTAGTGTGGAAAGAGCATGTGAAAGGTACCTGTTGTCTCTGTTGAGGTCCTGATAATACACAGAGAGCAGATGTAGATGTGAGATCGATATGATATCTGCATGTGTAATGTTGTTGGTGGCTGGTACAGGATTTGGCTTGAAGTGGCAACACATCAATTTATTGGTTTGGCAAAGTAAGCATTTCAAATGCAGGGCAGCATGTGAAAGGTACGTGTTGTCTCTGTTGAGGTCCTGATAATACAAAGAGAGCAGATGTAGATGTGAGATCGATATGATATCTGCATGTGTAATGTTGTTGGTGGCTGGTACAGGATTTGGCTTGAAGTGGCAACACATCAATTTATTGGTTTGGCAAAGTAAGCATTTCAAATGCAGGGCCTGCATGTGTATCCTGGCACATGATATGGACGTGAAGGGTGACTACATCATATATACCTTGCAAGGAAGTGATTGGAGCAGAAAGTATAGAATTCTGCATCACAGAGTGTGGCTGTGTAAGTCGCAGCATTAAATGTCACTAACTATGGTGTCACTGGAATATATAGTTGGCGCAGAAAGATGTTGCCAGATGTAGGGATGGTGACAACGGCTTCAAAGTGTCTTGAAGCCTGAGAATGTTGACCTGGGTGCAATGTATGCAAAGTCTCTCGAAGGTGATGAATCGTGCCCTGCAAGGATTGTGGATTGCCAGACTGGCAAGGGACCCCCTCCTTGTATCTGGACTTTTGCTGCCAGTGTGGTGTGTTGGTGCACGTACTCGATTTTTAATGACTCGCTGCACCATCCCTACATTAGTGAATGTTTTTGCAGGAAACCTTTTTATTCGTCTTGTTTCTAAAGTTTTTATGGAGTGTAAACTGTACATGGGCATGTTGAATGCTTATGGAAGTAGTAGCAGGCATACAGGCACATAGTTTGCATGGATGAGCGAGGCCCATTGGAGGGTTTTTGTTTTAATTGTTAAGATCCATATACACATTCAGAGCACTATCATGCGCCGGAAAATGAATTGAAATGAATGCAGCCTGACCAAAGAAATTAGCGATGTAAACCTGTGGATGGTTTGTTCCCTACTCCCAGCTGTCATTGGCAACATACTGAATGTACAAGGTGGCAGTTTGTGTGGGCATAGATGTTATATACTCTATCTATGGTTTGGGCTGTGATTTCTAATGTACAAAAGAGTACAGTGAGTAGAAATCCGCATAATTCTGTGGTGAAACTACCCCTTAGAGTTCGTGAGCTACAGCGTGTGGAGAAGAAGAATTGGAAGAAAAGGACGAAATCCAAAAAAGGAGGTTTTCTACGCGCTTGAGCCTTTACACTTGGAAGAATGATTAGCATTTGTTTGTGTACAGCCCGCACTTTATACTCGCTTGTTCCATTCGCTGATGCTTCACTCTGTAGCCAGAATGCTAGCAGCGGTTATCCATTATTACGGTATACAAACAAGCATCACCAGCCCTAATAGACAGCACTACTGTGCTATCTATGCATAAGCGTAAAGTCATGCACTCTGTCTTGTCTGCCAGCTAGACCACTCCTATCTAATCGCCACCATACATGTAGTCTCGCTTCGCGTAGCAACCTCTGGCCTCAGTGTTTGCGTTGCACAAGAAGCAGGAAGAGGTGTGGCGGATTTTTGTGAATTGCTGCGGCCACTGAGCATCTCGCCCCAACCCCAGCCACAGAGTGAATTGCTCCGGCCACAGAGTATCTCGCCCTAGCCACAGGGCGTCATATAACAAGGAACAGAAACACATAGAATAGTAGCTATAGAATACAGAGCTGAAGGCGAAGAAATACCGCGAAGGTAACCAAAAGTGTAGGCTTACCATAATTGCGGTAACTGTGGCCGCCTGATGCGCAGGAAAGGTTAAAGAGGAGAAACTGCGTATCGAGACACAACCAGTCGGTCGAGAAACATCATTGCAAATGGCGGCATTTTTGTTTGGGAGCGAGGCGGTCATTGTGTGACGTCATTGCAAATGGCGTCTTACAGATAAGCGTCGTCAGAGAAGCTGGGAAAATCGTCATTTACATGTTGCACCGCGGCACTCTCTAATGTACAAAAGAATACAGTGGGAGGAAACCCGCGTGATACTGTGTTAAAGCTAAGACCACAACCCTTAGAGTTCGTGAGCTACAGCGCGTGGAGAAGAAGAAGAATTGGAAGAAGAAGAAAAAGACGAAATCCGAAAACTGCCAAGGACGTTTTCTACGCGCTGGCGCCTTTTCACTTGGAAGAACGGTTAGCGTTCGTTTGTGTACAGCGCACACATTCTACTCGCCTGTTCCATTCGCCGATGCTTGTCTCTGTAGAACGCTAGCGGCGGTTTTCCATTGTATTACGGTATACAAACAACCACCACCATCCCTACATAGACAGCACTACCGTGCTGTCTGATATACGTATACTATATACTATGTAAAGAGTGTACCTCCGGTGAGGTTGAAGTAGTTATACATTGGCTCTTGAGATGTCCGACATGGAACAGCCAGCGGCAATCGTTGATGAAGATGATTCAACCCAGCCAGGATGATGCCATAACAACAGCCACATGTAACTATTGTCATGTTATGTATGTGTCATTATGTAACTCCAATGTTAGTGCTCATGAGAAACAATAACTACTTTATGTGTTCATCTCTCATGTAGTCATAGTGCTACTTTGGACCACATTATGTCCTAGTGCCTTTGTGGCATGATGCACTCTAATACCATTGATTGATTGATTGATTGATATGTATAGCATAGCCAAACACTTACTTAGTAGCTACTTGAGCAGCCACTCAATTAGTCTCTTACCCAGCGCCAACTTCCGCAAAAGTGGCTGGGCACGAAAATGCATTATATAGCAACCGGAAACCTCGAAGCACGTGTGTCTAGCCCGAAGGAATGGTCGCAGACGCCACACTGTTGCATGTTGTGACGTCTTGCGACATACTGAACTTGTTCCTCTGCGCACGGTCCGTAAAGCGTGGACAGAGAGTCGATGGACACGCCGAATCTGTTGCTGGTCATGCTTGTAGCAGTGCTGCTGCTGACAGGTGAGTACCTGTACCTGTACAGAGACAAATAGCCGAATGCGTTTCACCGTCTGTATTATTCGCACATTCCTTCAGCCACTTCTTCTTCAGCCGTACCAAGACCCAATATAACAAGGCATCAGTTTTTCGGCTCTGAACTTACGGGTCCAGTGGCGATTGGTTTTAATAAGTCAAATGCCATTTGGTGCAGCGCTAGAAACAGGGTTACGTTTATGGGTTTAAAGAAATTGCGGCAACTTTTCTGGGTTTACAATAGCGAAAAGCTTGTGCCTGCTGTCGACAGAGGACAGTCGAGTGATTTCGATGTGTACATGGAGCATTTTGCTGGCAGCTATGGCGTGGATAATGCTACGTGGCGCAGAGAGAGCACAGCCTTCTTCTGTTGGGAACTATACATGTGTCGCCAGTTACCAAGGGAATATAGATTCACGTCAAAGCGTGGAAATTCGAGTTTCAGGTGAGTGAGATAGTGTGGCTATACATCTATAGACTGTCCCAAACACAGGTGTGCACTATAGTTGAATGCTTCCTAGATTGTCCCTACCACTTCACACCTTGGCGTTTGTTGAGGATGGTTCAGCTGTCCCCACTAATGAGCAAAGGTGCAGTAGCACAGGCAGCAGTACTAACAGTAGTCTAGCTTAGCTATACCTTCCCAGGTATATGGGAACTATGCTTGTATGGGAGGAAGTCTACTCAAGTATCTATGAAACTTACAGTACAGTTAGTGTGGTATCAGGACGTTTCAGTCCGATGCCTTATCAACTGTACACAGCATTTTGTGTATGATTGATAAATGCCTCACAATCAACTATCTACTGTAAACAGCAGTTTGTGTACAGTTGATGAAGGCCCTCACCATTGTAACATCTTGTAATGGTCATTGATTGTTTCCAGATACTTTTGAGCTGGAAAGCTGTGAGGAAGCCTCCTTTTTCATGTATAGCAATGAGCCTCCAATATCTTTCATCTACAATTCTTCTACAGCTATATTATGTATAATGGTTTAATGCTGTTGATATGCCATGGTGGTATTGTAATCAAAGTGTGCATGGGTGTGAGTCTGTGAGATGTAGCATCAGTCACTGTGTGTAGTTCGCCTTGTGCAAATGCTATAGGGTCAACAATTTAGTTTCTAATCTTTTGTGTTTCAGCCACTACTGTTAGTGGTTCAGCCTTCGGCAAAACCATTCAATGTGGCTGAGATGCAGACATATAGATATAGGTTGATTTCAAATACAGCTATCTAGGTGGCTGTGAATGATATGACCTTGGCTAAGAACAGAGGTTTCTGAATACAACACACACGTACATCTCACTTTTGACCTATTGTGTCACTTGGAAAATAACGTCGATGCACAAACACTGCGTGACAGGCCACCTGGTCAGCCATTCAGTGCCACCATGCATGTTCTCATTGTGCTGTGTTTACAACCTGTGGGGGTTCATTTTCAGTATGCTGCTTCCAGCCATGATAAACTAAACTAACTATATTGAAAGCATCAGTTGAATAAGGCTTGAGCAGCCATACATACAACGTGATGATTTACAGAGAGAAGCTGTAGTGAAACAATAATAAAATGAATGTTCACACAAAAAAACCAGCTTCGTGCTTAATTGTGTAATGTTCAAGAAGAGGGTTAGGGTCATCAATATAGCAACAGACCTGGAGATGCCTTGTAGGGTCACATCCATGGTCTTCTGAAACTTGGCGGGAGCAGATCCAATGCCATATGGTAGACGTGTGTAAAAGTGCAAGCCTTTATGCGTGTTGATGGTGTTGAAACTCTTTGACTGGTCATTGAAGCACAGCTACTGGTAAGTTTGGTGCAAATCCAGCTTGGTGAACTGTTGACCCCCAGCTAGAGTATATTATAGCTAGAAGGTCCTCAGGTTTGGGAAGTGGGTACTGGTCAAAATCAAGGGTCTGAGTGACAGTGACTTGTTGTCTCCGCACAAGTGATAGCTGCCACCCTGCTTGGGTACAACCACTATAGTGGCTGTCCAATCACTGTGAGAGACCTTCTCCAGGACGCCTCCACCTTGAACTTGTCCAGTTGAGACCCTACCGCATTGCGAATCGTGTAGGAGACTGACCTTGGCTTGAACAATTTGGGCATGCAATCAGGCCAGACCAAAAGAGTGGCTTTCAACTTCTCAACTGTACAACGGTACGAAACGCAGCTTGCATTTGCCAGAAATAATTAACCAATAATTACTCCAGTTTTTATGGAAATACAGTAGACATATAACAAAGGGAGTCAGGTTCCTGAGAATACAGAATAATATTATAGTCAGTTATGAAGACAACAGAGACCATACTTGAAAGGGAATGGCAACTGGAGAAAATGAAATGCGACCCGGCACCTGAACTCATGGTCCTACGCTCTAACGCATAGTTTCAGCCACGTAATCCATCGATCAAGCCACAATTCTTAGTCTCCAAACACCGTAGATATGGCCACGGGTGGGCTGCAATGCTGCGACTAGTTAGAACCCACACCTGATCCTTGATCTGTGTAGTGCCTACCGCAGTGTAATTGTATGTTTATAAAGCATATTCAAAGCAGAAAATATGATAGCTATTTTTGTATTGTGATGGTGCATATTAATTCTTTATGGTCAGATTCAGTTGGAGAGAGAGCTACATAGTGTTAACGTAATGAGTGTACATGTTACAAATATAGTCTTCAGCTGTTTTGTAAGACTTTAATGCTCATCTTTGCAATCATAATTCATTGTATGTATATAACTTATGCCAATATATATAGTGCGCCCTTTATTCTGTAGTTTTTCTGACCTTGCTCATTCAGCCACTGACTGTGGTGATCCTGGTACTCCCACAAATGGTCAACACAGTCTCTCCAGTACAACCTACAACTCTGTAGTGACCTACACCTGTGATGTAGGCTATGCACTGCAAGGCTCAAACAGTAGAACCTGTCAGTCTGATGGACAGTGGAGTGGGAGTGTGCCTCAGTGCAATGGTACGTGATACAAATAATTTGCTGTGATAGTTGCAACATGATTTGCACTTAAATTGGCAGACCAGACTTGCTTTACTTTGAGGTGCATGAAAAAGCTGTACTCGATACACTAACAAGCAAAGTTCTGTTGTTAGTGAGTTATCAGTCAATCATTCAGTTGATTGCATAACACTAAACAAACAGCACTCCTAGCTACGTAACTCTGGGAGTTTGTTTGTTGTTTGCTAATTTAGGTTTGTTGTGTAGTGTTTAGTGTTATGATGTGTACATGATTACTTAGGGACAGCTTGCCTTACCTCGGTGTATGCATGTGCAGGGCAGAGCTTTGCCTTGTGTTGATTCATGGAGTTAACGCCTGCCCTGCTCCAGTTCAGTGATTAGTGGTAGCTAGCTGTCGGATACTACAGTTAGTTCAAATTAATATATATACAAATCACTACAGGTATGTACTATCTGCAGTGCAGCCTGCTACATCAGTACATGTTGGTATTGTCGGCAGGCTGAAGATTGAAGTCCTGTATATTCGTAGTATATAATCCATGGCTGCCTCCTCTTCAGCCATCCAGCAAAGGTGGCTATTAAACCATCAATTGTTGCAACAGGTTCAGGTGTAATCTGTATTGGTTACGGAGCTTCTAAGGAGCCTGATATGCTTGATATTTGATGGCTTGAAGCACCCGAGGGTGATCTAAGTAGAGGAATTAATCTCTATTTAAATGATTAATTACTCAAAATGATGTTTAGTCTACTGCAGCTTGCTTGATTTTCTCAATCTGCAACATCGTATGTAGACACATTTGCTGCATGCATCTGAATGCATTCATACACATAAATGCATTCTTGTCCAATAAGTGTACATCTTTACAAAGGCAATAAATCCACCAATCCATGCAGTAATTATTATTATATTGATGAAATATTATTACAATTGTATGTATATAAGTTATGTTCATCAGTTATGTATCATTGCTAATGATTGTGAGGTGCCTCTGCTATTTCAGAGCTTTGCTTTTTTAAATTTCAAATGTGATGGTTTAGGGAAAGATATATCCTCCACAACCAGTGGCACATCCCCAACAAGCAGTGGAACATCAAATTCAGGTGACACAAAACAAACACACACACTCTCTCTCGAACTAATCAATCCTTTGTTGTTGCTCTATCCTCCCTGTGGCCATGGCAGGAACTAGTTCCGCAGCAGTGATTGCCGGCGTAGTCGTTGTACTTCTGCTCCTCCTCGGATGTGTGTCAGTCATAGTCATTACAGTTGTGGTGATTTACCGGTATGGTTGGCAGAATGGGCTCCACTAGCGTATAGAACTTCTGAATATTTTTCAATTACAGTTGGAAAGATGCTAAATCATGTCATACATATTCTAACCTCAGGAGGTGCCACTCAAGCAAGACATTCAGCCCTACAGAGTTGTATCAATCCAAAATGGAAAGTTTCCCACTGGCTCCTGAAAACGAGGTGAAGTTTGTGGGAGATGTCACCACTAACAGGTTCTCATGGCCAGATGGTACAGTTAGGCAGGCTGACCAAGCTGACAAAGAAACAGGTTTGTGGTTGGACCTTAGATTGCTGTACCTGACCACCTCGCATCACTGTGTGTATATGTGTTGAAGTATTATTTATCATTGTAATTTTTTTATTGTGATGGCTATTAATAAAATTATGTAGAGTTTGAAGACAGTCATTCGATCACTGAAGCAGATGGAGAGGTGTCTGTTGTAGCAGTAGCTGACTCCACTCAACTCAGTGATGAAGCAGAACGTAGTGATGCAGCGTCAGATCAGCTAGATGAAGAGGCACAACCTGGTAGTGGATGTGGTGAGCTACCAAGTGGACTCCAGTTGCATTATATGACGTATAGAACATTATAGTAGTACTTGGGAGAGCTATTATTATACTATACAAGAAGCAGGCAATTTTTTGGACATGTATGAAGATTGGTTGTTTAAGATTAATTATCCATTTAATCAATAGCATTTTGACTATCATGATATGGGATTCAATGATGTTCGTTTGCTGTCACTGTGAAACCTATCACAGAAGCTGCTCGTGCATATGAAGCTAACAATTTTGTGGAACATGTCAAGAAAATGCATAAAGAGAGGGATAGAGGTTTTGAAGAGGAGTTTAAGGTTAGTGAAACAGTACAGCACTATATATCTACACATATCTAAGCCTATAATGAATAATGTATTATTATACGGATTGAGATGTGTGCAAACACAAGTATTATGATTGCAAATTGCGATTGCGTCCACTAGTTCTTGTCATATATGAACCTGCAGATGTAGTCCTGCCTATACTCTCCATTCCTGCTGTATTCACATGAGTGCAGAAAATTGTTGATGATCCAAATGGAATTCATGATGTTGCCAAAGCCAACCGTTCCAAGAACAGATACCACAATGTCCGCACATGTAAGTTTATGTGTACTCAAACTAAACTCATTCTCTGATATTTATCCCTCTATATATTAAACAGGTTGCAATTGGTGTATAGGTTTATACGTATACCCTTCCACAGTTGACCACTCTCGAGTTGTGCTGTCAGAAGTAGATGAACAAGGAAGTGACTATATCAATGCGTCATACATCAACGTAAATCCATAGCATGCTTCTAGAGAGCTTGCAAACCTGTCATGTTTATATGTCTGCAATGTCACTTTCCTATCATTTCATAATATACAGGGTGAACATGGAGATATCTACATTGCATCACAAGGTGTGTAATATAGCTATGTTTATACATGTGCACCAGTTTAAATTAATATCGATATGTAGCGAGTTGAACTTATAATATACTTATCATACTGCAATCTACAGTAGTGTGTGTGTCCTCCTGCAGGTCCCACACCTGAAACAGTCTCTGATTTCTGGCAGATGATCTGGGATGTGCGACCAGCTGTGATTGTCATGCTGACAAAAGTGAACGAAAACGGAAGGGTGAGAACTGTCATAATATAATATTGTGTAATAATAATATCATATGGCGATTGCACAATCCCATAGTATAGGATAGGGCTAAAAAGTATGTTATATGCCATAACAACCCGAAAAGGAGGTTCATTATCATATCATACTTGACATGTCACTATTCAACATGCAGTAAGTGGTGATTGCTAGATAGCTACGAGTGGAGCTATCATGAAGGACAAAACGTGAGTGTACATACTTCAAATGTTGGTGCTGCTCGCAGCTTCGTGTTGGTGCTGCTCGTGTGGTGTCTCCCTTGTTTGTGGCCCCTGCAAGTGACAACATGTAGCTACGCACGATGAGTAGTGACTGTGCGGTGCTAGTTCTGCCGGTCTGCTTTGTATTGTTGTGACTCATGCACGTACACGTCGCCGTCTCGTAAGCAGATTAGACTGACTCACTTGAGAAAGTGAGAGAGTCTATCTGCACTTGTCAGTGATGGTGGCCTTGTCAGTCTCTTTGAAAGACGCGTGTACCAGGTCACCTGCTACTGGCCCTGGCTGGCGAATGGAGCCTTCACCCACTCTCTGAGTTGCAGAATTGCCACACGATGTAACGTATAACGTATGGTAAGGAGGTTGATTGCAAAAATATTGACCCTCGGGCTGTATATCAACTGAGGTGCTTCACGCCTCGGTTGATAAAGCGCCCTCGCATCGATATTTTCGCAATCAACTTCCTTACCATACGTTATATATATTACATATTGTACACATCCTTCTAAAGTGGTACTATACTGTGCCAAATAACATAGCATTAGCAGTATAGTCAGTAGATACGGTACATGTCACAAGTAACTTGAATTTTTCCGCAGGCTTGCCGCGTCGGGAATCCGCAAATGGCCGCGCGGCAGGTTGTTAATTTCCGCGCACGCTCTGCGGATCGGTCGCGCGGCATCCGCGGCAAGAGAAATATTCCGCGCGGAAGTTGGCACCATCTACACGTTAGTTGCTTCTAGTCACTTGCTAGACTACCGCTCTTGGGACTCCAAATCGTGAGTTAAGTATCGCTTCTGTATCTACGTACAGCGCCGCCATGTTTTCGACTTCGCGCCGAACACGTTTCAAACCATTCGAGTCGGTAGTAAGGCGTTAGGTAGTGTGGCTCACCGCTCACCATTTGCTGAGGCGTGTCTGATACTTTCTCTTCCTTCTGTGTGTGCAGAAAGAAAGAACAGAATATCGTACGTACGTGATTACGTGGTACGTTCTGCGTGCTCCCCCAGCTGCGGCGGGCGGCCTCTGCGTTTGTAGATCGCTACTTACGTATATAGCGTAACGCGTACCCCTCATTTACACCACTCTGTGTCTTCCTAATCTCGCGTAGCTAGGCTGCTTTCACTAGGAGGGTGAAAACGGTCTCGCCGCCTACGCGAGACAACAGTATTCCGAGGAAAGTGTTCCCGCGGCCAGTTTGCAGAGCGGGTGCGGACGCTCTGCGGAAAATTTTGCGAAGATTCACGGAATTCCGTGATGAAAAACCGCGGATTTCGGCGGAAAAATTCAAGTAACTTGTGACATGTACCGTATGTATATTGACAGTGGGCTCTGGAGGTATGTATATTCTTTTGAGGGCAAACACACGTATCACTGGAAAAACTGTGAACTTTAATTGTCACTTAAACACAAGTTAAAGTGGACTTAAAGATGGCTTTACTGAATTTAAGTCTGTCAGTAACTTTCATATTTACTGTCTGTTTAAGTACTCTTTAAAGCTAGTAAAGTCCCGATTTAAGTGGCGCATTATTGATGACATAAATTTAGTAAAGTTGATAGCACTTAAATATGACTTAAAGGATGCCTAAAGACAACTTAAATGTGATATGGTGGCACAGCCTTGACAACTTTAAGTGTGCCTTTAAGTTAAGTTTAATCCATATTTAAGTGACATCATCTTTACTAGATTTAGGTCAACCACTTAAATCGGGACTTTACTAGCTTTAAGGAGTACTTAAACAATCAGTAAATATGAAAGTTAGTCAAAGCCTTAAATACAGTAAATCGGGACTTTACTAACTTTAAGATGTACTTAAAAAGTCAGTAAATGTGAAAGACAGTCAAAGCCTTAAATACAATAAAGATTGAATTTAAGAGTACTTTTACATAACTATAAGGGTGATCATAAAGATGAAGGAATAAAAAGAATGAAGAACACATTGTTAGCACTGTATTACAGTCAAAATGACAAGAACAGTTAAGTGATTACTTTTGGCATACATACTTATGGTGTCCATAAGGTTCTGCAATCCACAGTGAAATTGCCCAGATAACTGAAGTGGTCGTGGCTGTCAAGCACTTGGCCCGGACTATAGATCAATACTTCCAGCTGTTGAGCATGGGTAGCGACAGGAATTCTCCATAAATGCTTTGAGGCCTGGTGAAGGCAGAAAGGGACAACAGTGACAGCATGCTGCAATTGCACAATGTCTCCTATGAATGCAATCCATGCACACACACACACACACACACACACACACACACACACACACACACACACACACACACACACACACACACACACACACACACACACACACACACACACACACACACACACACACACACTCACACACACACACACACACACACACACACACACACACACTCACACACACACACACACACACACTCACACACACACACACACACACACACACACACACACACACACACACACACACACACACACACACACTCACACACACACACACACACTCACACACACACACACACACACACACACACACACACACACACACACACTCACACACACACACACACACACACACACACACACACACACACACTCACAGAGGCAAGCACTTGCACTCAAAAGGAACACACCTGCTCACACAAATGTAACAATCAGATGGGATGTACATCTTCTCAAATAGGATTAAATTGGCATTCAGTCATGTAGCTACCAGGATGTACTCCATTGATGGCCAATGGTGTAGAATCTGCAGCATGCAAAGGTACAGGTTACATATAGATACCTACTACCTACTCAGTTCATAACATGCAAGGTCATCAAGCATATGCTAGGGTGTTCCATGAATGTCATCAGTAAACAGTCATTAGTTAGATCAAAATGTCAGTTACAGTCTCACCTCAACAATGATCTGGCTAAGAAACCTTTGCTACAGAGTGTCAAGGAGCATTGGAGTCACTGTAAGAAATGCAATATGTATGTGGAGTGAAGATCCAAATAAATTTCTATTGTCATACTATGCATCGATTGTGACCTAAATAGATTCTTGCCCTACCTTTGCCAACCCTGATGAAAGCTGAACTATTCAAAGCCAGCAGCCAACCAGATAGCAACATTCAGATAGAGGGCAAGAACATAGCTAGCCGATAACCTCCCCAGATACCTGGATTAAGACGATTCACGAGTTGCTGAGCCTCACTTGACGAGCGTGCTTGGTTAGCGAGAGCGGTACTTCTTTTGGTGAGACAGCGGAGAGGCATCCTTCAAATTTAAAACAACCGCGTGCGCAGTGTGACGTCATTTCGTCAGACGTCATGCAAAATGGCGACGGTTCACTTGGCCCGACTTGGTCCCATTAAACTCGTGGATTCTTATAATTATGGGACACTCTAATACTGCTTTCCCCTCTTAATTGTCTCGCGGGCACGAAGCTGACACCATGGACTTCTGTGGAAAGGGGAAGATGGTTCTGCAGTTTGCAAGTACATTAGGTGTAAGTTACATGCGTGTAGCTAGCTAGCTATAACCACGTATATAGATGTGCGACTGAATCTGCATGTTCACGTGTCCACACCCACATAGTGTACTTGCGTTTGTAAAGGCCAATACTCTTTTCTTCTTAGGAATGTTTACTGAACATTGTGATCTCGGACTTGAGTTTGTTAGCTACCAAGTCTCTACTGCTAAATAGGTTGGCATGTGCTTGCACACCATTTACGAGATACGTGTAGTCATGCACGAATGTCATTATGCAGTATAGGTGTACAAGTGTAACTGGGTAGTTCTACCATTCGTCGCATGTAGATGCGTTTTTAACACATGTATTTCTATATGAATACTTATTTATACAGTGCAAGTTGCATTTATATATAAAGTAAGTACAAGATGTAATATTACAATGTTAGCTGGTAGGCTCCTTTAGTAGAGTTATATGCTGGGATGTGTGTGTGTGTGTGTGTGTGTGTGTGTGTGTGTGTGTGTGTGTGTGTGTGTGTGTGTGTGTGTGTGTGTGTGTGTGTGTGTGTGTGTGTGTGTGTGTGTGTGTGTGTGTGTGTGTGTGTGTGTGTGTGTGTGTGTGTGTGTGTGTGTGTGTGTGTGTGTGTGTGTTTCCCAGTGTGAGCTGAAGCGGAATGAGTAGGCCAGAAGTGTGGCAGATCTGCAGCCAACAGGTTTGGCATTTAGAATTGTACAGATTCTTCTTTGGATGATCCAACATGCCAACAGTCACTCAGTAGTCCAATGCAATGTTTCGCCTGTCATGGGCTTCGTCAGGTATAGGTACAATAGGTACGTAGGTGTAATTCAGAGCCCATGACAGAGAAACATGGCATTGAAGTATTGAGTGATTTGTGAGTGCACTGCACTGATGAGCCCCAATAGGGCGAAACAGCCATATATGTAAACAGGATGCAGTCAACCTTGACTGCAGCATTGGCTGTCTGCAGTTCTCACTGTACCATACACTTGTAACAACTATCCCTGCATAGATGGCACTCTGCATGTATAGTTTTGTAGCTAGAGGCAGACCTACATAATGCAATAGTATAGAAACAGTAGTGAGGTGCTCACTTGTGTGTGTGTGTATGTGTGTGTGTGTGTGTGTGTGTGTGTGTGTGTGTGTGTGTGTGGAGTGCATGTGCGATGTGGGTGTTTTTGTGTGTTTGTGTGTGCGTTTGTGTGGATGTGGGTGTGGGTGTAAATGCAGTACGTATATAGTTAATTTGTATTGCACATGTCCTGTGGCTCCTTGTCATTGTCATCTTCTCCCTTCATATCCTTTTGGTTATCCCACACATCCCCTTCTAGTGTAGGGAAGTGGACCATCAAATTTAACATGTTCATCACTTCCTCCTCTCTGTGTGTGTTTGCGTGCATGTGTACTGTGCGCCTGTGTGTGTGTGTGTGTGCTGTTCATGCTCACACATACAATGCTCATATGTCTAGACACAGCAAGTTTGTGCATGCAATCTTGCAAGAGCTTCCCAAACTGTTAGCTACCTAGCTAGGGTATATACTGATGGTTTTGGTAGCTACACAACTATTCTATGACAAATTAATATTAAAAATGGCTACATTGTATACCTATAACCCTAACCCTATATATGGCTATGTTAATCTCTTTGTTGTGCAAATACGTACATGCTAGCCAGCTAACTGTCACACATCAGTATTGGCAACAATTTGTTTACATATACTATTCAAGTTCATCCTTATCTCTTCTTTCTTATGGTGTGCGCAGTGCTACATCATGTGCCCCATGCTGTGTGTATGTATATGTGTGTGTTTGTATGTGTATGGATGGCTTGCTAAGACGTCGCCTTCAAATCTGCATCGACATTATTTGCATGGACCAGAAGCCTGTATATATGGATCCGTGGTCAAAATATATTTAGCTTTAAGTCAAAGAAAATATGCACTAAAGCTACTGAGGTACTGCTCACCTATAAGTGAAAGTTGGAACTTTAAAGTCATCTTAAAGTTAGTTGCTTTCAAATTTAAGTTAGTTTTAAGTCAAAGGAAATATGCACTAAAGCTACTGAGGTACTGCTCACCTATAAGTGAAAGTTGAAACTTTAAAGTCATCTTAAAGTTAGTTGCTTTCAAATTTAAGTTAGCTTTAAATCAAAGGAAATATGCACTAAAGCTACTGAGATACTGCTCACCTATAAGTGAAAGTTAAAACTTTAAAGTCATCTTAAAGTTAGTTACTTTCAAATTTAAGTTAGCTTTAAATCAAAGGAAATATGTACTAAATCTAGTGGACTATAAGTGACTTAAAGCTGAAAGTTGCAAACTTAAAGGTTTATTAATTAAATGTAGTTGCTATCAAGTTTAAGTCAGCTTTAGTGTCCAGTATCTACACAGTAAAGTTAGTGAAAGTTAGATGTCCTTAAAGATGAAAGTTGGAACTTAAATTTGACTTAAAGTTCCATCCAATCAAATTTAAGTTAGATTTAAATCTTAGTAAATGTAGTAAAGTCACAGTTTTTTCCAGTGTATCTCTTTTAGCAGTCCTCCTAACATTTCCAATAACATGCACTGGCATCTGACTCACCTAGGTTTAACACTTTGAAAGCAAAATGGGTTAAAAGTAAAGGATGGCATTTGCAAGATCTCCTTACCATTATATACGTACATTTCGTCCACATAATTATTGCAATTTCTATTAAACACATGTACACAGAGAAAATGTGAGCAGTATTGGAACGAACAATTGGACAAACCTTATGATGCTGGGAGAGGTTTCACTGTGGTCACTACGGGATACAGAGGTTTTGCTGACTATGTGGTCAGGGACATGACCCTCACGAGAGTGAGTTTGTCCAAACACATGCAAGCACCAAAACACTGCATTCAACCTAGTAAAACACATACATTATAATTATGTATTACAGTAATTCGAGCAATATATATATAATATGTTAATATGACTGTGTGCTTCTTTCTTCAGTCCTCAGATGAACATGATGGAGCTTTGTGTCTGAAACAGTTCCAGTACTCAGGATGGCCAGACCACGGTGTCCCATGTCAGTCGTCTTCCCTGGTCAAATTTATTCAACAGGTCAGGAAGGAGTTTGAGGGCACTGGTGCACCCATTGTGGTACACTGCAGGTGAGGGTGACAAGTATGGAAGGAAAGGTCTATTTTTTGTAGGGGTTATGAAAGTTTGGAAGGAAATTTTTATATACTTTAAATGGATGAAGTCTTTTTCCCATATGTATTCATGTTTATATCCATAGTGCTGGTGTGGGTCGCACTGGCACTTACATCAGTCTTGATGCAATGATGGAGAGACTGAAGGAGAGAGATGACTTGAACATCTTTGAGTGTGTAAGCATCTTTGAGTTTGTCAGTGAAATGAGGACACAAAGGATGAAAATGGTGCAGACACTGGTGAGCAGAAGATTATCTGATGCTTATAGTGTGACTTGCATTACTTTATTGAAATTCAACATAATTATTATACACACCACAACTCATTCTTATTGGGCTATTCACATGCGCATGCATGCAACTGTTGATCCTGCAGGATCAGTATGTGTTCATCCACGATGCCCTCTGTGACTACATCACATGTGGGGACACAAGTGTGCCTGCCCACGAGCTGAAGGCAGCCATTGCCACATTCATGAGATTTAACAAGAATACAAAGATGACTGGCTTTCAGGAGCAGTTTGATGTGAGAACCATCAAGTGCATATACCTCTCCACACCCTTGTGTTCGTTAGGGATGGATCAGCTCTCAGTACGTCTGAGCAATGAGCAAAGGTGCAATAGTGGGCAGCAGCACTAACGGTAGTCTAGCTTAGCCTTCCTTCCTAGCTATAGGTAAGCACTGTATGGGACACAGTATGCTCAAGTATCTCTGATCTGGTCCAACAGTGCTGTTTGTATGGTACAAGCAGCACTGTTAGACTACATCGTAGTTACTTGAGTTACTGTTATACAACTACTTACTGCTATACAATTAGCTAATGGTGTGATACCACAGTATGGTATCACACCATTAGCTAATTGTATGTTTGTCAGTGAATGTACTTTAACACCGATGCACAAACACTATGTGGCAGACCACTTAGTCGGCCACACAATGTCACCATACATGGTCCCATTGTGCTGTGTTTACAACCCGAGGAGTTTCATTTGCAGAATGCTACTTCTATAGCCATGACAAGCTTTATAATATTCAAAGCATCAGTGCAAGTGCAAGTGCAAGTACGTGTAATACGTACTTGCATGTTTTGCCCTTGGGAGTAGTGAATGTAATAATGAAAGTGTTGTTGTAACAGATGCTGGAGAAACTAAGTAAGACCCCATGCCCTGAAGACGTTGCATTTGCCAAGAAGATGGTGGTGGAAAAGAGAAATAGGTACAAGGACCGATTTCCATGTGAGTTATATATTATTAATGATCCTTTTGTGCTGGTGTAGTTGTATAATAGAATCTGATGTTTGAACACTCTGTCAACCAAATTACCACGGGTGTATATGCGTTTTTGATTTAACATTACTCTTCACCTCATGTAGACTTTGCCAACTACTTGCGGCTGCCGTATAGCTCTGCAAGCAATGGAACAGACTACTTCAATGCATCATTTATGAATGTAAGTAACATTCCATCACAGCAAGTAATGAACGTGATAGTTTGTATATACTTGCAATATACTGCAATACTAATAGCATAAATACAATGCTATTTGCTGCTATATATATTATATTAATATTTAATTCCAAGATGTTTATCTATTGCAGAGCTACTCTGGTAGACGTGCTTTCATTGCAGCACAGTCTCCAATGGCACAAACGAGGAATGACATTTGGGAACTAATCTGGCAGTTCAGAATCTCGACAATTGTTCTCCTCTGTGAGCTCAGAGAAGAAAATCAGGTAATCCTTTTGTTAGAGCATTTTGAAATGCAGGCTTCTCAGCTGGCCATGGACGGTAGCACTAGCTTGAAATGAGCTGAAATCATGCCAATGTTAGCTGAAATGCTAAATAGTGAAATGGCTTTCAGGTTTTGTCTTGTGTTCTGCCACGAAGCTGGAAGCTAGACCAGACCGTCGACCCTATAGCTGAATCATTGCCAGGTGCACAGCCACTTCAAGCTGGTTCAGGAGACCAACCAACACACTTCTGTTTAGTATGACAGATGTGCTATATACACTTTTGGAATGCGTCTGTATAATCATTGTAATTTTGAAATTGATTTTGTAGGACACTTGCTACCCTTTCTGGCCAGATGAGAGGATGGGAACGTTTGATTGGAAAATTGTCAAAGTCAACTACAAGACCACTGTTCCCATGAAGGGCTGCGACAAGGTTTTGCTGGATGTCTTCAACAACTCAAAGGTGTGGGCGGATGCCAGTGGATGTACATACGTACGTAGATGGTAGTAGATAATAATAGATGTATATAGAGGTACGTATGTTATACAGTATAGATGCCATTCAACAAAGAATAATGGATTCTTATTTTAACTGGGCAGCCTTTAGCCTGAAGGCTACTCTTCCAGGTGCCCAGTGATTATGTACACACATACACACACACAGTAGTAGTAGATACGTAGTAATAGATGTATATAGAGGTATAACTGTGACAGCTGTCTGTGGCTCTTGCTGACACATTGCAGCTCGCCAGTCCCCCTATGGAGGCGGTCCTGTACCACATTAGGGGTTGGACCACAACTGGTCCACCTCCTGCTGCCTCCCTGCTCGGTGTGATGGGAGAAGTGGCAGAATTGCAGAAGGAGAAAGTTGGACCTGTCCTGGTTATGTGCGAGTGAGTGGGCACAACTGGTGTACTGTACTGTAGTGTTTTAGTATCAATTTGTACATAGTATGCTGAAAGTGAAACCAATGGCCAGTGATTCTATAAGTAAAGTATAGACACACACATGAATGAGTGCAAGTTTTATATACAATATGCAGAAGCTGCTATTTGTAATTGTAATAATATATACATGCATGCAGGCATATGGCACCTATCTGTTAGTGTAAGCAGTATTTGAATACACTGTTGCAGTATAATATGTATTGTGTATTGTGCTGCTGTGTATTTTGCTGTTGTGCTTGTGTGTTGAAAATGCTTTTCTCTTTTGCCTTCAGTGATGGCATGTCTCGCAGTGGTGTGTTCATCACTTGTATGAGTGAAATTGAGAGGGTCAAAGTTGAAGGAGGAGTTGACATCTTCCAGACAGTCAAGGCAGCAAGAGCACAGAGACCCCATATGGTCAACACCAGCGTGAGTATGGCCCGAGATTGTGTGTAATACAACTTTTATAGCTTGCACTAAGCATGCGTGCATGTACTTTGCTTGGGTTCAATGCGTTTGGCAGTTACCCAGTGGTTTATTGTTTGAAGCCATGGTTTATAGCATTGCATGAGCAGCACTCTAGTCCGTGATTTATTCACTGAATCAGCAGCTGCATAATGTTAATATATAACAGAAGTCAGTGCTTCCAGGGCTTTATAATAGTTCAGGGAACACAGGCTCTCAGTTGCAGTCTTGTGTAGTCAGACGGCTATCCCTGCTGACTATACAAGACTATAGGCATTTATCTTGGGCTTAGCTCGCTGAATTGTGGCACAGTGAGTTGGTCAAGTACCACAGAATAAGATAATGAGAACTAGTCCCACATAGCCATGGACCCTGTGTGGTGTGTCCAGTGCTGCACAGGCAGTTCTTCAAAGGAAGCACTTAATGTAGTCCTCCAACTACCTAATGTGACATGTGCTGATGTGTTCCCTTCTCCTCTTTACAGGAACAATACAAGATGTGTTTTGAAATACTCCAGTCCTATTTGGAGTTGTATGACACCTATGCCAACTACAAGGATGTTTAATTAACTGTGTGACTAGTGAATTAACTGCCAATAAGCTGAATTACCTGACTGTGTGATCATTGTTTGCCTCCTGACTGAACGAGTGAGTACATATAAATGCAGTGCACGTAAATGGCAGGTTAAGACATTGATGAGTGAGGTGTAGATGCTTGCCTCAAGTTTGGAATTTTTTTGGTATACAATCTGACTGGAATCTTTACAGAATGATTATATTTTGTGACATTTTGCCATATCCCTTTAAGTTGCATAATTATATTTATTGCTTTCATGCAATGGACATTAGACATACGTGTCAGCATTATCATTGACTTCACAGCATCATTTGAAGTGCCTCTGAACCTCTCACTGGACGCCTAACCTAGCTAGCAATCTGGATTTGTTTGTTGTTAAGTAATCCACTAAAGTTCAAGTCCCACCTCGCCAGCTGTTAGTTCCATAGAGAGTGCATGCTGCAAAGAGTAATGTTGCTATGGAAACTATCCCTACCTGTACCAGTGTACATCGAATTAGCAAATGTGTTCACGACAGCAGCAGATTTTCATGTCAGAATGTTTCCCTGTGTATGGTGTGGTAATAGAATTAGCAGATCTAGGAGTGCTCAGACTTGTATCTTAATTGTGTTATGACTATCATGTTGACAGCTCCGGTCCATTAGGGTTGTAGACTTACACTTCATTATGTGAGTTCTTGAAAGGTTTCGGCGCTGCTATATGAATGGATCAGAAGTAAGGACAATTTGGCATTTTGTGTTCTTCAATTGCAGACAGTATAGCTGCTATACCCAAAGCTTATGCAGCAGCGGTACATTAAAACAGGTACAGGAATAGACTTCAACTTTTTCAGCTATGTTTGTATCTGCTCCCTTTCAGTTATGTTACTGTTGACCTGAAGAACATACACGTACACACACTAAGGTTGTTGCACACGCACCGCTGAATGACAATGCAAAGACGTCAGCAGTGTAAAATAAGATATTATTGCACTAGTAACGTTACTTACCTTGTGATTCTGAGCGGTGACATGTAATGTGTTGTGTTATGTGTGCATGGTTATGTGTTAGCATGAATATATATGAAGTGCAATGACATGCAACAATCACAAGTAGCTATGCTGAATGTCTCAAGATCACCGTGTTCAAAGCATATTAATGGTAGATTGCAACTACGTTTATAGGATTATGCAAGTCAGGCGCGCGGTCGGCTATGGCTGACTGGATTGCGCATGCAGTTCCCACATTGAATACCAATGTATTTGTGGTACGCATGCGCAGTTATAATATTATTTGACTGTTTATATAGATTGTATTACTATATAATAGCAGTACGCCAACCCTTGTAGCGCACCATCGATCGAGACATAATGGAGTGGCACAAAGGGGGTACACATTTCGTCCTGTCGCTGCTCGTCTTGGCAGTTCCTCTCGACTTTGTTGAAGGAGGTGAGAGATGTGGGAAGACTTCACTGCCTGTGTTTAATTGAGGAGGGCGTTCTATCAAAAATTGACTTTAGCTACGTTTCTGATCCCCCGTATTTTAGCTCTTCTTACTCTTCCTCTTAAAGCGTATAGTGGTATATACCCGACAACCATGATGCTACTGACTTCGAGCCTTACGTAGCTATAACTCAGTTGCCGTACGATTGCGTATATCATCTCATCTCATATCATATCATCATTTAAGTGCATCATGTACAAAGGCACACTAGGGCATCACTTCCCCATGCAGCACTGATATATACATATATATATAATGTCAAAATAGCAGAATAACAAAGAATCAACGACTTGAGGTGTGGGTTTAATAACATCCTCTTCAGTGCCCTTCCAACCGCTTCGTTCCTCTCTGCATGCTGTATCAATCATGCCTGTAGCTGCCAGTGCTGATGGTCACTATGGTTGGCAGGTTCAAGTCATGACCCTTACCGCCAACCCAGATGGTGTCTATGGCTGGCAGGTTCGAGTCATGACCTTTGCTGCCAACCCTGATGGTATCTATGGCTGGCAGGTCGAGTCAAGACCCTTGCTGTCAACCCTTGATGGTATATATGTCAGTAACAGCCTAGCAGCTAATATACGGTACATGTCACAAGTAACTTGAATTTTTCCGCAGGCTTGCCGCGTCGAGAATCCACAAATGGCCGCGCGGCAGGTTGTTAATTTTCGCGCACGCTCTGCGGATCGGTCGCGTGGCATCCGCGGCAAGAGAAATATTCCGCGCGGAAGTTGGCACTATATACACGTTAGTTGCTACTCGTCACTTGTAGTCGCTAGCTACCGCTCTTGGGACTCCAAATCATGAGCTAAGTATCGCTTCTGTATCTACGTACAGCGCCGCCATGTTTTCGACTTCGCGCCGAACACGTTTCAAACCACTTGAGTCGGTAGTAAGGCGTTAGGTAGTGTGGCTCACCGCTCACCATTTGCTGAGGCGTGTCTGATACTTTCCCTTCCTTCAGTGTGCAGCGTGCAGAAGGAAAGAACAGAATATCGTACGTACGTGATTACGTGGTACGTTCTGCGTGCTCCTCTAGTTGCGGACGGCCTCTGCGTTTGTAGATCGCTACTTATGTACATAGCGTAACGCGTACCCCTCGTTCACACCACTCTGTGTCTTCCTAGTCTCGCGTAGCTAGGCTGCTTTCACCAGGAGGGTGAAAACGGTCTCGCCGCCTACGCGAGACAACCGTATTCCGAGGAAAGTGTTCCGCAGTTGGTACGTTCCCGCGGCCAATTTGCAGAGCGGGTGCGGACGCTCTGCGGAAAATTTTGCGAAGATTCACGGAATTCCGTGATGGAAAACCGCGGATTTCGGCGGAAAAATTCAAGTAACTTGTGACATGTACCGTATATGGGTTAGGGATGGGGCCCATGTGTTGTAAAACGCCTCAGCCATATTCTCTCTACTGCTCTTCCAACAGCTTCATCTCTGCACGCTCTGTCCATTACAACCATCACTCTAACATTGTCATCCATACCCTGCCATCTTTCCACCCTCCCATTCATCAACTCCTCCAACTTTTCCCTTTCCTCTTCCACATATGTGCATCTCATCACCACATGTTTAACATCCTCCACCTCTCCACTTCTGCAAATCTTGCATATTCTCTCTTCTCTTCTCACACCATGCCATCTTCCAGTCTCAACCCCCAATTCTGCTGTTCCTCCTCTCAGTTTCATCAACCACCTCCTCCTCCTCTTACACTTCACCATCATACAACGCCCCTCACATTCCTTTTCTATCAACCTCCCTATTATTTCCAGCTTAGGGCGCCTCTGTGCCTCCTTCTTCCACTCACCCCTTACCTCTCTCCACACTACATCCATCAAGACTTTCCTCACTTCCCCCATTGACAAACCTCTGAGATCTTCCACACTCACCCCATCCCATCGAAACATCTCCAAACACTTCTTCAGATTTTGCACCCATTTGATCTTACACCCTTTTTCCAAGGCTTCCAACATCACTACCTTCAGTAACCTCTCTTCATTTAACCTCAGTACCATTACCCAAAACTCTATACATCTCCTCATCCCTTCCCATCTCAATGGCATCATACTCAATTCATACTGCAAGGACACAAGTGGGTGCAGTCTCCCTACCCCCAGGAAGATCCTGGCGGCTCGCATCTGCACCCCCTCCACCGGTCCAAGTTGTCCTCCGCCTCCCCAAACCTCTGCCCCATACATAAGTACCGATCCAACTAACATCTCCATTAACTTTACAAATGTCTCTCCCCTCACCTCTCCCATGGCAACTCTACATTTCCTCAGCCATTCACTATATAGCTGACCCAAAACATTGCCAGGTAGCCTACCTAGCTACGCGCACACGTTCTCGCTAATCTTGCTCCGTGACCAATGATAGGATAAGGACCAAGTTGTTGATGACCAATGGCGTACAACAGCGAAGACACGAAACTTAAAACACACTGTTTATTTCTAGGTATGAATTCATGTGCTATAGTATTTGACGAGCTGGCAGTCAAACGTTGCTGCAACTGAATTACTATAGCTACCACAGTCACCTGTCTGAGGCGGTGACTTGGCTCCTGGCCAGGAAGACCTGCTGTCTAAGATAATGGCCAGAGGTGTGGCATTGGTCAAGTGCTGAGTACGTAATACTCACGCTTACTTTGTGTTTGGCCAGGGCAACCGCTGCACCTGTTTGCACTGCATGCTGGTGCTTGCAAGGCAGGGGATGTGTCCCACAGCAGGAGCCTGCCACTCTACCAGTGTGATACCATTGTGGCTTTTACCATCTTCACAGAATAGTAGTTAGCTGCAATTATGATGATAGGTGGGCTGCAGACATTGCATATACACTATAACGCTGCATATGTGTCTAGGCACAGCCACCTGCAGCCTGTCAAAACGGAGGGACTTTGTCAGCTCCTGACATTTGCACAGACTTACTCTATACTCTGTTATTGTGTATCCTCCCCAGCCATCAACTGTGGTAATCCTGGTACTCCCACAAATGGTCAACGCAGTCTCTCCAGTACAACCTACAACTCTGTAGTGACCTACACCTGTGATGTAGGCTACACACTGCAGGGATCAAACAGTAGAACCTGCCAGTCTAATGGACAGTGGAGTGGGAGTGTGCCACAGTGTACAGGTACAGTACATACATCATATTTTTGTTCTGTGCAGTGTTTAGTATAGAAGAGCATTAAACACTATAACGCTGTGCATGTGTCTAGGCACTAGGCAGGTCTTAAAGCGTATAAGTGGTATCCGACAACCATGATGCTACCAGTCTGACTTCGAATCTTACGTAGCTAACTCAGTTGCCGTGCAAATGCATATATTCTGCAGGGAGCAATCAGTAGAACAGTGGAGTATGTGTGTGTGTAGGGGGGCTCAGTGCATGAAAAATATGTTCGCCAACTGCAATTCGATAATTGTTGTCATCAATGCATTCCCAGTGGGGAGATTGATTGGAAGGCACAGCCATGCGTCAGACTGCTGAAGTTCCCAGAATGCGATTGTGTAATTGCACTTCAGGTCTTGCTCTAGTAGAGAATTAAACATGGGAGACACTCTAGAGCATCCTAGCCATTCTGACAATGTCAATCAGCACCTGATTGGGGGGGGGGGGGGGGGAGTTCATATCGCGCAACACAGCATGTTTGGCCTTCTCACCATGAAAGGCAGTTCTTCTAGCTATGTATACAACTGGTGCACAATTGGTGATGTCAGTCATCATGTCAGTCTACCAACAACCGCTGTTATAGGAGTAAGCCCCAAAATTCTATGCACCCAAGGGCAGTTTGCAAAGGTGGACCTACTAGCAGTTCTTATGTGCGATGGAAGGGAATAAAGTCTGATGCAATTGAAATAAATGATGTCAGTAATATTCCTAATAGTTGGAATGGGAGTGAGAGAAGTCATTTCATGGCATGGATTCTTAAAATGGTTTGAGACTAGCCTCTTTCAATTGAGTGTACATGGTATTCTGTCTATATATGTCAATTGTTTTTGTACATGCACAAAAATGCTTGCGTGTATGGCATCTTATTATTGAAATGTCCAAATATGTCACGATCTGCCTTATTAATCTATTTAGTTATTTCAACAGCATTAATTCATAACAAAATTAGGAGACTGTTGTTCCAGCTGTTAGCTCTAATGCTATAAATCTACTGGAGTAATGTGATCAATTTGGGATAGCATCAGTTTATGATGTGTATATAGAATGACAAAGCAAATGAATGACTTTAGGAACATAAAGTATTAGAGTGCATGGGGATAAAATGAAAGGATTAAAGCTGTGCAAAGCAGTCCCAGTGTCAGTAAAAATAATCAGGCAGGCAATGCGTTGGTATGTGCACTTAATACTTTTAATAGCCAAATGCTTAGCACAGCTTAGAGCTTGTGCATACTGGGGACTGGAAGTCTTTCAGGTTTAGGGGTGCTGACACCATGCAAGTTTTTTAAAAGTCAGTTTACTTGTAATTAAACTATCATGAAATGGTGTTCTAGTAGTATTCTGTACTCTTTATTATCCTTGACAAGACCCTTTCCAAGTGACTGGTGTTTCTCTGGCAAAAGCAACAAGAGAAGGAGCACCAAGTCTCTGGGTGACCTGGACAGCTCCGCAGCATAATGTGAACATCTCTGTGTACAATGTGCAGTATAAAATAGAAGGGAGTACCGAATGGGAGGGCCAAATCACAACATCAGGCTTTGTAAACAAAGCCCTTCTAAACAGCCTGAAACCTGGTACTGAGTACAATGTTAGAGTGAAAGCAACGTTTAATGACAGAAACATAGGAGGATGGAGTTTAGAAACCACAGGGAGAACTTATGATAGTGAGTGGCATAATCTGCACAGCTATCACTATATTATTTTATAATCTGCATAGCTATCATTGTATTTTATAGTTGCAAGTGCAATTTATTGTGGCACGACACGTCTGCGCATAGTTTAATTATTTTGCAGTTTTAATCAACTGCATGTTTCAGTTGTGCTGAATGTAACTGTACATCTGTATGACTACCATCTATAGTTGTAGTCATATTACAAATCCTATTACATACTTTTTATGCAATAATTTTATCTCCACGACAGTTCCCTCAACAATCAGTAAAATATCTCTGGCAATTACAGTCAAAGGAATGCAACAAGTGCTGTTTGTGAACTGGACCACTCCCCAAAGTGATGTTCCTATCTCTCAATACCACGTTCAGTACACAAGTGAAACTCCTTCTTGGACAAGCGCCTCAACTTCTGCAGTCTTTGCTATTCTGACTGGACTGAATGCTGACACCAAGTACAGTGTTAGAGTGAGAGCAGAGTCTGCTGTAGGAAATGGGAGTTGGAGTAAAGTACAAACTGTGAGAACATATAATTGTGAGTAAGCTCTAGGCACTGTTGCTAGCAGACACAACTATACGTATTTAACAATTCCTTTAGTCGCATAATACAATAAGCAAAGGGAATACACTCTGTATAAAATTGTTGCAGTGCATGATCCGCTTGCATTGTCCATAGAGTTGAATACTGGTATATGGATTCCTTTGATCCACCTTTGCATGTGTGTACTCATTGCATTGCTGTATGAAATTATATAATCAGCAAGGATGCGAATGTCCATCAAGTCCGTATTCCACTTTCAGCCCCCTCAAGAATCAGCAGCATTACTCTGACCAAGAGAGTGAATACTGGAGCTGCTCTTGAAGTGAACTGGACAATTCCCCAAACTGATCTTGCTATTTTTCAGTACAAGGTGCAGTACAAGATACGAGGGACCACTGCATGGGACAATGTCACCATACGAGGCTCACCACCTCCAGCCTCTACCATTCTGAATGAGCTGCATGCTGGCACTGTGTACAGCGTCAGAGTGCAAGCAGTGTCTGCAGCGGGAGCTGGAATGTGGAGTGCAGTGCAGACGAGAACTTACAAGTGTTAGTAAAGTTATGCATTTTAAGTTTCAATATTGATATGCATATAATTATATAGAGAGAGTGCTAAAAAGTACCATTTATACATAAATGTACACCACAGAGCTACTTTAGTTATTATTGTGCATATGTCAAGATTGTGTTTACACATCCAACCAATACAGAAAGCACTCACTTTACTCTATGTAAAATAAATGCTAACTTTATCCTAGCCACGTATATGCATCTCTCTGACAGCCCCTTCAAGAATCAGTACCGTCTATCTAACCAAGACCATGTTAGAGATATATAAACCGTCATTTAATGTTACCTGGACAAAACCCCAAAGTGATGTTGGCATTTCCAACTACCAGGTAGAGTACAGGAAAAGTGAGGATTCACGCTGGATACCTGGGCCCATCCTCTCACGCAGCATGACCTTCACCAATTTGCCTGCATTGACTGCTGGCACTGTCTACAGTGTTAGAGTGAAAGCAGTGTCTGCTGTAGGAACTGGGAATTGGAGTAACGTGCAGACAGAGCGAACATACAATTGTAAGTGAATTACTATGATTTACTGCTATCAGTGCACATCAAGTAAGAGCTATTGTGGGAAATGTGTTAACTAAAATTATATATATACTATTGATCTCTCTGTTAGTCCCATCACAAATTAGTAGGATTTCTCTGACCAAGGCCACGGGATATGAGACACCAGCTCTTAGAGTAAGCTGGACCTCTCCCCAGAGTGAAGTCGCCATTTTTCAGTACTGGGTGCAGTACAGGAAAAGTGAAGATACACACTGGAAAATGCGTATCATCTCACCTCCTGCAACCTCTACCGACATCACTGGACTGGATGCTGGCACTGACTACAGTGTTAGAGTGAGAGCAGTGTCTGATGTAGGGTTTGGAAATTGGAGTGAAGAGCAGACAAAGAACACTTACAACTGTGAGTAAATAAGCATTGTATGTTGCTGTTAGGACTGGTCCTATGAATTAAGTGCTATTAAGTGCAGTGATAGCACATTCTGCGTAACAGCAAAAACAGTTTCTCATTGTAAAAAATTTAATTTGCTGTGCTGTAGCTATGAATTTCCATAGCATTCATTGCACAACTATTATAGGAAATGTTTCATTTTTCTGACAGCCCCTTCAAGAATCAGTAACATTTCGGTGACCAAAACAGTGGAAAATATGAGACCAGCTCTTAGAGTGAATTGGACCACTCCCCAGAGCAACTTTATCATCTTGTGGTACAAAGTACAGTACAAAATTCAGAGCAGTAGAGCTTGGAGTGACGCAGAAATTTTGGTATCACCTCCTGCAACTTCTACAATCCTGACTAGACTAGAGGCCGGCACTAGATACAGCGTTAGAGTGAAAGCAATGTCCACTACTGGAGAAGGAACTTGGAGCATGGTAGAAACAAACACAACCTACAGGCGTGAGTGGTTTGGTTCTCTTGGGACACCTAATGTTGTATAATGTATATAGATATCCATTGACTGTAGACATACTGAATGAAAACATATAATATTGTATATATATACTGAGGATGTATAATTCCACCTTAGTGCCTCCCCATCCCAACCATCACACTGTGAGTGCTGTACCAGTTGACAGACGTGGTGTTATTAGAGTGTCCTGGACTGCACCCACTCTGCCAAGAGGAGAGCTACCCATCACTGGATACCGCATACAGTATAAAGTTGGAATGGTTGCAAACAATATTAACTCTTTAGCACCGAAGTTCGAATTGCGCGCGCAACCCCTTAGTGTCGAAATAAAAATGTCGCCGCATATGCCGAATTGCACGTATAACGATTTCCACGTTTTGACGCTTCCTTCAGCTATGGGCAGCGACGCTGTACCGCGGAATCTACAAAGACATCTCCATACAAGCTTGCGTATCGTGATTTTGTGCCGACTTGGAGTCTTCACAAGTGCGATTGAAGAAAAGATGGTGAAACATGGTGAGTCTCGCATGCAACGCTGACAGTCACGGAAAGGGGGCAATGAAGTTACGCTGTTGTCGTACTGTCGTCTGCAGACCGTATGTATCTTCGCTCAAGCAACTGGCACCGTCTACGTTCGCGCCTTCGAAGGGCTAGGGCGGGACAGTTGTAAAATGGCTACTGTTACCGTGCAATTTCACGCGCTTAGCTCTTCGTATCGGTTATGTAGAAGGCTGCACGAACACTAGTCGTTGCAGCGCCAGCGCTAAAAAGACGGCGCCTCTCTCCTTCACTGCAGAAAAGCTCACTTTTACGAACTTCCGGAAGTGACCAGTGTACTGGTCATTCGGCACTCGGGGGTTGCGTAATACCGACCAGTACAGTGGTCATTCGGCGCTAATGGGTTAAGACCCTCATGGTTCAGTCATCACCAGCTGAAGTGACTGGTCTGCTCCCTGGCACGGAGTACCAAGTGTTTGTGGCCTCAGTCAATGCGCTTGGCACTGGAGAGTACTGCTGCAATACATCGACCACTGTACATGTGAGAACCCACAAAGGTCAGTGAAGTGAACTATAATATTCTGATTATAAGTAATCATTGTGCAACCATAAGAACAAACTTATGTGTAGGTATCATACATTTACTTGCCTACAAACCTACAAGAGGGATATGCTGCCATGACCGAGGAGAGCCCCAATGAGGAGATGCTTTTCAATCAGCCATATCCTGACTGGAGGTGTTAAAATTGATATAATTGACTTGTTTTCCGTTGCTAGGTTTAGCATTGAAAAGCCCCGCTAGCAGGTGTGTAGTTTCCCTGCTGTGTGGACTGGTGTTTTCAGCATCTTGACCTTTGGCAACTGATGCTGCAACAATGCAAGGCAAATAGAAAACTAATAGATTGTGCCACATATTGCATAATTGTACAACCTTAACTTAATAACTTTCACAGTGAATGAGCATTATAGGAAATCCAAAATGACAGCAGAAGGTGAGCGAAGAAGACATTCGATGTCCTGCCAAGGATCTTATTCCACTAAATATGAAGTATTTGACTTGGCACTCCGCAATCTGCACAACTGGTGTCTTTAGCCTGAGATGCATTTTCAGACCAAAGTAATTTAACTCCAGACACCTCTGGTTCTTAGCGCGACAAAGAAGACAGCCATAACTGTCAGTTCAAGCCCTCAACCTCGAAGATGAATGCGATTCAACAACCTAATTCCTTCGATTGACAGATGCAACAACACGAAGTAAACGCATGAATCTGATTGGTGCTTGCGATCTGTGCCTTGCACGTGACCAACTGCCGGACCAACAGCCACGTAGTCTGGCTAGCTAGACCGTCCCATCTAATCGCCGGGGCGCTTAGGGCTGGGAGGGACGGTCTAGCGGCAGTAATGATTAGTTCACACCTATTTTCAACCAATCAGATGCTACTGGCAGGAATTCCTGCTAATAGTATTCATAGTCACGCTGCCTTTCGGGGAATGGATTTCTTTCTGGCTGGAGATAGAGCCACCAGACACGGAGAGGATTGCAGTGGGCTTGTTTCGAGCTTGAAAGAACGCATGAGCAAAAGATACCTTATCTCGCAAAGTGCACGTCCTGGTGTCGACTTCTCAGTCGCTTTCTGAACGTTTAACACCGTAAGGTAGCACATGCGACACAAGCTTTATTTTCCAGCGATGCTCAGCTGCGTAGCTGTCACAAATGCTTCTTCCACTACCGTCAGCCTCCCAGTCTTCATCAGTCAGTACTTATATTTGAGCGGTTTGCAGCAGCAAATGCAAAAAAGCTTATATTTCTCGATCACGTCCATCCGACGTATGGTCCGCCCCAATTACGCAGGAGTTCTGTAGCGATCGATACGCTACAGTACTGCTGCGTAGTTAGGTCGGACCGTATTATCACCATGCACGAGGTGTGAGTTTGATATTGTGAAGGCGTGAACTAATTGTTACTGCCCACTAGACAGTCCCTTCCCTTTTGCGCCTCGGGCGGTTAAGTGGGACGGTCTAGCTAGCCAGACTAATAGCCACGGGGATGGGTGTCCGGTTACCGGATCAATAGCCAGTGACGATTTTATACTTCGCTCTCGCATTACAAGTCGACTGCGAGACTGCCATTTTACACCTCAAACGTGTGTGTATTGTGTGCTAATGGAAGGAATTCTGTGCGAGCACTCGCAGGTATACTCGCGGGTACCATCGAACTGCACACGTTTGACATGGTAAAGTATTTTTAATCGGCACAGTATATCCTTAGCATTTAAATCGCAACACCTTGCAAGTTGACGTCATTAATGAACCCTTTGCTCATTTGCCTTTTTTACTACAGCAACTCCTCAACCAATTGTTCATCTAGCCAACTCAACTCTGCAAAGTCTGTCTATCAGTTGGTCAGTGATGTCTCCTCAAGATCTGACCAACTACATGGTGTTTTGGTGGAAGGAATCTGCAGAGATTAGCAAATCAGTTGCACTGGATGATACCAAGTTTGTCATTGAAGGCTTGCTCTCCAACACTGCCTATCATGTGATGGTGCTGGCCAGTGGTCCACTTGGAAATGTGAACAGCACCAGTGAGGTTTTCTATACAGCTCCTAAGGAAATGCAAGGTATACAGCACTACTGAGTTGTTCTACACACCACCTAAACAAATTCCAGGTAACCTATGATATTTCATAACTTCCCTACATTACCCCACTTAACTCGTATATACATAGAAATATTACACCATTTCAGAATGTGGTGAGATCATTTGGTATAAATAAGCTGTGTTTCCTCATCTTCTGACCTATGCATAGGATCATTGAGTGTCCTTGTCCTTCCTGCACAAATCTTACAAGTATCATGGAAGCCACCAGAGGATGCTGGGCGATCTGCCATTGAGTACATTGTTAACACCACAACAGGCATGGAGCTTGCCAACTCCACATCCATTAAGCACCCCATCACCTCAGTACCCATCAGTGGACTCCCCCAGTACAGCTCTGGCACAGTGTCAGTATGGGCAAAGAACCCTGGTGCAATGAGCAAACAGGTTGTTTCCAGGTTCAGGATGGTCAACATTGTCACAAATGGTAAGCTTCCATATATATTATACGTAATATATCTGGGCATAGCTGCACTGTGCTCCCTTAGCAATGGGCTGCTATATGTCTATGTCTATGGCCATTCTAACTGCATATCTTCATGTAGCATATTTTGGCCAGCATATGTAAGCACTAATTATGACGCTGCTTGTATTTCTGTACACTTTACTGCCAAGGCTTAGCTACTTTATACATAATAGGATATGTATTTAGCATGGGAGCATACCTTATAAATTTGTCATTTATCTTTATCCATTTGCAATGGTTGTATATACTATGATTGATGTTTGCAGTGAGTGGAGTGTCAGCAGAGTGGGTTAATGACAGTTTTACCTCCTTGAGGGTATCACTTCCAGGAGGAAGCACATACAGGATCACCTACACATCAGTGAACGAGAGAAATGCCACAGAGCCAAAGACGGTTACTACAAGTTCAATCTCCCATGTAGTCAAAGATTTTAGACCTGATTGGCTCTATACCGTCTTGGTTGAGGCAGTTACTTTAGACTCTGACGAAGCAATGAATGGAAACATTGGAATTGGTGAGCAATATCATGTCATGCTCTTTACTTGCATGGAGGGTTTCCTGTAAGTTTTACTTTGTGCAATTGTTCTTCTAGCTTACTATGCTTGCTACAATTAAATGTGGCATGTCACTAACTAAATCAGTACAAAACAGTGTTGTAAGTGGGAAAAGTGTTCTTGCAAGGTATATAGAGCCACCCAATTAACGTCCAGTCATTGGTTACTTTTCCTACATGCCCCCTTGTATATGATAGACTAGGCATTCGTACTGTACAGTCTGTTGACTTAGCTGTAATGGGACATCAGTACTGTATATAGCCATGTACGTATTGTATGTAACGCCCCTTGCACATGAACAATCCAATCCAACAGTTGGAGGTAACAACGCTGCCACAGTGGGAACCTTCCTTGGTGGACTGGTTGCTGGTGGTATCTCTGTTGTTCTTCTTGAGGGGATAGTGCTTGGGTTAGTAAAGTTGAGGAAGCAGAGGAAGGGTGCTGAATCAACAGAAGAAGAGAAGAAAACGTAAGCCTTCTACATGTGCTTGTTACACAGTAATGCATGCAATGTTGTGATCTGAACTGATGAACAAGTGTCTGCTGAATAGTTTACGTAATACATTTATACACAGTTCAGACCATTTACCACATTTAAGGTGTAGTAGAATGTCAAAATGAATGATGGCATATGTATTTGCAAGCACCAAATGAACGACACTCATTCCTGACTGTATATCTGTGCACATCTTACCGACCCACAGACGGCTGTCAACATGCCGCTCCCGCTGTACTGCAATGATTGAGTGTTGCTGAAGGTTTTTATTATGACTGCAACAAAGCTCTGTTGTGTAAAGGGTCAGCTCGTTTCTAGCTGGTAAAAGGTTCTCATATACCAGCCAGCACCCCCTTCATTCTTTTGTAATGTTGCAGGAGGCTTCTTACTATAGTCCCCCACGTATTCATCACCTACCATGCATAGCACTCCACAGCTTTATGGCATAAAAAACACAAAAGTGACAGTGCCCAATATTAAATTCAAATATATAGCACTATAGCAAGTAATTAGTCAATTTTAATTGAAGCTATTACATACTAATTCTGTATTATACTCCTATCCCTGTAGTGAAGCCACCTATGACACTGTTGGTCCGAAAGAGTCTGCGGCACTGAGTGAGCATGTTGCCATGGAAACCAACCCTGCCTATGCCAGTGTACAATGAGTTAACAAGGTTTACACGACAACAACTGAAGTGTGTCATACCAGAATATTTATGTGTGTTTTCATGCATCATGATGAATGATTGAATCAAGCATGAAGTAGCTATCATGGAATTGACAAACGCTCAATATTGATTATTCTTGTATCATCCATATCGACACTGAGTTTACTAGAGTGACATTCACCAACACAATTATAGATACTTTAGCAGTGTGCGTACAGTGTCTGGTTAGTTGAATAATTGTTGTTGTAACTTATATATATGAGCTATATATGTGCAATGTTGTATTGGCCTGTATTGCCTATTACAGTTATGTTGTGCATGGATGTGTCTCTCTGTGTGTAAAAGGTGGCATTATATAATAAATTATGTTAGGCAACATGTCACCCACCCACCAACACACACATGCACACACCGTGGCCATAAGCACGCGCGCATACACACACATAATATATGTATGGACACACACATGCACACATGCACACAAGTTGGCATATAATTTATAACTCATAACTCATAATTCAAGTGCACATTGTGTTCATATACAATATAATATATAAACACCAGGGCGATCACCCCACATAGCACTATATAATTATAATATATAAACAACAGTCAAGAGTCTTGCTGCAATTCATTCAGTCCAATCGTTTTCTGTACAGCCTCTCCACTTCTCTTCGAACCCTTCCATTCTCACAGGCCTAATCTATCACCCACACCACCTTCGCCTTGCCCTCCATCTCTTGCCACCCTTCCACAGTCTCTTTCATCAACCTCTCCATCTCCATTCTCTCCTCCACCAAGCCTGTACAGTGCAGTAAAAAATGATCCACATCTTCCACTTCTCCACTGTCACACATTGTACAAATCCGCTCATCCCTCCTTAACCCACACCACCTTCCTGTTTCAATTCTTAACTCCGCCGTCCCACCTCTCAGCTTCATTAACATTCTCCGTATATCTCCATATATCTGTCCACACTGTCATATTATATAAAGCAAGCAATGCACAGTTTGCTGGTGTAAAATCAATGACTATTTACAAAGTTTGACTAGGCCTTCCATTATACCTTTGTTATACTGTGTCATATTGAATCTAAATATTTAGGCACCTGCAAACACACACAGCACAAGCACGTGGACACACATGCACATGCACACACAAGTAGGCATATCTGTCCAACTGTCATATTATAAAGCAAGCAATGCACAGTTCGGTGTAAAATGACTACGAAGTTTGACTAGGGCTAGTGTCAGTGGCACAATGTTGTACTATTAAATGTTAGTTACGCGTATTTAGTAGATAAATTTTATAGTAGTGAAAGGTCGACTAAGTACACGCCGATCAACCCGCAGTCCTGACAGCAGATGATGTGGGGCAGATGGAGTGTATATTTGGTCCTGTCGTCGATGCTTGTCTTGGCAGTGTGTCTTTCTGTCGCTGAAGGAGGTGAGGGCATGTCTGTGGGAGGACATTATTGGCTGCTGTGTTCGGTCGAGGAGAGTGTGCTTGGAAATGCGGTCATCCTCGTGTGCCTATTTTCTAGTACTATATATACTCTTCCAAATACTGCCTTGGACCATTAAACCCAATACAGCAGAGTGACTGTATTATGTACGTAGCTTCGACAGGTGCCAGACGTGATTCGCGGAGATCGAATGAATTACGGTGTTTTACATGTGGCAATAGCGCACATGATGATGACACGTCATTGGTTGACTACTGGTACCATACAACGAATGTAAAGCATACTTAAACCTTCAGCGAAAGGAGGTTTTGGATTGCTTTTATTGTATATGTATAAGCTGTAAGGGGTTTCCACATACCTTCTAATAAATAAATTGACAAGTAACTTGTATAACTGTTGTCACTGTGTAGTTCATGGATTATTTTAATTTTGTACAAGTGTATAATTATGTTCTTGCTACAACTCCACTATACCAAGTTTCTTCCTTAATATCTGTGCAGTAATGCTATCTAACGGGCCTTAACACTAAGTATGGCATCCGCTGTGAATGATTTGGATGTCACTGTTTGACAAGTATAGTTGCTTTATTTTGTTGATGAATTGGTGCATGCTGTTGTCAATCAACTGATGTCTGTCTACAAGTGGCCATTGCTGTCACCTCATGTCCCAAGATGACCTTTATCCAACACATGGAAGGTTTCATTTAGGGAAGAGGTTATTGGAGTGTTGTTTGTCAAAGCTGGCAGAATCTCTTCTCAAGTTACTGGTCTGCCTCTGTCCAAGGCAGTGTTGTCAAGATTACCAGCTCTGCAAGCAACGTGGACTATTCCACAAAGTGATGAGCCCATTTCTCAGTTCATTCTTCAGTACAGGAAACTTGGCAATACCTCATGGCGAAGTCAGTCCACCATCTCAGACTCTATTGTAAACTCTACCAATGTGACTAGACTGGCAGCTGGCACTGAGTACGATGTCTGGGTAAGAGCAGAGTCTGCTGTGGGAGCTGGCATGTGGAGTGAAGTGCAGACAGAGAGAACATACATGAGTGATACGAATAATTAGTGTATCAGTTTGCCATTCGTTGCCATAATATACTTCAATTATAGAGATGGATTATGACAATAATTGCACTATGTATACAACCATTACCGTATATACTTTGCTTTGCAATAGTTTTAATTCGTGCATTTGTTATAATTATATTAAACTTTTATCCATTCAGGGAGGCACCAGTGTTTGAGGACAGTACATGCTATTATCTCTGTTGCTATGCTATTACAGTTACTTTTATATTATGGACATAACAATAAATCCATGCATTGTTAGTTAAAAGTATATAATATTTTCTATAATATGTATCCTTGCATTCAGCTCCCCCCAGTCCCAACCATCACACTGTGAGTGCTGTACCCGTCAACAGCCGTGGTGTTATTAGAGTGTCTTGGACTGCACCCACTGTGCAAGAGGAGAATTGTCTATCACTGAAAATATCATTCGGTACAAAGTACAGAATTCTCACAACAATTTTATGTACTGGAATGTCATGTCAAACTTTGAAGCCTGGGCTTGGCTTAATTCCGGTACTGTCTACCGTGTGCATGTAGTCAGTGTCAGTGCAATTGGCCAAGACTCATACTGTTGTGAAGAGACCGCCAACCATTTGTATTAGCAATTTTTATCTTCTAAGTAACAGTCCGGTTGTATACATATGCATAAAAAGTGACTGACAATTATACTTTATGCAATGTGCAGCTTAATTATTGCAAGTACCTGACAAATGCTGATATGAATTAATTAACATGTTATAATGCTCTCTAGAATTAGCTATATTGTGTCTTTCCTGTATGCATACACCTATACATAGCTGGCAGTTGCACCATTACCCATCACAGCATACAGAGTTCAGTACAAAGTTAGAGGTGAAAAGGACAATATTAAGACCCTCATGGTTCACCAGCTGAAGTGACAGGTCTGCTTCCTGGCACGGATTACCAAGTACCGAGTGTTTGTGGCCTCAGTCAATGCACTTGGCACAGGAAAGTATTGCTGCAATGGAAGGAGCTCGAGCATTTACACGTGGACACTCAATGGTAAGTGGTGTGATTGTGAAACTAGTTAATTAATAGTATGTGATTGTTAATCGTCGACCAAGAGGTGTACACAGGATATATAAGATCACAAAGTCTAATTTCTGTATACACCGATTGGCCAGCATTAACTATTATAGGTTCGGAACTATTCTCTAGTCCAATCAGTTTAGCTAACAGAGCACCTTAGCTAGCTAGTTAGGTTTAGTCTTCTTGATGGTGTCAGCATTCGAGTAACGAATTTGCCCAAAATGGCCGGTAAAACGTGACGTGATTTCATCAATATTGTCACATGCACTCTGTCAGACATGTGTACATGCCTAGGCTCATACTTGACCCTGTCCATCCTGCCATGCATTATTCACCACCTCTGAGGCAGCACATAAAATGGCTGCCTATGGACTGGGTCAACTCCAAAATTATACTCTCCATGCTTGCCATGTATGAGTCTGCAGGATTTAGCATCATGCAGTAAGCACGCAGAGTGATTCAATGGGATTTAGAAGCATCTAATACATACCCATTACTTTGGCAACGGGATCTATTTTTTCTAGAACATGTATATAGTGTAGCTGGCTAGGTTGGAATCAGTGTGTACATATCCACCATGTGCCTATGTATGACAATGATCAAGCATGTATTAATTAAGTAATAATTAAATGTTTATTGTATAATGTTAAAGATCATATCGCAGTACATAATTTACAATAGCAAATCTGCAAAAATTGTGTAACATGTACTAGTTACTACACGCCTCCAATGGCGTACGGCATTTACTGCACAAGGCCTGAGACAAGAATATCACAAGAATATATAGAATGTGGAGTTATATATGTAGAATGTGGAGTTATGCATATTAGGAAGAGGGGGGTAAAGAGGACGGAGGAAGTATTCGAGGTGAATGGAGAGAGAATTGAAGTAGTGGAGGAGTTTAAGTACCTTGGTTGTGTGATTACGGAGCAGATGGGGAGCAAGAGGAAAGTGGAGGAAAGGGCTCGAGCTGGATCAAGGGCCTTGAGTGATTGGCTTAGGAAGTGCAGAGATGCTGCGGGGAAGGTTAGAGGAAAAACATTTGTAAGGTTAAAGGAGATGCTGGTTGAGTCAGTGTTGCTGTATGGGGCAGAGGTGTGGGGTGGGGGAAGTCAACTTGAGCCAGCGGAGAGGGTGCAAATGCAAGCGGCCAGGATCTTGCTGGTGGTAGGGAGGTTGCACCCTCTAGTGTCCATACAATATGAACTGAATATGATGCCGTTGAGGTGGGAAGGACGGAAGAGGTTTATTGAGTTTTGGATAAAGGTGATGAGAATGGATAAGGAGAGATTAATGAAGGTAGTGATGTTGGAAGCTTTGGAAATGGGAGGTAAGGTTAAATGGGCGCAGAATTTGCAGGAAAATTTGACGATGTGGAATCAGTTCAGAGGCATTGGTTTGTCGATGGGGGAAGTGAAGAAAGTTTTGACGGAGGTAACCTGGAGAGAGGTAAGGAGTGTATGGAGGCAGGAGGCACAGAGGCCCCCTAAGTTACATTTGATTGGTCGACTGATGGAGAAAGAGCGTGAGGGTTGTGGTATGATGGTGAAAAGTAAGATGAGGAGGAGAAGGTTAGTGAAATTGAGGGGGGAACAGCAGAGTTGGCAGTTGAAACTGGAAGAGTGCGGGGTTTGAGAAGAGAAGAGAGAATATGCAAGAACTGTAGTGGTGGAGAGGTGGAGGATGTTGGGCATTTGCTGATGAGGTGTACATATGTGGAAGAGGAGAGGGGGAAATTGAAGGAACTGATGAGTGAGAGGGTAGGGAAGGGCAGTGGAGAGAGTGTGGCTGAATAGATTTACAGCACCCAGGCACCATCCCCCAACCTAGACCCCAATGACCCCAGACCCATTGATTCTTTCATCTTATTGATTCACAAATTTATAGATCACAGTGCTGCATGGGGCAGTGATGCCCTAGTGTGCCTTGGCACATGGTGCACTTTAATAATAATATATGATAATATGATCATAATATACGCCCTAAAAAGTGAGGGCTTTTTGAATTCAGTTGCATGTTGCAAGAGGGAAGGAAGGAATGGCAAAAAGAAAGCAGCTTTCAACGAACAATTTACCCCCAAAGTTTAAGGGTCGCTTCAATTTTGATTTAGACGGTGCTCCGACAGGAAAAAGTTCGTGCTACTGTACCGCCGCCTCTCGCTGCTCAGTCGTACCAGGGTTCAGCGGCTGTACATTTAACAATTGTACGTTTCAGTTCGCTGCACTACCAGCCGTATCCCAAACGACAGATGCAACAGTTCCTTACCACGACGATCTTACTGGCTTCGACCTGGCAGAGCTTTTCGACTTCTAGCTGACTTTGTTACTATTTTTAGGAACACAGCGTTGTGTTTTTGCTTGCCAGCAGCTATAATTGTATCCATTACTAGCCACATATGGAAGGTGGCGTGAGAAAAATAGCCTGCCTTAAAGCCATATTTGGAGGTGTTGGGGGCGCTTAGGTGGTTATTGCCATGTGGTAACTTTGTTACCAGCTGTCCGGCTTTCTTTGATGTATGACATCATCATGTGATAAATATACAGTATGTGTGTTTGTGGTCATTCACATTATGCCACCTTAATGGCATGCTGACCTTACCAGCTGCTCATTGCTTGACTTCTTAATTTCAGTAACTCCACTGCCAAATGTCAGGCTAGTCAACTCAACTCTGCAAGTCTGTCCATCAGTTGGTCAGTGACGTCTCCCCAAGATGTGACCAACTACATGGTGTTTTGGTGGAAGGAGTCTGCAGAGATTAGCAAATCAGTTGTTCACTTCTTTCACATTTTCTCAATTACCCTCAACACTGCCTCATCTTGACAAACTATATTCAACTCCCGTCCATCACAATTTCCACCTTTCATTATCCTGATCTGGCAACTCAAGACAACGAACATTGTGCCCACTATGGAAGGAAAGAAGGTATACCATTTACATAATATATATATATATAATATATATAATATAAATATTATATATTCATATAAATTTAGTTATGAATAGGCATTTATAATATGCGTTTAACCATTCAGCAATGGATGCATGCTCTAATGATGGCATTCAGGTAGTGTCCAATCTCTCTCTGTGCACTAGATCATGTCCTCCCAATTCTTTGGCCAACAAAAACAGTTCATTCCACTGAGTATGGCCATTTCACGGTAACTCTACGACTTCCAAAATCTCACTGGGAAGTGAGTGTCTTGCAGATTAATGACAGGCGCAAGGTAAGATCAACTTCTTCTGACTTTATCAGAAGAAAATAAATGCCACTTGTTTTGCTCACGGAAACGTCTATATATGTCGTACGTACAACATTCTTCTGTTAATATATTTAACATGTCGTATACATACTTTGTATCTTTGGTATTACACTGAGCATGTGATGTAGGCAAATTCTATTCAGTTCTTGGCAATATGTCTGTGTAACATCTTCCATTGGTATTGTTTGCCTGGATGCCTTAGAATTTAGCAGAGCAAGGTTTAACACATATATGTATACAATCACAGTACATTACTCCGCCTTGAGAGTGGCTACTAATATCGAAGCCATTTATAGAAACTACCCATTTTCTATTGTGGAACCACAAAACCTAGGTTCTGCCCAAAAATGGTCACAAACAGCTTCGTGCTCCATTTGCTCTATTTGCAAACTCCTTACCGTACCTCCTAATTCTCAATACAAAGACAAAACCACACTTTATTCCTAATTGACTTTCATGTAGTTCAAGATCTTTGGTTTTACACTGGTCTTAACGACCTACACACATTGCATGCTACTATACATGCATAATATCTATATAGGCCTTTGGCACATTTTGGATAAGACTTTAATTAAGGTATAATCCTGACACATGTAGCCATTGCAGCTATAAAGAGTCTGTGCAGTACACGTAGATGAGAAATGAACCAGTAATTGCTCGTCGCCTACTATATATACTTCCCAAACACTGTGGAGCAAATACTAGTTACGATTGTCTTGGATGAGCTCCAAACTCCAGCTGTATCATGTCCTATAAAATAATTTATATACAATGTGCGTAATAAATAGTATGACACCGACACATTATGCAACTGCAGGCATTGACTGTATGGGAGGCACATGCTTCGTGGGCTCCTGGTCAGGGGGCAGCAATATAGGTTATGGGAGAGTGTTTCAGCAGCGTCCTCCGTCCTGAGAGCAAGGACATTTCTTGCATTTAGCTACCATTTCTGTTGCATTGACAGCAAACAAGTATAATGTTCTCAGAGGTTCCGTTCAGGTTTCAGAAGCCCCCAAGTCTGATGACATGGCCGCCATCTTTCCACGGACGTACGGAATAGCTATATGTATGTACACCCTGCAATTTCTATAAATAGCGGCGTATCTGCCTCGTGATCACAGAAATACGACTTTGCCATTGCAGTTTGAGGGCAAAATGTACCTTCATATTTGGAAGTCATCTCTCATCATCCTGCTGTTCTTGGGATACAAAGCCATTTCTGTTGCAGGAGGTAAGGTTCTTTCAGTTATAACAGACCACATCTGCATCTTGTCCTACAGAATAATGCTGTGTGTGCATTGTCGGTGTTTGGGTGCTGTGCAGCTGTGAATCAAGTACATATGCATGTCCTTCATGAGTATAAAATTTTATGTATGTATGATGTATGCAAGTATACCAACTAAAGGAAGGCGCCTGTATGCGTATATTATGAATGATGAGTTTCTTTGATTGACATTTCTTTGCAATTGTTTGAAGCTGTTTGTGTCAAGGCCTGTCATACAAATACTTCCTTCTTTTATGTGTATTGGACTGGAAGGAAGTGTGCATGGAAAAAGTATTAGAGAAAGATTGATCAATGAGTAATGTCTACAACCAGACAACAATTGTAGTAGATTGATACAAAAGAGTATCATTTGCAGTTGTATGCCAGTACTTCAGTCAGCTCTATTTAATCTCCCCAGCCATATGGACTGTGATGATCTTGGTAGTCCCATAATTGCTCAATGCTGTTTGTACAACTCTGTAGTGACCTACCCCTGTGATGTATGTAAGCTACACACTGCAGGAATCAAACAGTAGAACCTGCCAATCTGATGGACAGTGGAGTGGGAGTGTGCCTCTGTGTCAACATAAGCTTGCACAGCAGATTCCATTACATACACTTGCATGCATTGAATAGATGTTTATATTTTTGAAACATTACTGACTGATGGACAGTGGAGTGGGAGTATATGCCGAAGTGCAATGGTACATGTTTGAAAGAATTTGCTGTGATATATATATAGTTGCAGCATGAATTGCACTTAAAGTGGCAGACCAGACTTGCATTACTTTGAGGTGTATGAAAACGTTTGTAAATTGTACTCGATACAAGAAAAAGCAAAGTTTGGAGTGCTGCTGTTAGTGAGCTATTAATCAGTCAGTCAGTTGGTTCCACATATATATAACACTAAACAAAAGTGTGATAAAGAGTGAGAGTGTACCTCAGTGCAATCGTCAGTTGGTTTGTTGTTGTATCTTGTGCCGTTGATATTAGAGTTGTTGTTGTTGTTCTGTTTTATTAATCTTGGTCTGTTCATGTACAATCATGCCTCCCTCCCCAACTGCAGCAATCTGCGGTTTTAATGAGTGCAATTATTCATAATCCTCACTTTTTCTGTTTCAGCAACTTGCACTAGTCCCTGCCAAAATGGAGGGACCTGCACTTCACCTAACACCTGCACTTGTGATGGGGGGTGGACTGGAATGCAGTGTGAAATAGGTGAGTTTGATGTGAAGCATAGGCAAACTATACTGAAAGCATTTTGTATTTTAGATTTCTATGGTGATGATGGCTCTATTTACTCATTTCACTGACTATTCTCACTGTGTATGTGTTTTCAATGCAATTCTGTGTGCAGACAATTATGTTGTTCATGTGTTTTTATCAGAGAGTGCGGTAGCACTCTCTATGTAGGGATGGCACAGGGTGTTTCGTTATCCCTATACATTGGTGTAGGAGCGAAATTCGAAAATACGCAGAAAACCGGCGAAAGAAGGCTACGTACAGCTGAATATAGAACGGTCTTACTATAAACTGACCTTAAAGGCAAGCGAACATATCCCGCTGAGAAATAACCGCGCTTCGAAAATCCCGGTTTTCGTTTTCTTCTTCTTCTTCTTCTTCTTCTTCTTCTTCTTCTTCGCCAGCTGTAACTCAAGAACGAAGGGGGCTATTGGAGCGCTTTTAGGACGAAACTACTAGAAAGTTCCCGAACTGTATTCTTTGATAGAACTGGTTGTCAAAGCGATAATATTCAACATCAAGGTTTTCGTGATTAGTGTCTGATATATTTAAAAATATGTCTTCAATATTATGCCATTCTTATTATAATCCTCCACCCAACAGTGTGACTTGATGGTATGGATTGTCCAGGGGTTTGACAGCCGTTAATATAGACCAAAGCCAGTCTTTTACACCAGGGTGAATTCCACAAGCACATTGGTGGGAAGAACCTGGGAGTGGGTCCAGATCCAGTGGGTGGTGGCAGATGCTGTGTTTGAGTGTTATATATAGTGTTGGGTTTGGTTATACTGCAAAATATACAACTGTTTTATATTGGACAAATGATTTAATTGAACACAGCAGTCACTTCATAATTAGGTAACAGAACGTTTTGATTCGTAGATCTTCTTCAGCTGTTTACAGAACTGAACTATGCAAGTCTTAAATAAATAATGATAATACAGCACTGCTTAAAAGTCACATACAGCTAAGTTTTGTAAACAGCTGAAGGAGATCTACAGATCACCATTATTCTATTACCTACTGAAGTGACTGCTGTGTTCAGCTCATTTATTCATTTGTTAATTAAACTTTACACACCAATGAACGTCTATCATACTGTTATATATATTATATATAATTATTACAACTGTTGCACAATTGGTGAAGTCAGTATATACACCACAACAACCTCTGTTAATGTAGTAAGCATCAAAGCTCTATGTACAGATGCGCCCAAGGTTCAGCTCATTAATTCATTCTTTAATTAAGCTTCATGCAGCAATTAACCCCTACTATATACTGTTATTTATTAATAGGCAATTACAACTGTTGCACAATTGGTGATATCAGTACATCATGCACAACAACCTCAGTTCATGTAGTAAGCATCAATTTTTTTATGTACAGATGCGCCCAATGGCAGTATGCATGGGTGCATCTGCTGGCAGCTTGTGCGATGAAAGGGAATAGTGTCTAATTGAAAAAATATGTCATTAATATTATGCCCTTTTTAATATGGAAATCCTCCACCCAGTGGTGTGACTTGATGATCTGGATTCTCCAGGGGTTTGGCAGCAGTCTCTTCTAAGATAGAGTGTACATGTCATTCTGCCTGTGTTCTTGTGTTACTATACACAACACTACTGTATGTATGTGGTAATGGAATTTGTCATAGCTAATTCCTTCTGTCTATTTTAGAAGTTCCTTCTTGTGTTTGTTGTGTTACTATACATAGCAATACTGCATGCATTGTATCTGTGATAATGGAATTTGACATAATTCCTTTTGTCAGTCTCAGAAGTTCCTTCTCAAGTCACTGGTTTATCTCTGTCCAAGGCAGTGGAGTCAAGATTACCAGCTTTGCGGGCAAACTGGACCATTCCACAAAGTGATAAGCCCATTTCTCGTTACATTCTTCAGTACAGGAAACATGGGACTACTACCTGGAGCAATCAGCAAATCGTCTCAGGCTCTCCTCCTCCAATCTCTGCCTTTGTGCCTAGACTGGCAGCTGGCACTGATTACAATGTCAGAGTGAGAGCGGTGTCTGCTGTGGGAGCTGGAATGTGGAGTGCACTGCAGACAGAGAGAACAGTCATGAGTGAGTTCCTGTAATGATAGATAATCATAGTGTATGTACAAGTTTTACAGGGCAGTTGTATACGTATATATCTGGCAACTAATTTTGTGATATGTCATAATAATATATTATACTTTGTTTGTGCAAAGTTTATTACAATTATGTGTTACAATTATTGTATATATTCTACGAATGTATTTACGTAGTGAGGCACCAGTGACAGGTAATATTTATTTCATGAAATGTTTTTTACAAGCATAACATTCTCCATGCAGTGTTGGCTAGCTATGATATTTCTTGCAGAACCCCCCAGTCCCAACCATGACACAGTGAGTGCTGTACCAGTTGACAGACGTGGTGTTATTAGAGTGTCATGGACTGCACCCACTATGCCAAGTGGAGAGTTGCCTATCACTGGATACAGCATTCGCTACAAAGTACAGAATGACAGATCCTTCAAGCGCACGAGTGTCAATTCAACCTATGTTGCAGTCATGATTGCTGGCCTCAATCCCGGGACTGTCTACCGTGTGTATGTAGCTGGGGTCAGTGAAATTGGCCCAGGCACATACTGTTGTGAAGAGACTCCAGTTCTTGTGACAACATATAATGGCAAGTTGCATGCATCATGAGCAGGTGTTGTTTTGTTGAATGTGCAATGATTTGTTGTGTCTTATTAAAACCACCATAACTAGTGTTTCACTATTTAAGCTCAAATTACTTGTTCTTTTAAGTTCTTTCTGAGTGTTGATTTCTGTCCTGTTATTGACTTGGATTTGAACCTTCAGATGTGTACTTCCGACCAGTGTTCTAGCTGCATGAGTTTGCTCAGTCGAGTAGTGTTAGAAGGTGCTGTTTTGGTAATAAATATAGACTTTAATAATATTACGTTTCTCACATTATCCTATAGCTATAGCTACCTGTAGTATATGTATATTGCAGTGAAATTATATTCTATTGTACAGTCCCGTCCCAAGTGACTGGTGTAGCAGTATCCAAGGATATACGTTCAGGGAAACCAGCTCTGAGTGTGACCTGGACCACTCCTCAAAGTGATGTGCCCATCTCTCAGTACCAGGTGGAGTACAGAAGAAGTGGGACTAACTGGAGGGCAGCCAGCCCTGTTTCCCCAGGCGCAACCACACCCACTCTCCTTGAGTCTCTAGATGGTGGTACTGTGTACGAGGTTCGCATAAGAGCAGTGTCTGCCATTGGAAATGGGGCATGGAGTGAGGTGGAGTCGGAGACAACATACAAGAGTGAGTTGTGTAGTGAATTCAAACTAGTAGAAACTGCAAAAGAATTAATGCGGTTACTTTTGGCAAGGCATCAATCCTATTGTGGCAAAGAAATTGTTTCATAAGTGTACTCTGCTCATCTACCAGATAGATAGATAGATGGTAGATTTTGACCAACAACTTCTAGATAAAACAGGTATATAATAGCCTAGGCATAGAGTATACCATACGTCATAAAATTTTATGCGAAAAGTAATTGTTCTGAATTTCGCAAGTAACCTACATTCACAAATATTTTGGTCATGAAATACTTTGGTTGCATAAGTTATTTAACATGCACAGAATAATGATGTCATACAAAGAGAAGAGAAAACTAGGGGAGTGTACAAAAGATAAGGCACTCATGCGTCTTGTTGTAGTAGTTATTATTGACACTCTGAAACACAGTTGAGCCAGTGAAGTAATAGACATATCTATAACAAAAGACTGCTTCGCTCGCTCCATTTCAGAAACTACCCATGTTACTGAGTACTCTGCTAAATACATTTTCAAACGATGTAAGCTTTCCATCACTGTAGGCCATTCATGATACACAGGTAAGTCAGTAATGGACAATTTTTAACAAATGACTGCTTCGTTCAGAAACTTGCTCATGTCACTGAGTATGCTGCTAAATACCATTTCAAACGACGTTTGCTTTTGTCATTGTAGATGAGTCGTGATACGATTTGTCTTATTCGGGAAGGTATTAAACAGTCAGTAGTCTCGCACAGTCAGCTGAACATACGTACGTAGTGTACAGTGAGGACCGCGCTACGAGCTACTCAGTTTATTGTTCTCGGAGTTTGAGGCAATTTTGGTATTATGCATCTTGGCAGCTCAGTCGCAAAATGTTATTCGCAAAAATTTCTGCCTCTTCATTTTTCCAACGCTTCACGAAATGTTTTGGTCATGAAACGTATAGTACCTTTTAAGCTTGCTACGATATATTGTACTCCAATACACCAATCATTTTTATTGTGCCATTGTGATCACCTCTCTGTCAGAAGTTTTATAAATTACAAACAGGGAGATAGTACAATGAGTGAAGAGTGAGAGTGAGACGGTAAGAGCACCAGCTGCCTATATAACAAATGCCTGACTTGCTACACTCTTACATAATTATATATATATTTGGGCATTCTATCACAAGACCAACCCGCAACGAAGACGGTGATCGACGGAGGTCCGTTTTCGCACGAATGACGGAGTGGAATACGGTAGCATACGTTTGTTGCGTAATACGATGCGAGAACGGTGCCGTATTCGTCACATGGAGTGTTGACGGTGCCGTGTTCGAACCGTCTGTAGACCATGCCATGCGGATGGCCACTGCTGTGCGAAAATGCACAACAAGAAGTCGCTATAACGTTTTCGGAGGGCAAAGGATATCAATTGCGAACGAAGGCAGTCCGTAGTCGCGCGTAGCCAGACCGCTTTCCCTCCCCGCGAAAGCGGTCTGGCTAGGTACGCGACACTAGGCAGTCAGGGGTTTTCGTAGGCAGCCGGGCAAGGTGAATCCAATCATCCTTATCTCGCCACACGCATCGACTGCTCTTTTCAGCAAGAGATGGAACAGGAGGATTTCAAACAGAAAGTACAGGAACTCGTACTGTTCAACGAGAGGTAAAGGTGATTTGAGGCTCTCTGAACCGACTTATTGCGGAATTACACAGTTATCACTGCAAGTGATTGTGAACATGTTGACTGGCGCTCCATTATGGGGGAGTACATCCTTGCTCTTGTTGCAAAAATATATCATATTATGTAGATAGAGGTGGAAACTGATAGTATAGTTGGTCTGCTTCCGTGAACATGAGCGCCCTGGTCCGCCTTTCTGTGTGCGCTAGTTGCTAGTACCCTATAGTCTGCCACTCACAGGTATTTTGCACGTTCTTTATTCACTAAGTGTCTTGCACAATATAAGTAGCTATCTAATCACATACACGGCGGTTATGAAGCGCGCTAAATGTTACACGTGATCTGTTCCCGCCATTTATCGTTAACTCTACGTATACCTCCGTGCAGTTTCAGACTATCCCGCCTTCGGCGCACATGGCTACTTTTCCGAGCAAATTTTATTCTCGGTCTCGATCACTAGCGGCGTCAGCTCAAGAGGAACAAACCGGCGATGATCGACGCTTAAACACAATTGAATCAGCAGTTCACGCACTTCAGCAGCAACAGTCTGGATCGTTAGCGCAGCTAAGTGTCTTCAGGGAGAAAGTAGACATCAGGGAAGAGAGGATTAAGTTAAGTTAACCGTGTCATGTACGGTAAGGGTGTGCATGAATTCAGTGCTAGTGTTCATAGAATATAATGCATATGTCTTGGGTGCTTATTGTCATAACTGTAATTGTGACTGATTGCTGCTTTTTCACCACTGACCATCGTGGAGTAGTCTGTCCTCCTGTAGTTGGAGAGTTCCCAGGCGTAAGGAAAACTTGCAGGCTACCACCGTGCCTATATATCTATGCTGTTCATCCACACAGGTAAGAATGCACTGCATCAGACTGTGTCCATTAGGTCTTACTCAAGTTGTATTGTTACATACATGTACGAGTGTTACTGACTGTACCCACTTGTACTGTTTTCTCCCTTGTGTGAGAGTCCGTTGCGGACTGTATCCACATGGACTTACTGTTTTACTCTCTTGGTTTGCTCCCTTGTGTGAGAATCAGTTGCGGACTGTATCTACATGGGCTTACTGTTTTGCTCTTTTGGTTTTCTCCCTTGTGTGAGAGTCCGTTGCGGACTGTATCCACATGGGCTTACTGTTGTATGCTTTTGGTTTTCTCCCTTGTGTGAGAGTCCGTTGCGGACTGTATCCACATGGGCTTACTGTTGTACTCTTTCAGTTTTCTCCCTTGTGTGAGAGTCCGTTGCGGACTGTATCCACGTGGGCTTACTGTTGTACGCTTTTGGTTTTCTCCCTTGTGTGAGAGTCCGTTGCGGACTGTATCCACATGGGCTTACTGTTGTACTCTTTTGGTTTTCTCCCTTGTGTGAGAGTCCGTTGCGGACTGTATCCACATGGGCTTACTGTTGTACTCTTTTGGTTTTCTCCCTTGTGTGAGAGTCCGTTGCGGACTGTATCCACATGGCTTACTGTTGTACTCTTTCAGTTTTCTCCCTTGTGTGAGAGTCCGTTGCGGACTGTATCCACTTGGCCTACTGTTTTACTCTTTTGGTTTTCTCCCATGCGTGAGAGTCCGCTGCGAACTGTACCACATGGGCTGTGTGTGTCTGTGCTGTACTTATCCCATGCGTGAGAGTCCGCTGCGGACTGTACCACATGGGCTGTGTGTGTCTGTACTGTACTTATCCCATGCGTGAGAGTCCGCTGCGGACTGTACCACATGGGCTGTGTGTGTCTGTACTGTACTTATCCCATGCGTGAGAGTCCGCTGCGGACTGTACCACACGGGCTGTATGTGTCTGTACTGTACTTATCCCATGCGTGAGAGTCCGCTGCGGACTGTACCACATGGGCTGTGTGTGTCTGTGCTGTACTTGTCCCATGCGTGAGAGTCCGCTGCGGACTGTACCACATGGGCTGTATGTGTCTGTGCTGTACTTATCCCATGCGTGAGAGTCCGCTGCGGACTGTACCACATGGGCTGTATGTGTCTGTACTGTACTTATCCCATGAGTGAGAGTCCGCTGCGAACTGTACCACATGGGCTGTGTGTGTCTGTACTGTACTTGTCCCATGCGTGAGAGTCCGCTGCGGACTGTAGCACATGGGCTGTATGTGTCTGTGCTGTACTTGTCCCATGCGTGAGAGTCTGCTGCGGACTGTACCACATGGGCTGTGTGTGTCTGTACTGTACTTGTCCCATGCGTGAGAGTCCGCTGCGGACTGTACCACATGGGCTGTATGTGTCTGTACTGTACTTATCCCATGCGTGAGAGTCCGCTGCGGACTGTACCACATGGGCTGTATGTGTCTGTGCTGTACTTGTCACATGCGTGAGAGTCCGCTGCGGACTGTACCACATGGGCTTTGTGTGTCTATACTGTACTTATCCCATGCGTGAGAGTCCGCTGCGGACTGTACCACATGGGCTGTGTGTGTCTGTACTGTACTTATCCCATGCGCGAGAGTCCGCTGCGGACTGTACCACATGGGCTGTATGTGTCTGTACTGTACTTATCCCATGCGTGAGAGTCCGCTGCGGACTGCACCACATGGGCTGTGTGTGTCTGTACTGTACTTGTCCCATGCGTGAGAGTCCGCTGCGGACTGTACCACATGGGCTGTATGTGTCTGTGCTGTACTTGTCCCATGCGTGAGAGTCCGCTGCGGACTGTACAACATGGGCTGTGTGTGTCTGTACTGTACTTGTCCCATGCATGAGAGTCCGCTGCGGACTGTACCACATGGGCTGTATGTGTCTGTGCTGTACTTGTCACATGCGTGAGAGTCCGCTGCGGACTGTACCACATGGGCTTTGTGTGTCTATACTGTACTTATCCCATGCGTGAGAGTCCGCTGCGGACTGTACCACATGGGCTGTGTGTGTCTGTACTGTACTTATCCCATGCGCGAGAGTCCGCTGCGGACTGTACCACATGGGCTGTATGTGTCTGTACTGTACTTATCCCATGCGTGAGAGTCCGCTGCGGACTGCACCACATGGGCTGTGTGTGTCTGTACTGTACTTATCCCATGCGTGAGAGTCCGCTGCGGACTGTACCACATGGGCTGTATGTGTCTGTACTGTACTTATCCCATGCGTGAGAGTCCGCTGCGGACTGTACCACACGGGCTTTGTGTGTCTATACTGTACTTATCCCATGCGTGAGAGTCCGCTGCAGACTGCACCACATGGGCTGTGTGTGTCTATACTGTACTTATCCCATGCGTGAGAGTCCGCTGCGGACTGTACCACATGGGCTGTGTGTGTCTGTACTGTACTTATCCCATGCGTGAGAGTCCGCTGCGGACTGTACCACATGGGCTGTATGTGTCTGTACTGTACTTATCCCATGCGTGAGAGTCCGCTGCGGACTGCACCACATGGGCTGTGTGTGTCTGTACTGTACTTATCCCATGCGTGAGAGTCCACTGCAGACTGTACCACATGGGCTGTGTGTGTCTGTGCTGTACTTGTCCCATGAGTGAGAGTTCGCTGCGGACTGTACCACATGGGCTGTGTGTTTCTGTGCTGTACTCGTCCCATGCGTGAGAGTCCGCTGCCGACTGTACCACATGGGCTGTGTGTGTCTGTACTGTACTTATCCCATGCGTGAGAGTCCGCTGCGGACTGTACCACACGGGCTGTATGTGTCTGTACTGTACTTATCCCAATGCGTGAGAGTCCGCTGCGGACTGTACCACATGGGCTGTGTGTGTCTGTACTGTACTTGTCCCATGCGTGAGAGTCCGCTGCGGACTGTACCACATGGGCTGTGTGTGTCTGTGCTGTACTTGTCCCATGAGTGAGAGTTCGCTGCAGACTGTACCACATGGGCTGTGTGTGTCTGTACTGTACTTGTCCCATGAGTGAGAGTTCGCTGCGGACTGTACCACATGGGCTGTGTGTTTCTGTGCTGTACTCGTCCCATGCGTGAGAGTCCGCTGCCGACTGTACCACATGGGCTGTGTGTGTCTGTACTGTACTTGTCCCATGCGTGAGAGTCCGCTGCGGACTGTACCACATGGGCTGTATGTGTCTGTGCTGTACTTGTCCCATGCGTGAGAGTCCGCTGCGGACTGTACCACATGGGCTGTGTGTGTCTGTACTGTACTTGTCCCATGCATGAGAGTCCGCTGCGGACTGTACCACATGGGCTGTATGTGTCTGTGCTGTACTTGTCACATGCGTGAGAGTCCGCTGCGGACTGTACCACATGGGCTTTGTGTGTCTATACTGTACTTATCCCATGCGTGAGAGTCCGCTGCGGACTGTACCACATGGGCTGTGTGTGTCTGTACTGTACTTATCCCATGCGCGAGAGTCCGCTGCGGACTGTACCACATGGGCTGTGTGTGTCTGTACTGTACTTGTCCCATGCGTGAGAGTCCGCTGCGGACTGTACCACATGGGCTGTGTGTGTCTGTACTGTACTTATCCCATGCGTGAGAGTCCGCTGCGGACTGTACCACATGGGCTGTATGTGTCTGTACTGTACTTATCCCATGCGTGAGAGTCCGCTGCAGACTGCACCACATGGGCTGTGTGTGTCTGTACTGTACTTATCCCATGCGTGAGAGTCCGCTGCGGACTGTACCACATGGGCTGTGTGTGTCTGTACTGTACTTATCCCATGCGTGAGAGTCCGCTGCGGACTGTACCACATGGGCTGTATGTGTCTGTACTGTACTTATCCCATGCGTGAGAGTCCGCTGCGGACTGTACCACATGGGCTGTATGTGTCTGTGCTGTACTTGTCACATGCGTGAGAGTCCGCTGCGGACTGTACCACATGGGCTTTGTGTGTCTATACTGTACTTATCCCATGCGTGAGAGTCCGCTGCGGACTGTACCACATGGGCTGTGTGTGTCTGTACTGTACTTATCCCATGCGCGAGAGTCCGCTGCGGACTGTACCACATGGGCTGTATGTGTCTGTACTGTACTTGTCCCATGCGTGAGAGTCCGCTGCGGACTGTACCACATGGGCTGTGTGTGTCTGTACTGTACTTATCCCATGCGTGAGAGTCCGCTGCGGACTGTACCACATGGGCTGTATGTGTCTGTACTGTACTTATCCCATGCGTGAGAGTCCGCTGCGGACTGTACCACATGGGCTGTATGTGTCTGTACTGTACTTGTCACATGCGTGAGAGTCCGCTGCGGACTGTACCACATGGGCTTTGTGTGTCTATACTGTACTTATCCCATGCGTGAGAGTCCGCTGCGGACTGTACCACATGGGCTGTGTGTGTCTGTACTGTACTTATCCCATGCGCGAGAGTCCGCTGCGGACTGCACCACATGGGCTGTGTGTGTCTGTACTGTACTTATCCCATGCGTGAGAGTCCGCTGCGGACTGTACCACATGGGCTGTGTGTGTCTGTACTGTACTTATCCCATGCGTGAGAGTCCGCTGCGGACTGTACCACATGGGCTGTATGTGTCTGTGCTGTACTTGTCACATGCGTGAGAGTCCGCTGCGGACTGTACCACATGGGCTTTGTGTGTCTATACTGTACTTATCCCATGCGTGAGAGTCCGCTGCGGACTGTACCACATGGGCTGTGTGTGTCTGTACTGTACTTATCCCATGCGCGAGAGTCCGCTGCGGACTGTACCACATGGGCTGTATGTGTCTGTACTGTACTTATCCCATGCGTGAGAGTCCGCTGCGGACTGTACCACATGGGCTGTATGTGTCTGTACTGTACTTATCCCATGCGTGAGAGTCCGCTGCGGACTGCACCACATGGGCTGTGTGTGTCTGTACTGTACTTATCCCATGCGTGAGAGTCCGCTGCGGACTGCACCACATGGGCTGTGTGTGTCTGTACTGTACTTATCCCATGCGTGAGAGTCCGCTGCGGACTGTACCACATGGGCTGTATGTGTCTGTACTGTACTTATCCCATGCGTGAGAGTCCGCTGCGGACTGCACCACATGGGCTGTGTGTGTCTGTACTGTACTCGTCCCATGCGTGAGAGTCCGCTGCAGACTGTACCACATGGGCTGTGTGTGTCTGTACTGTACTTATCCCATGCGTGAGAGTCCGCTGCGGACTGTACCACACGGGCTGTATGTGTCTGTACTGTACTTATCCCATGCGTGAGAGTCCGCTGCGGACTGTACCACATGGGCTGTATGTGTCTGTACTGTACTTATCCCATGCGTGAGAGTCCGCTGCGGACTGTACCACATGGGCTGTATGTGTCTGTGCTGTACTTGTCACATGCGTGAGAGTCCGCTGCGGACTGTACCACATGGGCTTTGTGTGTCTATACTGTACTTATCCCATGCGTGAGAGTCCGCTGCGGACTGTACCACATGGGCTTTGTGTGTCTATACTGTACTTATCCCATGCGTGAGAGTCCGCTGCGGACTGTACCACATGGGCTGTGTGTGTCTGTACTGTACTTATCCCATGCGCGAGAGTCCGCTGCGGACTGTACCACATGGGCTGTATGTGTCTGTACTGTACTTATCCCATGCGTGAGAGTCCGCTGCGGACTGTACCACATGGGCTGTATGTGTCTGTACTGTACTTATCCCATGCGTGAGAGTCCGCTGCGGACTGCACCACATGGGCTGTGTGTGTCTGTACTGTACTTGTCCCATGCGTGAGAGTCCGCTGCGGACTGTACCACATGGGCTGTGTGTGTCTGTACTGTACTTATCCCATGCGTGAGAGTCCGCTGCGGACTGTACCACATGGGCTGTATGTGTCTGTGCTGTACTTGTCCCATGCGTGAGAGTCCGCTGCGGACTGTACCACATGGGCTGTGTGTGTCTGTACTGTACTTATCCCATGCGTGAGAGTCCGCTGCAGACTGTACCACATGGGCTGTGTGTGTCTGTGCTGTACTTGTCCCATGAGTGAGAGTTCGCTGCGGACTGTACCACATGGGCTGTGTGTTTCTGTGCTGTACTCGTCCCATGCGTGAGAGTCCGCTGCCGACTGTACCACATGGGCTGTGTGTGTCTGTACTGTACTTATCCCATGCGTGAGAGTCCGCTGCGGACTGTACCACATGGGCTGTATGTGTCTGTACTGTACTTGTCCCATGCGTGAGAGTCCGCTGCGGACTGTACCACATGGGCTGTGTGTGTCTGTACTGTACTTGTCCCATGCATGAGAGTCCGCTGCGGACTGTACCACATGGGCTGTGTGTGTCTGTGCTGTACTTATCCCATGCGTGAGAGTTCGCTGCAGACTGTACCACATGGGCTGTGTGTCTGTGCTGTACTTATCCCATGCGTGAGAGTCCGCTGCGGGCTGTACCACATAGGCTGTGTGATGTATTCGTTCCATGTGCAAGAGTCCCCTGCGAATTGTATGTGCAAGCTAAATTATGCTGACAGATCTGAGTTGCAATGGTGAAGCTGTATTCCGAAGAGAATGCCCAAGGTATGGCTTTGACTGAATGTTTGTGCTGTGTATTCCTGTTGTTCTACTGTCATACTTTACTCCTTGTTGCAGGTGGAAGAAGCAGAAGCCAGTAGGGGGCAGCGATTTTAGAATACTCCATTTTTGTAGAACACTTTAGAGTTCTTTTGTATTTGCTGTAGTCTTTCCTCTAATTGCTGTATATGTATGATATACAAGTGTTCATCGCCAGTACGTATATGCGAGCGGCAGAGGCAACGATTTTAGGCAGCTAGAACTGGAGTAGGAAGCCTGGTCGCAGCCGCCTACGCTGCGCCGTCTAGCGGGCAATACCTCCGTATTTCTACCGTGTGCACGTGTGCGCTGAACGTGGCACCACGGTGTCCGTGTTCGTGGGCCTTACGATGCCGTCTTCGCACCGTTTGCGCAATAATACGGAACCGCGTTTGCGCGTGAACGACCCCGTGTTTGTGGTTAGCGGGCCTTGTGTATATAGTGGGATGAGGATATTGGATGATCCAATGATGTACATATCCAATATGATATAGACGTGAGTGGCTAGAAAGACTCAGATTGATCGATTCGTTGCACTAGCCAGAGCACTAAAATAGTGAATCAGACGTTTCAGCAACCTACGGCTGCCTTCTTCAGGAAATAAGTGACACTTACAGGCACGTATGTATAAATACAATAGGGCAGTCAGACGATGATGCGGTCATGTGAGGTATATATACAAGTACAAAGAAAGCAGCAAGAAAGGAAACGCGCGAGTTTAACTATATACATAATCTATAATATATAACCTAAATAAACAAAAGGAAAGGGTGGTGGTGGTGATAGAATGGGTAGAGTTGGAGACAACATACAAGAGTGACTTGTGTAGTGAATTCAAACTAGTCGAAACTGCTAATATATTAAATTTACATGGTTATTATTAGCAAGATATCAACCCTATTGCTGAAAAGAATTTGTCTCAGAAGTGTACTCTGCTCAACTACCAGATAGATGCTAATAGAGGTGGTAGATGCTGACCAACAGCTTCTAGATAAAACAGGTAATACCATAGGCATAAAGTATATTAATTGCATTCTGACATCATGCATGAGTACCTCAATGTCTTCTATGTCATACATTATCCACTGTCATATTTACTTCTAAAACTTCTCCCCCCCCCCCTTTTATGTCACACTTCATCTACTGTCACATTCAACTACTTTGGAAACATTTTTCCTTAGTCATATCAGTTTTATACCTGTTGAAAAAGATCTACAGATCGAAACATCCTGGATATAGATTGCTGATGAATTTCAGCATGCACTGTCGCTCAATAACTGTCCCCTCATTGACCCCCTATGCAGCAATGAGCCTGTACCAAATCTTTTTTTAAGTAGTACCTTGAGCTGATTGGCATGGTTGGGGATAAGGCTTAAAGCTAGGAAGAGAAACTATTGAATAGATTGGAAGAAATGAAAATTCTATAAGCACGCTAGTGAAATCCTAGTGCATGGTTTGATTGAGTGTTTATTTTAACTGGGAAAGGCCTTTAGCCTAAAGGCTACTTTTACAGCAAATGCTTACATACATACACACAAACACACACATGAACAGTTTGTGATTATTGGGCAGTGTTAATGTTGGGAGGTGCCACTGCCTGGGAGGTTCTCCTTGCCATCCCAAGGCTCTCCAATCTCCAGTCTTGACTCATGCTGCCAGGACACCTGCACCCCCAGTGGTGTGGTGGCATAGTAGATGCTGAGTTTGAGTGTTAGTGTTAGGGTTAGTTATACTGCAAAATATTATACAAGGTTGAACACAGCAGTCACTTCATTAGATAACAGAACGCTTTGATGCAAGTTTACACTGACCCGGTTTGTTAGGTTGTCAGTTCGGGAACGGTTACAAAACGTAGTGTGAATGAGGTCGAACCGATCCGCGCTGGGACCTGCTATATAACCGAGCCCTGGCCAGCACGGTTAGGTTCTTTTGTTCGGCGAGTGTGAACACTTCTATAACCATGCTAACTGTTTCCAAAGTGACGAACGTGCGACGAGCTGAGTACGAAGTTCGCAATCGTTAGCAGAAGAGAACTATGAGTGTAGTACGAACGATTTCTTTCCCAAAGGTACGATAGACAGCGCGTGTACAAACTGAGAAGTGCACTGCCTCATTTATTTCTGGGCTGACGAAGAAATTCAGACTCTCCTGGAATCAGCCAAACGAAACAACCCATTTTTGAAAGAATCGCTAAAGAAATGAGCAAGGCAGGCTGCAATAAGACTGCAGAGCAGTGTAGGGAGAAGATAAAACAGCTGAAGCTGAAACACATCTGGAGCAAGGGGGCAGGACTGGCCCTATTTTGATGACATGGATGCAGTCCTCAGCACTCTGGCATGGCTAGAAGGGAACTTCACACACAAGACACAGTGTAATGATATTCATGACAGTATGAATATCATTATTCCTTTGTAACACCCAGGCCAGGTCTACTTAGCACTTTTAAGTGTAAACGTGGTCAACAACAAACCGTTCCAAACTAGTCCAATGAAACATGAAACGGGGTATAAATGGATAATAACTATAAAACATGTTTAAAAGTCACTTGCAGTTTTAGTTAAACAGCTACAGTAGATGTACAGATCACAACATTCTATTACTTAATGAACTGACTGCTGTGTTCAGCTCATTAATTCATTCTTTAATTAGTAGCTTCACACCGCAATTAACCCCTACTATATACTGTTATATATTAATAGGCAATTACAACTGTTGCACAATTGGTGATGTCAGTACATCATGCACAACAACCTCTGTTCATGTAGAAAGCATCAAATATTTTATGTACAGATGCGCCCAATGGCAGTATGCATGGGTGCACCTGCTGGCAGTTTGTGCGATGGAAGTGATTAGTGTCTGATATAATTAAAAGATTTGTCATTAATATTTTGCCATTCTAAATATGGAAATCGTCTACCAAGCAGAGTGACTGGTTAGTATGGATTTTCCAGGGGTTTGGGAGCAGTCTCTTCTAATAGTGTACATGCCATTCTGCCTGTGTTTCTTGTGTTACTACACACAACAGTACTGCATGTATTGTACCTCTGTGATAATGGAATTTGACATAATTCCCTCTGTCTGTCTTAGGAGTTCCTTCCCAAGTCACTGGCCTGTCTCTGTCCAAGACAGTGTCGTCAAGTTTACCAGCTTTGCAGGCAACTTGGACCACTCCGCAAAGTGATGAGCCCATTTCTCAGTACATTCTTCAATACAGGATACATGGGAGTACTTCCTGGGGTAGTATACACCCAATCTCAGGCTCGCCTAAAAACTCTACCATTGTGCCTAGACTGGCAGCTGGCACTGAGTACAATGTCAAGGTGAGAGCGGTGTCTGCTGAGGGAGCTGGAAATTGGAGTGCAGTGAAGACAGAGAGAACATACAAGAGTGAGTTCTTGTAATGGTAGATAACTATAGTGTACATGTTTTACAAGCAGTTGTACATCTGGTGCCAAATTTGTGATATGTCATATATGTCAAGATACATTACATTTGTTCGTGTACAGCGCATTTGTGAATTACTTTATGTTACGGTAATTTATAACTATCGTATCATATATCATAACGCTAAGAGTAATTTTCAGGTGTTGAGTGATGTGTTGAGCAGTTGGGAGCTGAAAGTGAATTGGAGGAAGACTAAGATGATGAGGGTGGCAAGGAAGAGTGAGGAATGTGAAGTTAAAATTGGAGAGGAGACAATAGAACAGGTAGATGCAATGAAGTATTTGGGGGTGATGGTTAGTAGTGATGGGAGTATGGAGAAGGAAGTGGAGGCAAGGATTGGTAGTGCAACACAAGTTATCGGAGGTTTGAGTGAAATAGTACTGAGGAGGAAGGAGCTGAGCAGGAACGCCGAACTAAAGGTAATGAATGCCACAATGATGCCCACATTATTGTATGGGTGTGAGATGTGGAGCCTGTCAAAGAAGCAGCAATCCAGAATACAGGCAACACAAATGAATGGATTGGAGGGTTGAAGGGTTGAGCAAATTAGATAGGGTAAGGAATGCTGACATTAGAGAGAAGCTATGGCAGGAAGGCGTGTTAGATATGGTGAAGAGCAGACAGGAGAGGTGGAGGGTCAGAATGGAGGAGATGAGAGAGAGGACAACTGGGAAGATGTTTGAAGGAGAGATGGGGGGAAAAGGCCCAGACGAAGACCGAGATTGAGATGGACTGACAATTTTAAATAATCACATATGCATGTACTTATAATCAGTAACTTTATTGGTCACCACAGAACTTTTTTTGGCTCCTATTACATATATATGTATGTATGTAGGGATGACCTCCAGTATTTGGAGAAACATCCATGTGGATGAATGAATCGAATGAATCATATGTCATATAGTAATATGCTTTGTTTGTGCAAAGTTTATTGCTTTGCGTTACAATTATTGCATATTCTATGTATTTACATAGTGAGGCACCAGTGGCAGGGAGTATTTATTTCATGAAATGTTTTTTACAAGCGTACCATTCTCCATGCAGTGTTGGCTAACTCTGATATTTCTTGCAGACCCCCCCAGTCCCAGCCATGGCACAGTGAGTGTTGTACCAGTTGACAGACGTGGTGTTATTAGAGTGTCCTGGACTGCACCCACTGTGCCAAGTGAAGAGTTGCCTGTCACTGGATTCATCATTCGTTACAAAGTACGGAATAGCGATGTGTTCAAGTACTGGTCTGTCATGTCAAACTCTGAGACTGAGGTCACTGGCCTCAATCCCGGGACTATCTACCGTGTGTATGTAGCTGGAGTCAGTGCAATTGGCAACGGCTCATACTGTTGTGAAGGGACTCCAGTTCTTGTGAGGACTTATAATGGCAAGTTGCATCATGCATGAGCAACTGAACTTCTGATTACACAGGTTACTCTGAATACATATGTGCACTTACAATTACAGTCATATGGTAATTATTATATTATTCTCCTCACTAATACCTTTAATATGTACAGTACCGTCCCAAGTGACTGGTGTGGCAGTGTTCAAAGCTACACATACAGGGAAACCAGCTCTGAGGGTGACCTGGGCTGCTCCCCAAAGTGATCTGCCCATCTCTCACTACCAGGTGGAGTACAGAAGGAGTGGGTCGAGGTGGAGGGCAGCCAGCCCTGTTTCCCAAGGCTCAACCACATCCAATCTCCTTGAGGTTCTAGATGCTAGTACTGTGTACGAGGTTCGCATAAGAGCAGTGTCTGCCATTGGAAATGGGATGTGGAGTAGGGTGGAGTTGGAGACAACATACATGAGTGAGTTGTGTAGTGAAGTCAAACTTTTGGAAAGTACTGAGTTAATGTGTGTACTATTGGCAAGACAACTGTAGAATATCCATCCATTTGCTGAGCTGACATTATGCAAAAAGATGCTATGCTCAACTAGATTGTGACCAATATTGTCATTAATATTACTTAAGTATCAGAAAATTACATAATATTGATTCAAAGGAGAATGTAGCAACTTCCAAGGCAATTACAGACACAGTCTGGCACGGCTAAGTTCATTTCTGCAAGCTTGTCTTCAAAGAACAGGATCTGAACTGAGCAGCACACTAGGAAGGACTTGAGCCATATCACTAAGCGCCAAGCATATCTTACATCTGCACTATGCAGCTGGTCATTCCAGTTGGCTACAGTTCACTTCAGTACTCTTCATGCTACTCAGTGAGGCTTCTTGTATATGCTCTAGTCAAATATATGTATATTAGTAGAAATCTAGCCATGAATGAGAATCCGGCAATACGGACTTGCTATACTGCTTCTGTCTGTAGAAAAGCAAGAAGCATTTTGGTCGCTTCACTCACGATCGCATCAACCCGTCATGATCATGTCACAATTGGCCATGTACCTTGGCTATGATCCAATAATGCATATATTTTGAACTTCACAGTTTAGAGCTGCATTCATCATTACACAACATTATTCTGCTAATGTCGAGTGGGAAGGCAGTAGAAGGTGGAATTTTGCCCCAGATTTATAGTATCGAGACCAATAGAATATCATGGAGGATGTATGCATACATGGTGATGTCGAAATTTATGCTTAATGAATGCACTTGCTGCTTATAGTATAGCTAAGATTTTACAAGTTCCTTCAAGTTGACCTTATTCATGAACCCTTTGCTCATTTGCTTTTTTGCTACAGCAACTACTCAACCAACAGTTCGTCTAGCCAACTCAACTCTGCAAAGTCTGTCCATCAGTTGGTCAGTGACGTCTCCCCAAGATGTGACCAACTACATGGTGATTTGGTGGAAGGAGTCTGCAGAGATTAGCAAATCAGTTGCACTGGATGATACCAAGTTTGTCATTGAAGACTTGCTCTCCAACACCGCCTATCATGTGGTGGTGCTGGCCAGTGGTCCACTTGGAAATGTGAACAGCACCAGTGAGGTTTTCTACACAACTCCTAATGAAGTGCAAGGTAAATGTACTGAATATTTCAGAAATATCGTATGTATATTATATACTTGCTGTCCTTCCTAATTCTTGCACATATAGAATCAGTGAATGGGTTTGTCCTTCCACAACAAAGCTTACATGTCTCACCCATGGGAACCATGTCCCACTGAACTCGTATATATGTACAATACATTACACCAATTCAGAATGTGGTGAGATCATTTGCTATAAATAAGCTGTGTACCCTCATATTAATTCCGTCCTATGCATAGGATCATTGAGTGTCCTTGTCCTTCCTGCACAAGTCTTACAAGTATCATGGAAGCCATCAGAGGATGCTGGTCAATCAGCCATTGAGTACATTGTCAATACTACAGCGACGGGCATGGATTTTGCCAATTCCACATCTGTCAAGCACCCCATCACCTCGGTACCCATCAGTGGACTCCCCCAGTACAGCTCTGGCACAGTGTCAGTCCGGGCAAGGAACCCTGGTGCACTGAGCAAACCGGTTGTTTCCAGGTTCAGGATGGTCAACATTGTCACTAATGGTATTCTACGTAATTGACTATATCTGGGCATAGTTGCACTGTGCTCCCTTAGCAATGGGCTGTTATATGTCTATGTCTATGGCCATTCTAACTGCATATCTTCATGCACCATATTTTGGCCAGCATATGTAAGCACTAATTATGAAGCTGCTTGTATTTCCATACGCTTTACTGCCAAGGCTTAGATCCCTTATACATAATAGGATATGTGGGAACACACCTTCTAAATTTGTCATGACTTGAATTTTATACATTTACAATGGTTGTACTACGATTGATGTTTGCAGTGAGTGGAGTGTCAGCAGAGTGGGTTAATGAGAGTTTCACCTCCTTGAGGGTATCACTTCCAGGAGGAAGCACATACAGGATCACCTACATGTTAGTGAAGGAGAGAAATGCCACAGAGCCGAAGATGGTTACTACAAATTCAATCTCACATGTAATCAAAGATTTTAGACCTGATTGGTTCTATACCGTCTTGGTTGAGGCAGTTTCTTTAGACTCTGGTGAAGCGGTAAATGGGAGCATTGGGATTGGTGAGCATAATCATGTCATACTGTTTACATGCACGGAGGGTTTCCTGTAACTTTTACTTGTGCAATTGCACATTTTTTCATTTGGCGTGCAGGAATTGGGATTGCCGTTGCTGTTGCTGTTGGTATCATATTTGCACTATTAGGACTATGCTGCTGTTGGCTACTGTATATTTTTTGAACGCTATAGCTGTACAGTATGCTTTTGTATTCATAGATGTTCTGCATTTCCCGGGAAGTTCTTCTAGCTTACTATGCTTGCTACTATTAAATGTTGCATGTCACTAACTAAATCAGTACAAAACAGCTTTGCAAACAGTAAAAGTGTTCTTGCAAGGTAGACCCACTCCATTAATGTCCAGTCATTGGTTACTGTTCCTACATGTCCCCTCGCATATGTTAGACTAGGCATTCGTACTGTGCAGTGTGTTGACTTACGTAGCTGTAATGTGACACCAGTACTGCATATAGCCATGTATTGTATGTAACGCCCCTTGCACATGAACAATCCAATCCAACAGTTGGAGCTAACAACGCTGCCACAGTGGGAACCTTCTTTGGTGGACTGGTGGCTGGTGGTGTCTGTGTAGTCCTTATTGTGGGGATAGTGCTTGGGCTAGTAAAGTTGAGGAAGCAGAGGAAGGGTGCTGAATCAGCACAAGAAGAGAAGAAAACGTAAGCCTTCTACATGTGCTTGTTATACAGTAATTTTTTTTTTTCAAACATCAAGATAACAGGCACACATGCGCACTGCCTGTAGCATGCACCATGCACTGTAATGGAAAATGAAGAATAAATCATAAGTGGTTACGTTTAATGGATAAACAGTCAGTGGACTAGTCAATGTACTCCGTTGCTGGGTGGTGTCGAGATGATCTGGCTCCCCTGATGCACATGATGGAGCAGCGTAGCAGGGCGAAGCTCATTCGGCAACGGAGCCATCCCATTGCCTTGCTGTAGGGAATACCCCTCTTCTCGCTTAGCATTGAGGCCAGTCGTTTGTAGAACACTGTTGCCGCTTTGCCCATTCCTCCCGTGGATGACAGCACTAAGGGGGTGAAGGTACCGTGTTCCACCTCTCTGATGCGTTGCTCGTACTGGCGCTTCTTCTCCTGCTCATGTCGCCTGTACACTGCCTGTAGGGATGCTTGCCGATTCGATCGGGCGCTAGGGTTGAACACCCTTACGTCCAGAAATGCCTTCTCGAACCTGCCTCCCCAAAAGCCATGCATAGCAACATCCAATCTCGCACCGTCCTCCACATTTGCAGACCCATGGAGCATTGCCTCTCCACACAAGGGTTGCAGGTGTGGCTCAGTGGACACACCATGACACACCTCTGTGAGTAGGGATGCTGTCATGTCCCTCACCTCATTGTGCCTAATGGAGGGGAACCCTCCAGTTGGGCAGGACAGAGCATGTTCCACACTGAACTGGTGACCACAGCTGCAGTGAGATGGTGAGTTCTCAAGTGCCCAATCGCACCGAAGGGACAGGGCATCCCTGAATGCTGACTTGTGCAGCGCGAACCCATGGCTGTCAATGGGCAGTGCAGACAGCCAGGTCGATGCACCTTTCTCCTGGGCAAGTTCCATGCAACGTTGGAGGTGGACTGGGAGCTGTCTCTGCAGTTTTGAGGCATCTTCTTGTTGATTGGCTCGTCTGATGGATCGTACTTCTGCTTTGGCAAGCTGCTGAGCTGCATGGCAACCTGACAGTTGGTGATCTTGGTGTACGACTCGCTCCACCAGTGGGGCACTGATCTGCTTTGAGGCCGTGTGTACCTGTGAAGAGGATGTCGCTGGGTTGGTCAGACCAAGGCCTCCTAAGTGTACAGGCAGTATCATGTTATACAGTAATGCATGCAACGTTGTGATCTGGACTGATGAACAAGTGTCTCCTGAATAGTTTACGTACGTACATATTGGCACAGTTCAGACCATTCCTGACATTTACCAGATTTAATGTGTAGTAGAATGTCAAAATGAATGATGACATTATTTTATTTGCAAGCACTAAATGAGTGACATTCATTCCTGACTGCATATCTGTGCAAATCTTACCGACCCACAGACGGCTGTCAACATGCCGCACCCTCTGTACTGCAATGATTGAGTACTGCTGAAGGTTTTTATTGTGACTGCAACAGAGCTCTTTTGTGTAAAGGGTCAGCCCGTTTCTAGCTGGTAAAGAGTTCTCCTATACCAGCCAGCTGAGAAGCCCCCACTTCACTCTTTTGTAATGTTGCAGGAGGCTTCTTACTATAGTCCCCCACGTATTCATCACTTACCATGCATAGCACTCCACAGCTTTATGGCGCAAAGAACACAAAAGTGACAGTGCCCAATATTAAATTCAAATATATAGCACTATAGCAAGTAATTAGTCAATTGTAATTGAAACTGTTACATACTAATTCTGTATTATACTCCTATCCCTGTAGTGAAGCCACCTATGACACTGTTGGTCCAAAAGAGTCTGCTGCACCGAGTGAACAGGTTGCCATGGAAACCAACCCTGCCTATGCCAGTGTACAATGAGTTAACAAGTTGTACACGGCAACAGCTGAAGTGTGTCACACCAGAATATTTATATTATGTGTGTTTCCATGCATCATGATGAATGATTGAATCAAGCATGCAGTAGCTATCATGGAATTGACAGACGTTCAATATTAATTACTTTTGTAGTGCCATCCATATCGACACTGAGTTTACTAGAGTCTGATCCACCAACATAATTACAGATACCTTAGCAGCGTACATACAGTGTCTGGTTAGGTGAATAATTATTATTGTAACTTATATATATGAGTTATATAATTATGTGCAATGTTGTATTGGCCTGTATTGCTTATTATAGTGTTGTTGTGCATGGCAGTGTGTGTGTAAAAGATGGTGTTATATAAATATTTATATAGGCACCTGCAAACACACACAGCACGAGCACGTACACACACACACATGGACACACATGCACATGCACACACAAGTAGGCATATTTGTCCAACTGTCATATTATAAAGCAAGCAATGCACAGTTTGGTGTAAAATCAATGACTATTTACAAAGTTTGTCTGGGGCTAGTGTCAGCTTGTCACAATGTTGTACTATAACATGTTAGCTACGCGTCTTTAGTATATAAATTTTATAGTAGTGAAAGGTCGACTAACACGCTGATCAACCCGCAGTCCCTGACAGCAGATGATGTGGGGCAGATGGAGTGTATATTTGGTCCTGTTGTCGCTGCTTGTCTTGGCAGTGTGTCTTTCTGTCGCTGAAGGAGGTGAGGGCATGCTGTGGGAGGACATTATTGGCTGCTGTGTCCGGTCGAGGAGAGTGTGCTTGCAATAAGTTGGGACTGTGCGTCATCCTCGTCTACCTTTTTTCAAAAGTACTATATATACTCTTCCAAATACTACCTTGGAGAAACGCAACACAGCAGAGTGACCGTATTATGTACGTAGCTTCGACAGGTACGTGCCGGACGTGATTCGCGGAGATCGAATGAATTACGGTGATTTACATGTGGTGACACGTTATTGGTTGACTACTGACACAGCGAATGTATACTTCGACCTTCAGCGAAAGATTTTGGATTGCTTTTATGTATATGATATGTATAAGCTATAAGTGGTTTCCACATAGCTTCTTATGTATAAATTGACAAGTAACTCTTGTAGCTGAATGTTGTCACTGTGTACGTAGCTCATGGACTATTTTAATTCAGTATGAGTGTATATATATTCTTGCTGCAACTCCACTATGCCAAGTTTCTTTCCTAAATATCTGCGCAGTAATACTATCTAACGGGCCTTAACGTTATGTAGGGCATCCACTGTTTTGGACATTATTTGGATGTCTCTGCTTGACAAAAATAGCTGGATTAGTTTGTTGATGAATTGGTCCTTGGTGTTGTCAGTCAACTGATGTCTGTCTACACATGATGATTGCTGTCACCTCATGTCCCAAGATGACCTTTAACCAACACATGGAAGGTTTCAATTTTAGGGAAGAGGTTTGGAATGTTGTTTGTGTCAACAGAAGTAAACCATACAAAGACCATTTGTATGCATTCAGAAGACCTGCCATGAGCGAAGCTACATTCATGCTAGCAGTCTGCATGTTCATGAGGATTTTGTATAATATTATTATCCTGATAGACTATCCTGTTTACTTCACTTGTATGTACAGTTACATTTTTGTAAATGCTCTTGCGTAATATGTTCATTTGGGCTTGCAATCTTAAATTCTGTCGGTGACATTCTCACTATGGAAGTAGTTGATTAATGCTCTTATATATAAATCCCATTCTATGGTTAGTATACATCTAAGTTATGCAGCAATAATCTGATAGACCAAAGCCCGTCTTTTACACGGTTGGCTAATTCATATAAGCACTCTGGTGGGAAGTGGCTAGGAGTGTGTTCACATATACTATGGTATTTGCTACATTGACAGTGACATCATGGAAATCAGTGTTTCGATTGGTTAGCAATTGTATACTTGTGCCATCACTTCGCTGCCTTAAACTATTACACATAATTATGCTTAAAGTCAGCTGTTTTGACAGCAAAGAGGATGGTGCATGTATCCCTGTGTTGTTATGATGGAATACGCACTACAGACACTAGTGTACACAAGTATAAATAAAATCTGATCCATCTTGTGTTATTTCCACTTCCAAAAGCTGTCAGAATACCTTTTCAAGTCACTGGCTTGTCTCTGTCAAAGGCAGTGTTGTCAGGATCACCAGTGTTGCAGGCAACCTGGATCATACCTCAAAGTGATGAGCCCATTTATTGGTACATTATTCAGTATAGGAAACTTGGCGATAACTCTTGGGGCCATCAGGTCACCATCTCAGGCTCTACTGTAAACTCTACCATTGTGACTAGACTGGCAGCTGGCACTGAGTACACTGTCAGGGTGAGAGCAGAGTCTGCTGTGGGAGCTGGAATGTGGAGTGCAGTGTAGACAGAGAGAACATACATGAGTGAGTTCTTTTCAATGATACAAATAATTAGTGTATCAGTTTGGCAATCATCTAGTGCCATTCGTTGTTATAATATACTGCAATTGTAGAGATGGATTATGACAATAATTGCAGTATGTATACAACCATTACCGTATGTACTTTGCTTTGCAATAGTTTTAATTCCTGCATATATTATTATTATATTGAACTTTTATCCATTCAGGGAGGCACCAGGGATAGTACTTGTATACTTTCATATTATGGAAATAACAATACAGTGTTACTTAAAGATATATAATAGGTCCTATAATATGTATCCTTGCATTCAGACCCCCCCAGTCCCAAGCATCACACTGTAGACTGTAGACTGTAGACATACTGAATGATAACATATAATATACTGAGGATGTATAATTCCACCTTAGTGCCTCCCCATCCCAACCATCACACTGTGAGTGCTGTACCAGTTGACAGACGTGGTGTTATTAGAGTGTCCTGGACTACACCCACTGTGCCAAGAGGAGAGCTACCCATCACTGGGTACAGCATACAGTATAAAGTTGGAACTATTACAAACAATATTAAGACCCTCACGGTTCAGTCATCACCAGCTGAAGTGACTGGTCTGCTCCCTGGCACAGAGTACCAAGTGTTTGTGGCCTCAGTCAATGCACTTGGGACTGGAGAGTACTGCTGCAATACATCGACCACTGTACATGTGAGAACCCACAAAGGTCAGTGATGTGAACTATAATATTCTGATTATAAGTAATCATTGTGCAACCATAAGAACAAACTTATGTGTAGGTATCACACATTTAGTTACCTAAAAACCTAAAGGAGGAATATGCTGCCATGACCGAGGAGAGCCCCCATGAGGAGATGCTTTTCAATCAGCTATATCCTGACTGTAGGTGTTAAAATTGATATAATTGTCTTATTTTCTGTTGCTAGGTTTAGCATTAAAAAGCCCCGCTAGAAGGTGTGTAGTTTCCTTGCTGTGTGGACTGGTGTTCTCAGCATCTTGACCTTTGGCAACTGATGCTGCAACAATGCAAGGCAGATTGAAAACTAATAGATTGTGCCACATATTGCATAATTGGGCAACCTTAACTTAATAACTTTCACAGTGAATGAGCATTATAGGAAATCCAAAATGACAGCAGAAGGTGAGCGAAGAGGACATTCGATGTGCTGCCAAAGATCTTATTCCACTAAATATGAAGTATTTGAACGAGTGGGCACTCCGCAATCTGCACAACTGGTGTCTTTAGCCCGAGATGCAGTTGCTGGCCGAGATGCATTTTCAGACCAAAGTAATTTAACTCCAGACACCTCTGGTTCATAGCGCGACAAAGAAGACAGCCGTAAGTGTCAGTTCAAGCCCTCAACCTCGAAGATGAATGCGATTCAACAACCTAATTCCTTTGATCGACAGAGGCAACACAGCATGAAGTAAACGCGATTAGCGCTTGCGATCTGTGCCTTGCATGTGACCAACGTACTGCCTGACCAATAGCCACGGGGATGGGTGTCCGGTTACTGGACCAATAGCCACTGACAATTTTATACTTCACTCTCGCATACAAGTCGACCGCAAGACTGCCATTTTACACCTCGACGTACGTGTACGTATTATAATGGAAGGAATTCTGTGTGAGTACTCGCGAGTACTCGCGGGTATACTCGCGGGTACCCTCGAACTGCACGCGTTTGACATGGTAAAGTATTTTTAATCAGCACAGTATATCCTTAGCATTTAGATCGCAACACCTTGCAAGTTTACCTTATTCATGAACCCTTTGCTCATTTGACTTCTTTTACTACAGCAACTCCTCAACCAACTCTTCATCTAGCCAACTCAACTCTGCAAAGTCTGTCCATCAGTTGGTCAGTGACCTCTCCTCAAGATGTGACCAACTACACGGTGTTTTGGTGGAAGGAGTCTGCAGAGATTAGCAAATCACTTGCACTGGATGATACCAAGTTTGTCATTGAAGGCTTGCTCTCCAACACTGCCTATCATGTAGTGGTGATGGCCAGTGGTCCACTTGGAAATGTGAACAGCACCAGTGAGGTTTTCTACACAACTCCTAAGGAAGTGCAAGGTATCAAATATTTCAGAAATATCATATGTAATGTATAATTATAATTATTATATTCTTGCTGTCCTTCCTATATTTTCTTGCACATATAGAATCAGTGAATGTCTTTGTCCTTCCATAACAAAGCTTACACATGTCATGGGAACCATGTCCCACATAACTCATATATACGTTCAATATATTACACCATTTCAGAATGCGGTGAGATCATTTGGTATAAATAAGCTGCGTTCCTTCATATTCTGTCCTATGCATAGGATCATTGAGTGTCCTTGTCCTTCCTAAGCAAGTCTTACAAGTATCATGGAAGGTATCAGAGGACGCCGGGCGATCTGCCATTGAGTACATTGTCAATACTACCACAACAGGCATGGAGTTTGCCAATTCCACATCTGTCAAGCACCCCATCACCTCGGTACCTATCAGTGGACTCCCCCAGTACAGCTCTGGCACAGTGTCAGTGTGGGCTAAGAACCCTGGTGCAATTAGCAAACTGGTTGTTTTGAGGTTCAGGATGCTGATAATTGTCACAAATGGTATTAATTTATAACATTAATTTCACAACAGTATACTATTCATGACACACTGTATGAATGCAATTATATTACGTACACTCCATGAGGTAATACATGTGCAACATCCAACATTCAACATCCAACAAATAGCTACTAGTAAAATTACTTATATATAGAGTAATAAAATAAGCTGATAGCATGCATATTATAAATGCATGATATACAGGACTGAATTATCAGTGTGTGTAGTAATGACTTCACTTATATTGTATTTGACATACTTACGTGATTAACCCTGTTTTGCAGTGATTGGAGTATCAGCAGAATGGGTGGATGCAGGTTTCACCTCATTGAGGGTGACAGTGCCAGAAGGAGGCATGTACAGAATCAGCTACTGGGCAGTGAACAAGAGTACTGGACCAGAGCTGAAGGTGGCTACTACAGGTTCAAGTTCACAAGTGATCAATGACTTCAGCGCAGACTACATCTATACCATCGTGGTTGACGATTGGACTGGGAGGGCTGAAAGAGGCAGGCAATTTCCTGTCTTGTTTGTGCTTGACTTTAAATGTGTTGCGGTATTACCTGAGTGAGTATGTTGTCCAGTGACTGGATGCAAATCAGGAACTTTAGATGTAGTTATACGTACGTACATGCCCATGCCCAATGTATGGGCATCTAGACTGTGTATAGCAGTGCAAAATTAAATTCAATAATTCCATTTATAATTTTAAAAGGTAACTATAGAATTGTAACTCCTCACTATAGTAAAATCTCTGCTATATTGACTGTACAACTAAGTTAAATCAGTCATCCTTGTACTGAACACACTGTAGTAGATACGAATGGTAAACAGTTATATTCAATAAAGAGCTGGGGCCAAAGAGAGACTTGCTCTGACAAATTGAAATTTTAATATAGCAAAATATCTATTTATATGTATATCACTGAACGTTGTCAATTATGTACTCTGTTACTCTATGTTTGTACTCTATGTTTGAATTAGTGGATTGTTAGAGGTATTGCTAACCCCAAACAAATAATGACATTTGCCGATTCTGGTGGCAGTTCGGGTGCTGTAAACACTATTTATCTTTTTGCTTAGCTAATACGTAACTTTGTAGGTAGGTGAATGCATTATTGTACTCGTGCTTCAGAATGGTCTGTTCACTGTCTATAGCAAACGTACACAATACACGATTTGTAGTTGCACGTTAGTTGTAAGGCATGCTTTGGTATATATATATGGATTATGTACATTTCCCGTGAAGTGCTGTCTTCTATCTTACTATGCTGGCTACTAATAAATGTAGCATGTCACTAACTAAAGCCATACAAAACAGTTTTGTGGGAAAAGTGATTAGAACCACCCCATTAATGCCTATTGCTTGTTTTCCTAAACGTCTCGTCATATATTGTAGACTAGGCATTTGTACAGTCTGTTTACTTACGTAGCATTAATGTGACACTGGTGTATGATAGCCATGTATTGTATGTAACGCCCATTGCAGATAAACAATCCAATGGAGTTTGTACAGTGGAAGATAACAACGCTGCCACAGTGGGATCCTTCCTTGGTGGACTGGTGGCTGGTGGTGTCTGTGTAGTCCTTGTTGTGGGGATAGTGCTTGGGTTAATAAAGTTGAGGAAGCAGAGAAAGGGGGCTGAATCAGCACAAGAAGAGAAGAAAACGTAAGCCTTCTACATGTGCTTGTTACACAGTAATGGATGCAGTGTTGTGATCTGGACTGATGAACAAGCTAGTGTTTCCCTAATGGTTTGTAATCATGGAGGGCATGGTTTTACATCCAATGCTGTGTAGGCTGGAATAGAAGTCAATTAGGGTAACTAATTCTGCAACTAAGTCAAAGTTGCTCTGCTTGACTGTGCTGCTCTTTATTCATGATGGAAGCCATGGTTGTCATATATTATATGTACAGCACGTTATTGCTTCAAATGTGCTGTACATGTATATATAATATATATGATACATATATAAGATTGAATAACCCAAATGGCGGTCAATTATTTACAACCTACGTCAAAAATGCTCTGCTAGGCTTCTTCCTATTGTTCCTGTTCAAACTATTCCTGACAGTTTACCAGTCAATGATATATATGCATTTTGGAAAGGCAAAATGAATGATGACATTTATTTGCAAGCACTAAATGGGAGACATTCATTCCTGACTGTATATCTGTGCACATCTTACTGACCCACAGACGGCTGTCAACATGCCGCTCCCTCTGTACTGCAATGATTGAGTACTGCTGAAGGTTTTACTTGTGACCAGCAAAGCTTTTTTGTAATGAACTTTAAAGGGTCAGCCCGTTTCTAGCTGGTAAAGGGTTCTCCTATACCAGCCAGCTGAGAAGCCTCCGCTTCACTCTTTTGTAATGTGCAGGAGACTTCTCATTCATCACCTGCCTTGCGTAGCACTCCACAGCTTCATAACATAATGAACACAAAAGTGACAGTGCCCAATATTAAATTCAAATATAGCACTATAGCAAGTAATTAGTCAATATATTGTAACTGAATTAATGTATTTTGATCTGAAAAAAATGGCGGATTGAGCGCGAGAGCGGCTGCACTCGGTGATTGTCGTAGACAGCTGGTCAGCAACGGGGAGTGATGAGGAGCACGGAAAGGGAGCGAAATGATTTAAATGGTTTAGAGGGTAATGTTAGGAGATTCGGGTGTTGGAATGTAAGGTCAATGAACGGTAAAGAAGAGGAATTAGTCGCGGAAATGAAGAAATATCGGCTGGAGGTGTTAGGAGTAAGTGAAACGAAGGTGAGAGGTAACGGATTGAATCAGATTGGGGATGTATCATGTGTATACTCAGGTGTGCAGGAGGGAAGAGCGAAAGGTGGTGTGGCAATTTTGTTGTCAGGAAGATTTGGCGCGTATTTGAAGGAGTGGAAATGCGTGGATGAGAGAATTGTGTGGATTCGGTTGAAGATAGAGGGTGTCTGGGTGACTGTGGTACAGGTTTATGCACCGACAGAAGATAGAACCCAGAGTGTCAAAGATGAGTTCTATGTAAAGCTGCAGGACACTGTTGGGAGAGTGGCACGAGGGGACCTACTGATTGTGATGGGGGATTTGAATGCCAGAGTGGGGGATGAGACAGATATCTGGGGGGAGGTCCTGGGGAGGTATGGCGAAGAGATATGCAATGAGAATGGGAGGAGGCTGTTACAGTTCAGCAGTGAACACAACCTGTTGATTGCTAACACGTGGTTCCCTCATAAGAAAATCCACATGTATACCTGGGAATGTAGAGGAAGAGGGCTCAGGTCACTTATTGACTACTTCCTGATTGGAAAGGAGTATAGGAAGCAGGTGGTTGATGTAAAGGCGGTGAGAGGTGCAGAGTTGGGGAGTGACCACTACCTTGTGCTTCTGAAGATTAAGATGAAGGTGGAGAGAAGGGCGAGAGGTATGGATAGAAGGTTAAGACAGCAAATCAAGATCAACAAGTTGAAGGATGATGAAGTGAGGAACAAATACCAGGTGATGATGGGGGAAATGTACGAGGCATGTAAGGTGAAGAGGTATGTGGCTGATGGAGATGTTGAAATGGCGTGGAAAGAAATGAAAGAAGGTATTGTGGGGGCAGCAAGAATGGTGTGCGGAGTTGCCAAGGGGAGAAAAGGAAGTGAGAAGCGGACAAGGTGGTGGAATGATGAGGTGAAAAGCGCAGTGAGGCGGAAGAAAGTAATGTATAGGCAGTTACTGGATTTAGGCACGGAAGAAGCTAAGAAAAAGTACAATGAGGCGAAGGTAGAGGCAAAGAGAGTGGTGAGAAGAGCTAAAAATGAGGAGTGGGTTCAGTTTGGAAGAGAGCTTGAGAAGGATGTGAGGGGCAACCCACGGAGATTTTGGGCTAGAGTGAAGGGAAGAGGATCAAGAGACAGTTTGAGCCGCATTCATGATGAGAATGGCCAGGTGCTGGTAGAAGAGGGGGAGGTCATTGAGAGGTGGAAGGAGCACTTTAGAGGGTTGTACGGGGACTTGGGAGGGCCAGACCAGTACATGCCACGTAGTGAAGCAGCAGGGGAAGATGACCCAGAGATAATGATGGAGGAGGTGAGAAGGGGTGTGAAGAGGTTAAAGATGAGGAAGGCACCGGGTGTATGTGGGGTGATGCCAGAGATGTTAAAAGCTGGGGGAGAAGTGGTGGTGAAATGGTTGGTGATGCTGTTCAATATGATATGGAGAGTGGGCGTGGCCCCGTCTGACTGGAGGAAAGCGCAGATCATCCCCATTTACAAGAAGGGCAGCAGGCTAGAATGCTCTAATTACAGAGGGATAAGCCTATTGAGTGTGGTCGGAAAGGTGTATGCAAGGGTGCTAAATGACAGGGTGAAGTTGATAACGGCGGAGAAAGTAATGGATGAGCAAGGGGGGTTCAAAGCAGGAAGGGGCTGTACTGACCAAATCTTCGCAGTCAGGCAGATTGTGGAGAAGACGATTGAGAGGGACAGGGTGGTGTACATGGCTTTTGTGGATTTAGAAAAGGCATACGATAATGTGAATAGGCAAAAGTTATGGAACGTGCTGGAGGAGTATGGTGTGAGAGGAAGACTATTACGAGCAGTTGAGGCACTGTATGAGGATGGAAAGGCAAGTGTGCGGGTTGGAGGTAGAGAGTCCGAGTGGTTTGGGGTGCACAAGGGAGTGAGGCAAGGCTGCACACTATCGCCATGGTTGTTTAATGTATTTGTTGATAAGGTGACAAGAGAAGCAAGAAAAGAGTTTGTGAGAGAGGTGAAGTTATCAACGGGTGAGATAGGGGTGCTGCTCTTTGCAGATGACATGGTGGTGATGGCTGAGTCTGAAGAGGGGCTACAGAGCAACCTGCAGGCATTGAGTGATGCAATGGGCAGATGGGACTTGAAAGTGAATTGGGGGAAGACTAAAGTGATGATGGTAGCAAGAAAGAGAGGTGGCTGTGAAGTGAGAATTGGAAATCAGGTTATTGAGCAGGTGGAGGAAATGAAATATTTGGGGGTGATGATAAGTAGTGATGGTAGGATGGAGAAGGAAGTAGAGGCAAGAATTGGGAGTGCTACGAGAACAATTGGAGGGATGAGTGAGGCGGTGCTGAAAAGGAAGGAGCTAAGTAAAAGCACGAAATTGAAAGTAGTCAATGCCACGATGATGCCTTCACTGTTATATGGATGCGAGGTGTGGAGTTTGACGAAGCAGCAGCAGGGGAAAGTGCAGGCAACCCAAATGAGTGTGCTGAGAAGAATTCAGGGGGTGAGTAGACTAGACAGATGGAGAAGTGAGGACATAAGGCAGCAACTGGGGCAGGAAGGTGTGTTAGATTTGATAAGGACGAGGCAGGAAAAGTGGAAGTGCAGATTGGAAGAAATGAGTAGTGACAGGACCACAAAGAGAGTTTATGTAGGAGTGATGGAGGGAAGAAGGCCGAGAGGTAGACCAAGGATGAGATGGACTGATAATTTTAAATGATTTACGTACCTATTACCATGGTGTAGCCATAAGTACTCTCATTTGTTTTCAGATACAGTTTTATAGACTTACAGGGATGACCTCCAGTCATGGAGATATGTATCCTTGATTGATTGATTGATTGATTGATATTGATTGTAACTGAAACTGTTACATACTAATTCTCTATTACACTCCTATCCCTGTAGTGAAGCCACCTATGACACTGTTGGTCCGAAAGAGTCTGCAGCAATGAGTGAACATGTTGCCATGGCAACCAACCCTGCCTATGCCTGTGTACATTGAGTTAGCAAATTGTACACGGCAACAGCTGAAGTGTGTTGCACCAGAATATTTATATTATGTGTGTCTCCATGGATCGTGATGAATGATTGAATCAAGCATGCAGTAGCTATCATGGAACTGACAGACGTTCAATTTTGATAATTTTTGTAGTACACACACATGCACACGTGCACACAAGTTGGCATATCTACTTGTCCACACTGTCATAGCATAAAGCAAGCAATGCATAGTTTGGTGTAAAATCAATGACTACAAAGTTTGACTGGGGCTAGTGTCAGTTTGTCACAATGTTGTACTATAACATGTTTGCTGCGCGTATTTAGTATATAAATTATAGTAGTAAAAGGTCTACTTAGTACACGCCGATCAACCCGCAGTCCCTGACAGCAGATGATGTGGGGCAGATGGAGTGTATATTTGACCCTGTCGTCGCTGCTTGTCTCGGCAGTGTGTCTTTCTTTCGCTGAAGGAGGTGAGGGCACGTCTGTGGGAGGGCATTATCGGCTGCTGTGTTCAGTTGGGGAGAGTGTGCTTGCAATAAGTTGGAACTGCGCGTCATCTTTGTGGGAGGATATTATTGGCTACTGGTTCGGTCGAGCAGAGTGAGCTTGCAATAAGTTGGGACTGCGCGTCATCCTCGTCTACCTATTTTCAAAAGTACTTTATATACTCTTCCAAATACTGCCTTGGAGAAACGCAACACAGCAGAGTGACCGTATTATGTACGTAGCGTCGACAGGTACGTGCCAGACGTGATTCGCTAAAAATTAGGGCGTTTTGTTGCAATTGCGCACATGGAGTGGTGACACGTCATTGGTTGGCTACTGGTACTATACTTTTACAGCGAATGTATACTTCGACCTTCAGCGAAAGGAGATTTTGGATTTCTTTTATTGTATAATATTATGTATAAGCTGTAAGGGGTTCCCACATAGCTTCTTATATATATAAACCAACGAACCCACCAACCAACGCAGTCCTGACAGCAGATGATGTGGGGCAGATGGAGTGTATGTTTGGTCCTGTCGTCGATGCTTGTCTTGGCAGTGTGTCTTTCTGTCGCTGAAGGAGGTGAGGGCACGTCTGTGGGAGGACATTATGGCTGCTGTGTTCGGTCGAGGAGAGTGTGCTTGGAAATGCGGTCATCCTCGTGTGCCTATTTTCTAGTACTATATATACTCTTCAAAATACTGCCTTGGACCATTTAACCCAATACAGCAGAGTGACTGTATTATGTACGTAGCTTCGACAGGTGCCAGACGTGATTCGCGGAGATCGAATGAATTATATACGGTGTTTTACATGTAGCAATAGCGCACATGATGATGACACGTCATTGGTTGACTGCTGGCACTATACAACGAATGTGTACTTCGACCTTCAGCGAAAAGAGATTTTGGATTGCTTATATTGTATATGCATAAGCTGTAAGGGGTTTCCACATAGCTTCTAATATATAAATTGACAAGTAACTCTTGTAACTGCATGTTGTCACTGTGTAGTTCATGGACTATTTTAATTTTGTATGAGTGTATATATTCTTGCTACAACTCCACTATACCAAGTTTCTTCCTTAATATCTGTGCAGTAATGCTATCTATCTAACGGGCCTTAACACTAAGTATATCATCCACTGTGAATGATTTGGATGTCTCTGTTTGACAAGTATAGCTGTTTTATTTTGTTGATGAATTGGTGCATGCTGCTGTCAATTAACTGATGTCTGTCTACAAGTGGCCATTGCTGTCACCTCATGTCCCAAGATGACCTTCAGCCAACACATGAAAGGTTTCAATTAAGGGAAGAGGTTATAGGAATGTTGTTTGTGTCAACCAAAGTAAACCATACAAAGACCATTTGTATGCATTCAGAAGAGTGAAGCTACATTCATGCTAGCAGCCTGCATGTGCATGAGGATTTTGCATAATAGTATCCTTGTAGGCTATCCTGTTTACTCCACTTATATGTACAGTTACATTTTTGTAATGCTCTTGTGTAATATGTTCATTTGGGCTTGCAATCTTAAATTCTGTGGGTGATATTCTCACTATTAAAACTAGTTGATTAATGCTCTTATATATTAATCTCATTCCCGTCCGCTAGTCACGATTAGACTGGTATGAGCTGTCAATGTATAATTTACTACACATTCGTCATTTTAACCAATATACATAATTAGGTGTAAAGTCAGCTGTTTTGACAGCAATGAGGATGGTGCATGTATCCCTGTGTTGTTATGATGGAATACACACACCACAGACAATAGGTACACAAGTATAAATAGTATCTGATCCATATTGTGTTCTGTCCACTTCCAAAAGTTGGAAGAATCCCTTCTCAAGTCACTGGCCTGTCTCTGTCCAAGGCAGTGTCGTCAAGATTACCAGCTTTGCGGGCAACCTGGAACACTCCACAAAGTGACGAGCCCATTTCTCAGTACCATCTTCAGCACAGGATACATGGGACCACTTTCTGGGGCAGTCAGCGCATCATCTCAGGCACTCCTCCACGAAAATCGATCCTTCTTACTAGACTGGCGGCTGACACTGAGTACAATGTCAGGGTGAGAGCAGTATCTGCTGAGGGAGCTGGAAATTGGAGTGCAGTGCAGACAGAGAGAACATACCTGCGTGAGATCTAATCAATGACATTGATAATTAGCACTCATCATTAATCATTGGGCCAACCATGCAGCTAATGCCAATTTTTATCATGAACTACAATTACATAGATGCATTACAACGATACTTGTATTTTGTTATGCATATAAAGCATTCATTACAACATTGTTTTGCAATAATTGTAATTTGTGCATCTAGTATAATTCTATTATAATTATGTGCATTCAGAGAGGCAGTGGTTGGCGACAGTACTATAGAGTTCCATAGTATGCAGAAAAGAATAAATGTTCAATGCAGTGTTGACTAACTACTATATTTTCTATATATATTATAATTATATCCTTGCATTCAGAACCTCCCAGTCCCAGCCATGACACTGTGAGTGCTGTACCAGTTGACAGACGTGGTGTTATTAGAGTGTCCTGGACTGCACCCACTGTGCCAAGAGGAGAGTTGCCTATCACTTCATACATCATTCGGTACAAAGAACAGAATAGCAATGTGATCAAGTACTGGTCTGTCATGTCAAACTCTGAGACTGAGGTCACTGGCCTCAATCCCGGGACTGTCTACTGTGTGTATGTAGCTGGATTTAGTACAATTGCAACTGGCCGTGGCTCATACTGTTGTGAAGGGACTCCAGTTCTTGTGAGGACATACAATGGTAAGTGGCATTTTGAATGAGCAATTGAAGCTTTGATCACACCGGTCACTCTGGATATGTACACTTGCAAATTACAATAATATTATTCTCCTGTTTGCTAACACTGTTGTACAGTCCCATCCCAAGTGAGTGGTGTGGCAGTGTCCAAGGCTACACGTTCCAAGAAGCCATCTCTGAGGCTGACTTGGACCACTCCCCAAAGTGATGTAACAATCTCTCAATACCAGGTGCAGTACAGGAAACAGGGGAGTAGCTTTTGGAGAAAGGTCAACCCTGTTTCCCCAGGCTCAGCCACATCCACTCTCCTTAAGGCTCTAGATGCTGGTGCTGTGTACAAGGTTCGCATAAGAGCAGTGTCTGCCATTGGAAATGGACCATGGAGTAGGGTGGAGTCTGAGGTGACTTACATGAGTGAGTTGTCTAGTGAATTAAAGCATAGTGGGTGTGAACGTCTTGAATGTGTACTCAAATTAATATGTACCTGCTCAGGATACCCATCCACCACAGAAGGTATTGTTTGCTGTACAAGTGACAGCCGAAATGTACATGCATGTAAATCATCACGAATGACTGATAATCATACAATATCCAAAAGTAAATAGTAATATTGTATATAATGTACTCCTGATATTGAATTAACCTGGGAAAGTGTTCTCTATAACTATAATATTATGCCATTACCCCTGCGTACCCAGCAGTTGCACCATGACAATAATACCCTCAACCTGTAGGAGCTCCTCGTCCTGACGGAAGGAGCTTGCAAGCAGTGGCCATTGGCAGATCTGTTATTCAAGTATCCTGGACTGCACCTGCAGTGCCCAGTGGTGAATTGCCTATCACTGGATACAGCATTCAGTACAAAGTTAGAAAGGTAGCGAATACTAAGACACTCATGGTTCAGTCATCACCAGCTGAAGTGACAGGTCTGCTCCCTGGCACGGAGTACCAAGTGTTTGTGGCCTCAGTCAATGCACTTGGCACTGGAGAGTACTGCTGCAGTGGAAAGAGCATTTACGTGAGGACACTCAATGGTAAGTGTGTTCTTTAGGGAAAGTGCATGAGTTGTTAAGTAAGTATACAAAATCCATACTATGAAGGTGCAAAGTAGGTTTTAGTTAGTGGTGTGTAAGTAATTTTTATTGTACAGCTGTATCATGAAATAGCTTTGCATGAAGAGTATAGATTAATGCTAAGCTCGAGCATTTATGCAAGGTCACCCAATGTGAATAGTGTGATTATGAAACTAGTTTTATGTAAGCAAAATATCTATTTATATGTATATCACTGAACGCTGTCAATTATGTACTCTGTTACTCTATGTTTGTACTTTATGTTTGAATTAGTGGATTGTTAGAGGTATTGCTAACCCCAAACAAAGAATGACATTTGCCAATTCTGGCGGCTGTTCGGGCAGTGTAAACGTTGTTTATCTAACTCTTTTGCTTAGTTGATATGTAACTTTGTAGGTAGGTGCATGCATTATTGTAATCTTGCTTTAGAATGGTCTGTTCACTGTTTTCCACATACCAGACATGCAATGTGCAGTTGAACACTGGTGCTAGTTGTAAGTCATGCTTTTGTATTCATAGAGTTTGCACATTCCCGTGAAGTGCTGTCTTCTATCTTACTATGCTTGCTACTATTAAATGTTGCATGTCACTAACTAAATCAGTGCAAAACAGTGATGTAAGTGGGAAAAGTGTTCTTGCAAGGTAGAGCCACCCCATTAATGTCCAGTCATTGGTTACTTTTCCTACATGTCCCCACATATATGTTAGACTAGGCATTCGTACTGTACAGTGTGTTGACTTAGCATTAATGTGACACCAGTACTGTATATAGCCATGTATTGTATGTAACACCCCTTGCACATGAACAATCCAATCCAACAGTTGGAGGTAACAACGCTGCCACAGTGGGAGCCTTCCTTGGAGGACTGGTGGGTGGTGGTGTCTGTGTAGTCCTTGTTGAGGGGATAGTGCTTGGGTTAGTAAAGTTGAGGAAGCAGAGAAAGGGGGCTGAATCAGCACAAGAAGAGAAGAAAACGTAAGCCTTCTACATGTGCTTGTTATACAGTAATGCATGCAATGTTGTGATCTGGACTGATGAACAGGCTAGTGCTTCCTGAATGGTTTGTAATCATAAAGAGCGTGATTTTACATCCAATGCTTCAAGGGTGGAATAGAAGCCAATTATTGTAACTAATTCTGCAACTAAGTCAAAGTTGCTCTGCTTGACTGTGCTGCTCTTTATTCATGATGGAAGCCATGGTTGTCATATATTATATGTACAGCACATTATTGCTTCAAATGTGCTGTACATATATAAGATTGAATAACCCAAATTGGTGCCAATTATTTACAACCTACCTACGTACGTCCAAAATGCTCTGCAAGAGGCTTCTTTCTATTGTTCCTGACATTTACCAGTCCCATGATTAAATGTGTAGTCGAATGTCAAAATGAATGATGACATTTATTTGCAAGCACCAAATGAGTGGCATTCATTCCTGACTGTACGTATATCTGTGCACATCTTACCGACCCACAGACGGCTGTCAACATGCCGCTCCCTCTGTACTGCAATGATTGAGTACTGCAGAAGGTTTTTATTGTGACTGCAGTAAAGCTCTTTTGTGTAAAGGGTCAGCTCGTTTCTAGCTGGTAAAGAGTTCTCCTATACCAGCCAGCTGAGAAGCCCCCGCTTTACTCTGTTGTAATGTTGCAGGAGACTTCTTACTACAGTCCCCCACGTATTCATCACCTGCCTTGCATAGCACTCCTCAGCTTTATAGCATAAAGAACACAAAAGTGCCAATCGAATACTGCTAGCAGTAAAGTAATTAGTCAATTGTTGAAACTGTTCCATACTAATTCTGTATTACACTCCTATCCCTGTAGTGAAGCCACCTATGAGACAGTTGGTCCAAAAGAGTCTGCGGCACTGAGTGAACATGTTGCCATGGAAACCAACCCTGCTTATGCCAGTGTACATTGATCATGAGTTAAGTTGTACACGGCAACAGCTGAAGTGTTTTTCACCAGAATATTTATATTATGTGTGTCTCCATGCATCATGATGAATGATTGAATCAAGCATGCAGTAGCTATCATGGAATGGACAGACGTTCAATTTTGATAATTTTTGTAGTACCATCCATGTTGACATTGAGTTTACTATAGAGTTTGCTAGAGTGAGATTCACCAACATAATTATAAGTGTCTGGTTAGTTGAATTATTATTATTGTAGTTTGAATTATATATGTGCAATGTTGTAGTGGCCTGTATTGCTTAGTATAGTTATGTTGTGCATGGCTGTGTGTGTATAAAAGGTGGTGTTATATAAAATTGTTAGGCAATATGTCATTCATCCACCAACACACACATACGTACACTACAAGCACGCACACGCACATGCACACGCGCACACTAAGTTGGCATATCTGTCCAACCGTCATACAAGCAATGCACAGTTTGGTGAAAATCAATATCTATACACAAAGTTAGACTGCGTGTCGTATCAGCGTGTCAATATTGTACTATACTATGTTGGCTGCGCGTATTTATTATATAATTTCTGTAATATAAAAGTGAAAGGTCGACTTAGTACACGCCGCGATCAACCTGCGGTCCCTGACAGCAGATGATGTGGGGCAGATGGAGTGTATATTTGGTCCTGTCGCCACTGCTTGTCTTGGCAGTGTGTCTTTCTTTCGCTGAAGGAGGTGAGGGCACGTCTGTGGGAGGACATTATTGGCTGCTGTGTTCGGTCGAGGAGAGTGTGCTTGCAATAAATTGGAACTGCGCGTCATCCTCGTATACCTTTTTTCAAAAGTACTCTATATAATTTATACTCTTCCAAATACTGCCTTGAGAAACGCAATACAGCAGAGCGACCGTATTATGTACGTAGCGTCGACAGGTACGTGCCAGACGTGATTCGCGGAGAATTAGGGTGTTTTGTGGCAACTGCGCACATGCTGTGGTGACACATTAGTTGACTACTGGCGATATACAACGAATGTATACTTTGATCTTCAGCGAAAGGAGATTTTGGATTACTATTATGTATAATTATGTATAAGCTGTAAGGGGTTTCCACACAGCTTCTAATATAGGTTAGAAGTTTGCGAGTAAAAGATAAATTAACGAGTAACAGTTAAATACATATACATCACTGTGTAGGATTACTTTAATTTTGGGTGAGTGTATACATATTCTTGCTACAACTCGACTATACCAAGTTTATTTCATAAAATTACTGCAGTAATGCTATTTAATGTGCCTTAACTCTACGTAGGGCAACTACCGTGAATGATTTGGATGTCATTATTTTGTTTGACAAATATAGCTACATTATTTGTTGATGAATTGGTGCATGCTGTTGTCAATCAACTGATGTCTGTCTACACATGGCCATTGATCACCTCATGTCCCAAGATGACCTTCAACCAACATGGAAGGTTTCAGTTTAGTTCCTGTAAATGGAAGTAAACCATACAAAGACCATTTGTATGCATTCAGAAGACCTGCCATGAGCGAAGCTACATTTATGCTAGCAGTCTGCATGTGCAAAGCCAGTCATTGACAAGGTTGGCTAATTCCTATAAGCACTCTGATGGGAAGGGGCTAGGAATGTGCTCACACATACTATGGTATTTGCTACAATCATAGTGACATCAGTGTTTCGATTGGTGAGCAATTGTATACTTGTGCCATCACTTCACCGCCTTAAACTATTCGACATAATTATGCTTAAAGTCAGCTGTCTTGACAGCAAAGAGGATGCTGCATGTATGCATGTAATATTATGTTGGAATACACACTACAGACACTAGTGTACACAAGTATAAATAGAATCTGTGATGATGTTCCATACTGTTTCTTTCTACTTCCAAAGCTGGCAGAATCCCTTCTCAAGTCACTGGCCTGTCTCTGTCCAAGGCAGTGTTGTCACAATTACCAGCTCTACAAGCAACCTGGACCATTCCACAAAGTGATGAGCCCATTTCTCAGTACCATCTTCAGTACAAGATACATGGGGCTACTATCTGGGGCAGTCAGCGCATCATCTCAGGCTCGCCTCCTCGAAACTCTACCATTGTGTCACTGGCAGCTGGCACTGAGTATGATGTCAGAGTGAGAGCGGTGTCTGCTGTGGGAGCTGGTAATTGGAGTGCAGTGCAGACAGAGACAACATACATGAGTGAGTTCTTTTCAATGATAACTAGTGTTTATGATTAATCTTTGAGTCAACCATGCATTTAGTGCCAATGTTTGTCATGAACTACAATTATATGGATTACAATAATGCTTGCACTTTATTATAATATTATATATTATATATGCAGTGTTGACTGACTATTATATTTTTTATATATTTTTTATATCCTTGCATTCAGAACCCCCCAGTCCCAATCATCGCACAGTGAGTGCTGTACCAGTTGACAGACGTGGTGTTATTAGAGTGTCCTGGACTGCACCAACTGTGCCAAGTGGAGAGTTGCCTATCACTGGATACATCATTCGGTACAAAGTACAGAACAGCAATATGTTCAAGTACTGGTCTGTCATGTCAAACTCTGAGACTGAGGTCACTGGCCTCAATCCCGGGACTGTCTACCGTGTGTATGTAGCTGGAGTCAGTGCAATTGGCCCAGGCTCATACTGTTGTGAAGGGACTCCAGTTCTTGTGAGGACTTATAATGGCAAGTTGCATCATGCATGAGCAACTGAACTTCTGATTACACAGGTTACTCTGAATACATATGTGCACTTACATATAACATTTACAATTTAATGTTTGCAAGTAACAAGTGCCTTCTCAATTTTCGTTTCAGCTACTTGTCTCAGTGCAAAGACCTGGTCACCTGCTCTAGATCCACCTTGTTCATCCATTGCTACTTGTGACTCCCCCCCTAACATATATACTAATTCTACATCTGCCACTACATTGCTCTTGCATTGCCGAAAGACACATATCATGTAGAATGATTTATTTTAGCCAACAATATTAATTGCTATATATCTGCAGGAGCTCCATACCCAAGAAATGTTCGTGCAGTGGCAGTTAATACACCTGGTGTTATTCAAGTGTCCTGGAGTGCACCCACGGTGCCCAGTGGTGAATTGCCTATCACTGGATACAGCATTCGGTACAAAGTACAGAACAGTAATGTTTTCAAGTACAACAATGTGACTGCAAACTCCGTTGAGGCCATTATCACTGGCCTAGATCTTGGTACTGCCTACCGAGTTTATGTGGAAGGAGTTAATGCAATTGGCACAGGACTGTATTGTTGTGGGAGGACTACAGTTACTGTGAAGACATACAATGGCAAGTTCCATTCAGAGCTATAAGCAGCTATAGGAGCTGTGTGATTTGACTGAATAACATTAGTGACTTCTTCTGACATGTATTTTATGTGCATGTCACTATATTTTGTATATAAATTATGTGTATCTGTAGTATGAGTCCCTTATTTCTTTTGTACAGTCCCATCCCAAGTGACTGGTGTGTCAGTGTCCAAGGCTATACGTTCAGGAAAACCAGCTCTGAGTGTGACCTGGACTGCTCCCCAAAGTGATGTGACCATCTCTCACTACCAGGTGGAGTACAGAAGGAGTGGGTCGAGGTGGAGGGCAGCCAGCCCTGTTTCCCCAGGCTCAACAACATCCACACTCCTTGAGGCTCTAGATGCTGGTACTGTGTACGAGGTTCGCATAAGAGCAGTGTCTGCCATTGGAAGTGGGAGATGGAGTGAGGTGGAGTCGGAGGTGACTTACATGAGTGAGTTGTCTAACAAAGTTAGTGGGTGGGATAGTCTTGAATGTATTGAATAACAAGATAGTCTTGAATGTGTATTCAAAACTATACCAATACACGTATATCAGGATACCTGTCCACCACAGAGGTATTGTTTACTTTCCAAGTGACAGCCCAAATGTACATACATGTAAATCATCAAGATACATATATACATACAATATGCGTAAGTATACAAATGGTATCATTTATAAAATATTGTAATGCTGACATTGAATTAACCTGGGAAAGTATTCTCTATAACTATAATATTATGCCATTACCCCTGCGTACCTAGCAGTTGTACCATGGCAATAATGCCCTCAACCTGTAGGAGCTCCTCGTCCTGACGGAAGGAGCGTGCAAGCCATGGCCATTGGCAGATCTGTTATTCAAATATCCTGGACTGCACCTGCAGTGCCCAGTGGTGAATTGCCTATCACTGAATACAGCATTCAGTACAAAGTTAGAAAGGTAGCGGAAAATTTTAAGACACTCTTGGTTCAGTCATCACCAGCTGAAGTGACAGGTCTGCTCCCTGGCATGGAGTACCGAGTGTTGGTAGCCTCAGTCAATGCACTTGGCACTGGAGAGTACTGCTGCAGTGGAAGGCGCATTTATGTGAGGACACTCAATGGTAAGTGTGTTCTTATAGAGTTGTTTAGTAAGTATACAAAATCCATACTATGAAGGTGCAGAGTAGGTTTTAGTTAGTGGCGTGTATGTAATTTTTATTGTACAGCTGTATCATGAAATTGCTATGCAGGAAGAGTAGTAATTAATGCTAAGCTTGAGCATTTATGCAAGGTCACCCAATGTGAGTAGTGTGATTATAGAAACTAGTTTTATGTAATTGTAAATATCGGGCAATGATTTAGGTCGCCAAGTTCGAGTGTGCAATCCGCTTGGGGGCAGAGTAGTCTATATTCTGTAGACGCTGATTGTGATTGTTCGGCAGTTAATAGAGATCCCAAATCATCTAGTCCAATCAACTTAGCTAACAGACCACTTTATATCTAGTCCTTTGAATGATGTCAGCACCTTATTAACGAATTTGCCCAGAGTAACTGGTAAAACAAGATGTGATGTGATGTCATCATATCGCCACATGCATGCACTCCGCAATTCATGTATGTCTATGGGGTTATTCTCACAGATGTACTCTGCCTTGTCCTAGTCCTGATCCAGTCTATTGGCTGCCATACACTTTATTTGCCAATTCTATGGCGGTAAATAAAATATGGTGGCCTAATTACTTTACTTCTTCATCTCAGTAACTCCCCTGCCAAATGTCAGGATAGTCAACTCAACTCTGCAAAGTCTGTCCATCAGTTGGTCAGTGACGTCTCCTCAAGATGTGACCAACTACATAGTGTTCTGGTGGAAGGAGTCTGCAGAGATTAGCAAATCAGTTGCACTGGATGATACCAAGTTTGTCATTGAAGGCTTGCTCTCCAACACTGCCTATCATGTGGTGGTGCTGGCCAGTGATCCACTTGGAAATGTGAACAGCACCAGTGTTTTCTACACAGCTCCTAAGGAAGTGCAAGGTGACTCTACCTAATGTTACTCACGCCGCTCCAATTTCGTACAATAGTATTTGAATGTAGAAAGGAGATAGTGCTTGGATTAGAGGTAACTTTATTTGCCGTTCCACATTTTATATATATACATATATTGTACATTATCTAGGCTCGTTGGTCCTTGTCCTTCCTGCACAAGTCTTACAAGTATCATGGAAGCCATCAGAGGACGCTGGGCAATCAGCCATTGAGTACATTGTCAATACTACAACGACAGGCATGGATTATATAAATGCGACATCTGTTAAGCACCCCGTCCCTTCGGTGCCCATTAGTGGACTCCCCAGTACAGCTCTGGCACAGTGTCAGTGTGGGTAAAGAACCCTGGTGCAATGAGCAAACGTGTCAATTTGATGTTCAGGATGGTCAACATTGTCACAAATGGTAAGTATACATATATTAATACATATCGAAAGGAATCGTGACACTGTTTGTAGATGTAATGATGAAATTGCAGTGTCCTGTGAATGCATACTATCACTGTAGAATAGTAATAAATACTCATCATAGAATGCAGCATTGTTAGATTCATTAATTGTGCATATATATTCAAAATATCGGAACACCTCTACTTTTAAAAAGCATTGTACATGTACATTATGGATTTGTTTTACTTGACGTTAAATAGACAATTATGCAATGCTTATACCATTTGCAGTGAGTGGAGTGGCAGCCAACTGGGTTGATGACAGTTTTACTTCATTGAGGGTGACAGTGCCAGAAGGAGGCGTGTACAGAGTCAGTTACTGGGCAGTGAACAAGAGCAATACCACAGAGCAAGTGGTGGTTACCACAGGTTCAAGCTCTCAAGTAGTCAAAGGCTTCAGTCCTCATTATTTTTATACCATTGCGGTTGCGGCTGTCTTCATGGAAACAAGGAAGGGAAGTGTTGGAATAGGTGAGTAATCCCTTTACATGCTTCGGCACATGTACATAACATGCATTTAGGTAATAATCATTTTCTATCCATTGTTTTTGCCTTGCAGGCGTTGGGATTACCATTGCTGTTTCCGCTGCTGTTGTATTTCTACTGTTGGGACTATGCTGCTGTTGGCTTGCTAGGTTAGTTGGAAGAAATGAGTATTTGTGGTTTCCTTCTGCTATAATACTATATACCATTTAAATGCTTTTCTAGTATACTGTATAACCCCCCAGTATACTGTATAATGGTATAATGCTTTTCCAGTATGCAAGTTGCTAGTATCATTCATGAGTACCTTACATGCATGTACAGGAATGCAGATTGTTATCATTTTTCCACTGATAGGACTATGCTGCTGTGGGCTTGCTAGGTGCATACTACAATAGTTTGTACAATAATTTGTACAATAGTAAGTTAAAAGAAAATGTGAAATCTTATATATTACTGCTGGAATGTCATAGACATGTTAGTTAACCACCTTTTATACATGCTATGTAAACTGCATCATCAGCATCATCTGTATGTGTATGTACAGACGAAGGAGACATAAGAAAAATGCAACATTCCTTCATTTCAATCAGCCCTGGCCATGGACTTTAAACAGGTTCACAGAAAATGAGCCAGTAGCCTTAACTGATGTCATGGACCCCAGTGCTGATGGAAAGGATCAAGAGCACCAGCATGTGCAGCCAACACCAGGTGTGTATTATGTGTACACATAGTGTGTATATCTATGTATAGATATATTATTATAATAAAAAAAGGTACAATATTTTTCAACAGAGGAGATGAATATATAAGCCAATTAAATTCTTGACCTCCAATGTTACCTCCCGGCTTAGTATGTACAGTGGAACTCTGATCACATTGAAAATTATGCTTATATGTATTTACACACCACAGTCGATGGAAATGCTGATGCTCTTGTTAGCGAGCCCGGCTCTATATCCAAACAGCTGTTCCTTGCCCATGTAAGGGAAATGCATCAGAGCAGAGATGAAGGCTTCGAGAGGGAATTTGGGGTGAGGCTAATTCATTTGACATCTCGGCTGTGTATTTGCAATGACCATTTTTGTAATATTTTTAGATTGTTAGACTTAGAGCATTAGAATAGAGTGCGTATAGTACATTCACTAAGACATAGTAAACTATGACTGTAACTAATTAAAGTATTTAAACGTGTCCAAATTTATGACTAATTTTGTAGAATATTTCCGATGATCCCAACGGTTCAGATATCATTGCTAAGCAATCGCAAAACAAAGGCAGGAATCGTTACCTCAACACAAATACATGTGAGTCTTCAAGGACTAGCTATATATTTACTTGACCAAGTGTTTCGTTGTTTATGTGTTGAAATCTTACACGTATCATCATTATATTAATTGTTCACAATTTCATTTTCAGTTGACCACTCCAGAGTTATCCTTAAAGTGCCTGATGAAAATGGGTCCGACTACATCAATGCTTCTTACATTGAGGTGGGCACAATAATGTACTCAATGTTGTTTACATAAACACAGAATCGTACTATATACATAGCAGTGTATATAGTATCATGTTAATTGTAGGGTTATGGAAGGTCTGGTCATTATATTGCGGCACAATCAATCAATCAATCAATCAAGGATACATATCTCCATGACTGGAGGTCATCCCTGTAAGTCTATAAAACTGTATCTGAAAACAAATGAGAGTACTTATGGCTACACCATGGTAATAGGTACGTAAATCATTTAAAATTATCAGTCCATCTCATCCTTGGTCTACCTCTCGGCCTTCTTCCCTCCATCACTCCTACATAAACTCTCTTTGTGGTCCTGTCACTACTCATTTCTTCCAATCTGCACTTCCACTTTTCCTGCCTCGTCCTTATCAAATCTAACACACCTTCCTGCCCCAGTTGCTGCCTTATGTCCTCATTTCTCCATCTGTCTAGTCTACTCACCCCCTGAATTCTTCTCAGCACACTCATTTGGGTTGCCTGCACTTTCCCCTGCTGCTGCTTCGTCAAACTCCACACCTCGCATCCATATAACAGTGAAGGCATCATCGTGGCATTGACTACTTTCAATTTCGTGCTTTTACTTAGCTCCTTCCTTTTCAGCACCGCCTCACTCATCCCTCCAATTGTTCTCGTAGCACTCCCAATTCTTGCCTCTACTTCCTTCTCCATCCTACCATCACTACTTATCATCACCCCCAAATATTTCATTTCCTCCACCTGCTCAATAACCTGATTTCCAATTCTCACTTCACAGCCACCTCTCTTTCTTGCTACCATCATCACTTTAGTCTTCCCCCAATTCACTTTCAAGTCCCATCTGCCCATTGCATCACTCAATGCCTGCAGGTTGCTCTGTAGCCCCTCTTCAGACTCAGCCATCACCACCATGTCATCTGCAAAGAGCAGCACCCCTATCTCACCCGTTGATAACTTCACCTCTCTCACAAACTCTTTTCTTGCTTCTCTTGTCACCTTATCAACAAATACATTAAACAACCATGGCGATAGTGTATATTGCGGCACAAGGTACGTTAATGCACACTTTTGCACACACGAGCACATAATGTAATATGTACCAAGCCATATTACGTGTGAGTTCTCCTTCTTTCTATATAGGCCCCAAAGTTGAGGAAGTTTCAATTTTCTGGCAGATGGTTATGGAGCACAAGCCAGCTGTGGTCGTCATGTTAACCAATGTGGAGGAGAATGGAAAGGTCTGGATGGTGTTCATGCATGTCATTGCAGTTAACTAATACAAAATGCAGCCATTTTGCATGATTATTGTATGCCACGATCTCGGCTTTACCTACGTATGTACATCTTCATATCTCATTATTGATGTGTGCAATATGTAGCCATCTAAACGTATCTTATCTTTGCATTTTCTGCATACACTATGCCTTTTTGTATGTGATTGAAGCGCAAATGTGAGCAGTACTGGAAGAATGATCTAGACAATCCTTTCAATGCTGGAAAAGACATCAATGTGGTCACTACTAGATACAGAGGCTTTGCAGACTATGACGTCAGGGATCTTACTGTCAAGAACGTACGTAGGTTATCTTTGATAATTCTGCCTGTTATACACACGTAGGGAGTTGATATGAAGGTATAGGCAGCACTGTATGAAGTGTATGTAACATGAATTGGTGTATGTAATAGAAGACATTTAATGTAATTTACTAAATAGTGTTAAACTTACAGGTGGCTTCTATAATTATTATATATAGCTGCATGCAAAAGTTTGAATTATATATGTAACTGATATACATACTATGTTACAATATTGAGGTTCATATGTAGTCACTTTATGTAGACGACTGAGACACCATGTACACATTTTATGTCGTCCACCCGGTGTATTGCTGTTTGCATTTATTTTGCATAACATCACACACACACCACCGTCCACTGACAGCTAGTCCCCATGTACATTGTGTTCTATCCATGCATGCAATGAATGTACGTATCTCCTCACTTCTTGTATAAACCCATGCATGTGCATGTTGCAGTCCACTGACAGGCCCCACAAGCTGACCCACTTCCAGTACACTGCCTGGCCTGACCATGGAGTGCCCCTCCACCCCTCATCACTGGTCAAGTTTGTTCAGGAAGTGAGGAAGGTGCACGGCAACAGCCAAACACCCATGGTGGTGCACTGCAGGTAAGATTGAGTAAAGCCCTGCTAGTTTTTGCTGGTGAGGGTTCAGGAAGTTACATTAGAAGATATTAGAATACCCATGTTGTATGTAACAGATATGAAACAACTTACTATTCAGTCATTGAGTAAGTTTATTGATCTTAGAGGTAATACATATACACGTATTAATAGATACTGTATAATTATACTTGTATAAATCTATAATATTATACACCTTATTCAAGTACTACTCCTTTCAGTGCTGGTGTGGGTCGCACTGGCACTTTCATCACTCTTGATGCAATGATGGAGAGACTGAAGGAGAGAGATGACCTCAGCATCTTTGAGTTTGTCAATGAAATGAGGACCAGAAGGAAACAGATGGTACAGACAGTGGTGAGTACTTGGCAAAAAAATTATCGTATATGTAACCTACATCGCAGTAAACTTTGAATTACACATGTGCTATATAGGGTGTAATGTCAAAATCCCTGCCTCATTTTAGGATCAATATGCCTTCATCCACGATGCCTTGAGTGACCACATCACTTGTGGAGACACCAGTATGATGGCTCATGAGCTGAGACGTGCCATTGTTGATATGAACAAGAAAGATGGTACTGGAAAATGTGGATTTGAGCAGCAGTTTGAGGTACAGTAATCCAATAGCAACTTTTAATTGGTCTCCTGCAATGAGTAAAAATCCAGCTGTTTATACATATATACATAGAATATTTGTAATTATTGTCATGAATGACAGTTTAGGCCCATTTTGTACTCATGCGTACACTGATGCAGTACATTAACAGTGCACAGTTATACTTTCTGCAGTTCATTGGTTCTGTGTGCAAAACGCCAGTGGAGGAAGATGGTGATTTTGCCAAGAAAAGTGTGGTTGCACAGAGAAACAGATACAAAGACAAGTTTCCATGTAAGTCATAAACTTATACTTCTGATTCATAGCATACCGCCTATTAATGAGTTATTTTTCCACCAAGCAAAGACCAAAGTAAACTTGACAATTCTTTTAAGCAGTTGAGCAATTTGTTGATTACATGGTCAAATTGACTAACGGTAAACTAATGGATAATTATCTATGTTGAGCTTCTGTTTCTCCGATACAGACTCCACCAACTACTTCCACATTGCTGGACGAAGTACCCACAATGCCTCTGACTACATCAATGCCAGCATTCTGGCGGTGAGTGCACATGTAATAAATTGCAATAAAGATATTAATAATTTGTGTAAATATACTTTTAATTACAGTCATTCTGAAAGAATGCATATATAATAATGTAATCTTTCAGCTACTAAAGAGACAGGTGCCACTTAGTGTATATACTAGTTACGTGTTTTTGGCTGCGAGTGATGTAACTTATAATGTATTGCATGCATGCCAATCAATTCTGCTTCATTGTATATTTAGAGCTACTCCAAGCCACGTGGGTATGTAGCTGCCCAGGCTCCACTGGAGTCTACCAGGACTGATATCTGGGAGCTGATCTGGCAACTCAAGACCAAGAACCTTGTACTGCTGGGCCCACTGAAGGAAGGGAAGGAGGTACCATTTTACATTATTACCTTATATTAATATGTATTATTATATGTTAAAATTGTAGTTGATATTTTGGCAATAATTACTATATATATACACAGAAATTATGGGTTAACCTGCACTAATGACTGTATACTCTCATGATGACGGGTTGTGTGTGATCTGTATCATCTCCTAGATCATGTGCTTCCAATTTTGGCCAACTGAATCAGTTCATTCCACTGAGTATGGCCGCTTCTCGGTAACTCTAGCTACGACTGTTCCAAAATCTGACTGGGAGATAGTTGTTTTGCAGATTAATGACAAGCACAGGGTAAGCTCAGGGTACGTTCACTTAATTACCACTTACTATGCTTGCTGAAAGAATGGCTAACTTTTGTCTTCAGAGCCCTACGTTGGTCCATGAGGTGACTCTCTTCCACTTCCTCTCCTGGCCAAGGGAGGGCCGTCCTCAAACTGACTCCATGCTGAAGATGATGGGGCAAGTGGAGAAGAAGCAGAAGGACATCAAGGCACCTCTGATGGTCATGTGCGAGTGAGTTCATAACCCATTAAGCCCGAGCTTTGATTTTGTGTGGTAGCATTCAGTTCCGAATCGTCGTACCAAACAGCAGCAACTTGCTAAACTTTCTTGACATCGGAATGGAGATGATGAGCATTGAAATGATTCGCACTGTAGTAAAGGAGGTTTTGGATGTTTTAAATTTAATGGAGACTTTCAGATTGCTTTTCGCCGAAGAATAGGAAAAGATTGGGTATGTACATACCCGCATGCAGCGAGCTGGTATGTGTACTGCAAATACAGCTTGATACGATTCAGTAGTGATGTGAAACATTCGAAGAATATGTACCAGCTCTACGACTAGCCTGTAACCCACTTGCTGCCTCTTCTGCAATTCTCTGTTAGTGGTGCAAGATGTTCGCAGCCTGGCGCAAGATTTGGCGTTTGATTTCTCGCGGGGGAGTGGCCAGGAGAGACGGTTAAGTGGCCATAATATAGACCAAAGACTACAAGGGAAGGGTTGTCCTCTCGTAGCCATGGAAGTGTGAACTACGGTCTTTGACGCATAATTATATGCGTCATTGGGCCTTTGTGTGCATGCAATATTTGGATGCATATTTGTGTCAACAGGACCTTAAGGGTTGAATGCCTATATTCCACACCCAGTGGATGCAGAACCAGCTACACACACAATTGCCCTTATAACCACCCCAGTCCAGATGTTTGATTATATGTGTGAGAGAGACAAGTATACAAAATGTGCACAGAAATACGCAATATGCATCCCTATAATTATATGTTGCAATTATGTGCAAATTATACTGATTGCATCCATGTATGTAGTTATATGTAATGCGTATATGATGAAATATATTGTACAATTATAAATAGTTAGCACTTTATTTATTGTAGTAATTTGTCACTCACATCTGTGTCTGTGTCATAAATATTCTTCCCTTCAGTGACGGTATGTCCCGCAGTGGTGTGTTCATCACTTGTATGACTGAAATTGAGAGAGTCAAAGTTGAAGGAGGAGTGGACATCTTCCAGACAGTCAAGGCAGCAAGAGCACAGAGACCTCACATGGTCTACACCAGTGTGAGTGATGCATGGCATGAGATAATATGCACCAGCAGAAGCAATACTTGAAATCACTGCATAAAGCTAGATGCTCAGTGTAAATTAGTTAGCATCATTTGGTACGTCAATCAATCAATCAATCAACATCATAAGAACGTTAAAAATCCCCAGTCCTGGGGGTCGTTCTGTATATCAGAATATGTGTTTACATACATGTAGGGTGGAATAATAATAACAATACTGTCATCTTCTTTGCGTTAGAAAGCATCACCCCACCGCTTCCTGGGTCTTCCCCTGGGCCGCCTTCCTTCTATCTCTCCCACCATTACCCTTTCCACTAAACTTTCTGGTTTCTCCATCACCTTCACTCTCCACCTCTCTCTCCTCTCCCTCACTACATCCACAATAGACCTCTGCTGTAACCTGTGCCTGATCTCCTCATTTCTGATGTGATCTATTCTAGTCACTCCTGCAACCTTCCTCAAAATGCTCATTTCTGTTGCCTGTAGCCTGGATTTCTCCTTCTCCCTCAACACCCACGATTCACACCCATATGTCATCATTGGCACCACCATTGCATTGTATACTTGCATCTTTGCTTTCCAACTCAATCCTCTATTCTCAAATACTTTTGCTTTCATTGCCCCGACTGTGCTCATTCCAATCCCAATTCTTCTCTCTAATTCTCCTTCCATTCTTCCGTCTTCACTGAACTTTACCCCCAGATACACTGCCTCACTCACATTCTCCACATTGTGCCCATCTACCTCTACCTTACACCCAGTGATCTCTCTGCCAATTGCCATCGTGTTGGTTTTTGTCCAATTTACTGCCAGCTTGTGTTCCTTCACTGCTGTTTGCAATGCCCTGATGTTGTGTTGCAGGTCCTCCTCTCTTTCTGTGACCAAGACTGTGTCGTCTGCAAATAGTAGAACCTGCACTTGGCATGTGTCTAACTTCACTCCTCCATGAAAGTTTGTCCGTGCTTCTCTGACTACCATATCTAGGAAGATATTGAATAGCCATGGTGACAATGGGCATCCCTGCCTCACTCCCTGTTTCACTTCAAACCATTCTGACATTTCTCCATCCACCCTCACACATGCCTCACTAGCCTGGTACATTGACTTTATCACTCTCAATAGACCACCGGACACACCATACCTCCGCAGAGCTTCCCACAACTCCTCCCTGCATACCTTATCATAAGCTTTTTCTAAATCCACAAACACTGCACACAACTTTTTGCCCTTTTCAATCATCTTCTCTGTCAGCTGTCTCATCACAAATATCTGTTCTGCACACCCTCTGCCTCTCCTGAACCCTGCTTGCTCTTCCATTATCTTGTCTTCTGTCACTGTACGCACTCGGTGGTTGAGTATACTTGCAAAAACTTTACCAGGGATACTCAACAAGCTGATCCCCCTGTAGTTTTTACACAATTTCTTGCTTCCTTTCTTATGTATAGGCACAATGACCGCTCTTCTCCAGTCTCTTGGGACCACACCTGTCCGCCATACCATACAATAAATTCTTTGTAGCCACTTAACTGTAACCTCACCACCAGCCTTCAGCAGTTCACCCCGGATGCCACAAACTCCACTAGATTTACCACTCTTCAGCTTCCATATTGATCTCCTGACTTCATCTTCTGTGATCTCATCTGGCATTTCTTCTTCGCCCTCCTCATCTTCCCTCCTTATACTTATCTCTCTCTCTTCACCATTAAGCAATTCTCTGAAATACTCCTTCCATCTATTCTTCACTTCTTCATTTTCAGTCAACAGAATGCCATCCTTGCTCTCAACCCCCAATTTCAGCCTATGCCCTTCTTCTTTCCCATTTATCTTTTTCCAAAATGATCTTCTATTCTCAAGGAAACTCTTCTGTAGCTCCTTCCCGCATCGCATTCAACATTTGGTACGTAAGTTAAAATATTGCTCAACAGTCAATGCATGTAATACTCTTCAGAATAGACAGCTTATGGATACAATATAGGACACTTACAGATGGCACATTATTAATGACTATACCTTTTATACATGTGCATCTATACATGTGCGAATGTTGTGCTAGATACGTTTTCTGAAGATGTCGTAGCTTGTTCTTACTCCCACTTTCTACTTAATATTCTTCTAGGACCAGTACAAGTTGTGCTTTGAGATCCTCCAGTCTTATCTGGACTCATTTGATAGCTATGCCAACTTCAAGGCCGTGTGAGCGTGCAGCTGCATAGAGACTGTTTAGCGAGTAGTTTTTGCAACATGCTTTAATCAAATGAAGCCACAACATTGTGTAAGTTTGAATTTGTTGTTTATCTAACAGTATTAATTAAGTTTATATATTATTATTATTATTATATTTGTGTGCATTATGTATGAAAAATGTACCATGGCCATCTCCCCCATGTAACACTGTTCAACACATATAGTACAAACTCATCATATCTCAGTGATAATCTATAAAAGGCAACACAACTCAAGGTTGGGGGGGGGGAGGGTGGGGGCTGGGGAATGGCAACAGATGATGCACATTGTGCCCACTAATGGAAGGAGAGAAGGTATACCATTTACATACATGGTAATTTTGAAAGTATATTTATATGCATGCAAAGTATAGTTAAGAATAGGCTTGTTTAATATGGGCTTATCCATTCACCAATGAATGCATGCCTTCATGATGGTATTCAGGTAGTGTCCAATCTCTCTAGCTTGTACCACAGATCATGTCCGCCCAATTCGCGCTGAAACGTCTATGTCGTACATACAACATTCTTCTGTTAATTTATTTAGCCTGTCATATACGTACTTTGCTAATACAATGAGCATGTGATGTAGGCAAATTCTATTCAGTTCTTGACAATATGTCTGTGTAACATCTTTCACTGGTATTAATTGTTTGCCTGGACGCCTTAGAATTTAGCAGGGCAAGGCTTATCACATGTATGTATGTATACAATCTTCCACTTTGAGAGTGGCTACTAACATCTTCACAGAAGGAACCACAAACCCTAGGTTCTGCCCAAAAATGGTCACAGTTTCACGCTCCATTTCCTCTATTTGCAAACTCCTTATCATAGCTCCTAATTCTCAATACAAAGACAAATCCACACATTGCTCTGTACATGCAAGGATTCCTAATTGACTTTCACGTAGTTCAAGATCATTGGTTTAGCGACCTACACTGCATGCTGCTATACATGGATGACAACTATTTATAGGCTTTTGGCAAGCTATATTCTTGGATAAGATTTCTGAATTAATTAAGGTATGTTGCATATGCTGACACCTGTCACTATTGCATAATATTTGCAACCGCCTGGCTCTTCAAGAAATGAATGTACAACTTAAACTGCCATTGTTAGCTAGGAGGAAGAAGGATCCGGAGTCAGCAAATACCGATTACCAAATCGGTTGTACGTATTTAAAGACACCAAGTTTGTCATTGAAGGCTTGCTCTCCAACACTGCCTATCATGTGGTGGTGCTGGCCAGTGGTCCACTTGGAAGAGTTACCAGCACCAGTATTGTCTACACAGCTCCTAAGGAAGTGCAAGATGCCTCTACCTAATGTTACGCATGCCGTTCCTATTTGATACAATAGTATTTCAATGTATAAAGGAGATAGTGCACAGTTTAGACAAATTTTACTTGCCATTCTACATAGTGTATATAATAATTATACATTATATTATATAGCGTAATATATATACCTACATATCAAATGCAAGCGACATTTTGTTTGTAGATGTAATGATGAATTTACAGTGTCCTGCAAATGCATACCATCACCGTAGAATAGTAATACATACTCGTCATAGAATGCAGTATTGTTAGTTTCATTAATTGCGTATTCAAAATGATGGAAGACGTTTAGAACACATTGTACAGACATTATGATTTGTTTCACTAGACGTGGTAATGAGTATTTTGTAATGCTTATAATTAGTTAATATGAGCAATACCGCAGAGCAAGAGGCATGATATAAGGTAAGCCAACAGCAGCATAGCCCTAATAGTAGAAATACGACGCAGCAGCAACAGCAATCATATGTGTATGTACAGGCGAAGGTGATATAACAAGAATACAATACTCCTTCATTTCAGTCTGCCCTGGCATTGGCATGTGGACAGACTTACAGAAAGTGACCCAGTAGTCTTAGCAGATGTCCTGGACCCCAGTGCTGAGGAAAGGACCAAGTTGACCTGCATGTGCAGCCAACACCAGGTGTGTACTATGCATAATGTTTAATATACGTAGTAATATTATACGTAGACTATAAAAGCATAAGTTCATTTACATATTACAGATGTTACCAGAGGAGATGAATAGGCCAGTTAAAGCATAAAGAACACAAAAGTGACAGTGCCAATATTTATTACAAGAACTGCAGGCAGTATAGAAATTAGTCAATTGTTTCATACTAATTCTGTATTACACACTAATTCTGTATTATACTCCTATCCCTGTAGTGAAGCCACCTATGAGACTGTTGGTCCGAAAGAGTCTGCTGCACTGAGTGATCTTGTTGCCATGGAAACTACCCCTGCCTGTGCCAGTGTACATTGAGTTGTACACGGCAACAGCTGAAGTGTGTCATGCCAGAATATTTATATATTACAGAGGGGGAATGCCGCAGCAGTGCTCAGGACCTTGGGGAGGCGGGAGGATCCCTTCTGGGGTTGACTGAGGGGGCACCATCCTCCAATTACTATGGTTTTTAATTAAATTAATATACAATTATTATATATATACACATGTAAGAGACCTTTATAAATTATTATGTGTGTCTCCATGCATCATGATGAATGATTGAATCAAGCATGCAGTAGCTATCATGGAATTGACAGACGTTCAATATTGATTATTTTTGTAGTACCATCTATATTGACACTGAGTTTACTAGAGTCAGATTCACCAACATAATTATAGATACCTTAGCAGCGCACGTACAGTGTGTGGGTAGTGAAATTATTATTAATGTATTTTGCTTGAATTATATATGTGCAATGTTGTATTGGCCTGTATTGCTTATTATAGTTATGTTGTGCATGGCAGTGTGTGTTTGCGTAAAAGATGGTGTTATATAAATATGTTAGACAACCCACCCGCCAACACATATATATGCACACACACACACACACATATGCACGTGCGCACACAAGTAGGCATATCTGTCTATATGCACAGTTTGGTGTAAAATTAATGACTCTAGTTAGACTGGCTAGTGTCAGTTTGTCATGTTGTAATATTATATATGGTTACTAGGCGTATTTATTATATGATATGATATATGATATATACTATATAAATTCTATAATATGCATTAATGAAAAGTCGACTTAGTACACGCCGCGATCAACCTGCGGTCCCTGACAGCAGATGATGTGGCGCAGATGGAGTGTATATTTGGTCCTGTTGCCGCTGCTTGTCTTGGCAGTGTGTCTTTCTGTCGCTGAAGGAGGTGAGGGCACGTCTGTGGGAGGGCATTATCGGCTACTGTGTTCGGTCGAGGAGAATGTGCTTGCAATAAGTTGGAACTGCGTGTCATCCTTGTATGCCTATTTTCAAAAGTACTCTATATACTCTTCCAAATACTGCCTTGGAGAAACGCAACACAGCAGAGTGACCGTATTATGTACGTAGCTTCGACAGGTACATGACAGATGTGATTCTCGGAGATCGAATGAATTAGGGTGTTTTACATGTGGCAATAGCGCACATGGTGTGGTGAAACATTGGTTGACTCCTTCTGTACAGCTCTATGTGCAGGCAAGGACCCACAAGGTCTTCGATTTGACCAAAAGACAATGCGTCAGCACCTGCTCAAGTGCTTAACACAAGGGCACATGGAGCCATTCCCATGCAAAGGCATTATCCAAACGGCAGTTGCGAAGACCTACCAAATTCCCTTTTACTGCACTTGTCGTACCCAAGAAGCAAGTAACATGGTGGAATGCGAAAGGTGCAGAGAGTGGTACCATCAAGAATATGTTAGTGTGCCAGAGCATGTTTGGAAGACAGGAAGCATTCCATGGGTCTGCAGATACTGCAGTTAACACTAGTCAGCATGTATGCATAGATATACTTCACAGACCACCATAATTTATATTTCTGAATAACTTTTCATTCATTACTTCAAAACAAATTTCAAACTGGGTTGACCCAGTATAAAACTGGTTGCACTGGTTTGACCTGATGTACAACTCAGTGGAGCTGGTTCAAAACCCCAGAATGGCCTGGTTTAAGAGTGGGTCAACCTGGTTTAAATCTGGGTCAACCTGGTTTAAATCTGGGTCAACCTGGTTTAAATCTGGGTCAACCTGGTTTAAAACTGGGTCAGCCCGGTTTAAAACTGGGTCAGCCTGGTTTAAAACTGGGTCAGCCTGGTTTAAATCTGGGTCAGCCTGGTTTAAATCTGGGTCAGCCTGGTTTAAAACTGGCCTGGCCTTCCATGAATTTGGGCTGGGCTGGTTTGATGGGTCTACCTGCTTTACAACTGGGTGAACCATGTTTGACTGTGGGTTGAGCTGATGAACAGCAGGGCTCACTGGTTGCCCTAGTTTAAAAGTCAGATCATGTTCCTTGATCAAATAACTTCAGCTAGTTCGCATTTTAGTTGCAAGCGTATACGTACCTAACTCTCAGCTTTGGCCACTCACACTGCTCACTGTCTGATTCACTGCGGATGCTTGTCACGAACAGAAATCCACGAGGTTGCTGGCATTTCTTCAGCAGGGCTTCAGTGGATCTGGATCGACGTAGGATGAACAAATTCATCGGGCTGTACCCGCCAGGGCTTCTCGTAGGTCAGACGATGCTTTCTGAAAGGAGCAACACATTATTCTCCATTGCAATAAGTTGGAACTCCGCGTCATCCTCGTCTACCTATTTTCAAAAGTACTATATATACTCTTCCAAATACTGCCTTGGAGAAACGCAACACAGCAGAGTGACCGTATTATGTACGTAGCTTCGACAGGTACGTGCCAGACGTGATTTGCGGAGAATTAGGGTGTTTTTGGTGCACTATATATACAACATGGTGTGGTTACACGTCATTGGTTGGCTACTGGTACTATACAACGAATGTATACTTCGACCTTCAGTGAAAGGAGATTTTGGATTGCATTTATTGTATAATTATGTATAAGCTGTAAGGGGTTTCCACATAGCTTCTTATATATATATATAATTATACCAACGAGTAACTCTTATATATACATATACGTCACTATATAATATTATTTATGTAGTTCATGGATTAGCTATTTTAATTTTGTATAAGTGTATATAATTATATTCTTTTGCTACAACTCTGCTATACCAAGTTTCTTTCGTAAACAGTAGTATCTAATGCGCCTTAACGCTACGCAGGGCAACCACTGTGAATGATTTGGATGTCTCTATTTGTTAAATATAGCTGCATTAGTTTGTTGATGAATTGGTCCATGCTGTTGCAAGCGTACCTAACTCTCAGCTTTGGCCACTCACATTGCTCACTGTCTGATTCTATGCGGATGCTTGTCACGAACAGAAATCCGCGAGGTTGCTGGCATTTCTTTCCTTAAGGAGTACCAAGAAGCACAGTGCCAGTTGATGCGCTCTGCGGGGTTACAAAGGCCATGCAACTTAGAATCGGGTGGACCAGTTTCAAAACGGGCGACCGGTTTCGAACGGGTCAAGTTGCGAATAGGGTATATAAGACGTTTGCTGCGCGTATTTAGTATATAAATTTTATAGTAGTAGTAAGGTCATCAAGTACACGCCGATCAAATGCAACCTGCGGTCCCTGACAGCAGATGATGTGGGGCAGATGGAGAGTATCTTTGGTCCTGCCGTCACTGCTTGTCTCGGCAGTGTGTCTTTATTTCGCTGAAGGAGGTGAGGGCACGTCTGTGGGGAGGACATTATTGGCTGCTGTGTTCAGTCGAGGAGAGCGGCTTACAATAAGTGGGACTGCGCGTCATCCTCGTCTACCTGTTTTCAAAAGCACTATATATACTCTTCCCAATACTGCCTTGGAGAAACGCAACACAGCAGAGTGACCGTATTATGTACGTAGCTTTGGTAGGTACGTGCCAGACGTGATTCGCGGATATCGAATGAATTAGGGTGTTTTACATGTGGCAATAGCGCACATGGTGTGATGACACGTCCGTCATTGGTTGCCTACTGGCACTATACAGCGAATGTATACTTCGACCTTCAGCGAAAGGAGATTTTGGATTGCTTTATGTAGTATATCTGTATAAGCTGTAAGGGGTTTCCACATAGCTTCTAATATATAATTGACAAGTAACTCTTGTAACTGGATGTTGTCACTGTGTAGTTCATGGATTATGTGTATATACTCTTGCTACAACTCCGCTATACCAAGTTTCTTCTCCAAATATCTGTGCAGTGATGCTATCTAACGGGCCTTAATGCTATGTAGGGCATCCACTGTGAATGATTTGGATGTCACTGTTTGACAAATATAGCTACATTAGTTTGTTGATGAATTGGTCCATGCTGTTGTCAATCAACTGATGTCTGTCTACACGTTACCATTGCTGTCACCTCATGTCCCAAGATGACCATTAACCAACATGGAAGGTTTCAATATAGGGAAGAGCTAATGGGAATGTTGTTTGTGTAAACAGAAGTAAACCACACAAAGACCATTTGTAAGCATTCAGAAGACTTGCCGAAGCTACATTCATGCTAGCAGTCTGCATGTTCATGAGGATTTTGTATAATATTACTTTCCTTGTAGGCTATCTTGTTTACTTCAGTTATACATGTTCATTTGGGCTTGCAATCTTAAATCTGTGGGTGGTATTCTGACCATAAAACTAGTTGATTAATGCTCTTACATATAAATCCCATTCTATGGTTAGTATACATCTACGTTCTGCAGCGATAATCTGATAGACCAAAACCAGTCTTTTACACGGTCGGCTAATTCCTATAAGCACTCTGGTGGGAAGTGGCTAGGAGCATGTTCACATATACTATGGTATTTGCTACATTAACAGTCACATCCGTGTTTCGATTGGTTAGCAATTGTATACTTGTGCCATCACTTCACCGCCTTAAACTATTCTACATAATTAAGCGTAAAGTCAGCTGTTTTGACAGCAAAGAGGATGGTGCATATATCCCTGTGTTATTATGTTAGAATACACACTACAAACACTAGTGTACACAGGATAGGATCTGATCCATAATTATTGTGTTCTGTCCACTTCCAAAAGCTGGCAGAACCCCTTCTCAAGTCACAGGCCTGTCTCTGTCCAAGGCAGTGCTTTCAAGATTGCCAGCTCTGCAGGCAACCTGGACCATTCCACAAAGTGATGAGCCCATTTCTCAGTACCATCTTCAGTACAGGATACATGGGACTACTTCCTGGGGCAGACAGCGCACCATCTCAGGCACTCCTCCACGAAACGCGATCCTTCTTATTAGACTGGCAGCTGACACTGAGTACAATGTCAGGGTGAGAGCGGTGTCTGCTGTGGGAGCTGGAAATTGGAGTGCAGTGCAGACAGAGAGAACATACATGAGTGAGTTCTTTTCAATGATACAAATAATTTGTGTATCAGTTAGGCAACCATCTAGTGCCATTCATTGCTATAATATACTGCAATTGTATGTAGAGATGGATTATGACAATAATTGTTCCTATAATATGTATCCTTGCATTCAGAACCCCCCAGTCCCAGCCATGACACTGTGAGTGCTGTACCAGTCAACAGACGTGGTGTTATTAGAGTGTCCTGGACTGCACCCACTGTGCCAAGAGGAGAGTTGCCTATCACTGGATACATCATTCGGTACAAAGTAAAGAATTCTGGCAGCAATTTCATGTACCAGTCTGTCATGTCAAACTCTGTGACTGATGTCACTGGCCTCAATCCCGGGACTGTCTACCGTGTCTATGTAGCTGGAGTCAGTGCAATTGGCCCAGGCTCATACTGTTGTAGAGGGACCCCAGTTCTTGTAACAACGTATAATGGCAAGTTGCATCATGAGCAATTATTATCACACATGTACTTGTGGAGACGTGCACTTGCAAATTGTGCATACGTACATCCATAAAGGAAGTATATTATAGTACTCCTCCTACTATATGCTTTTGTACAGTCCCATCCCAAGTGACTGGTGTGGATGTTTCCAAAGCTACACATTCAGGGCAACTGGCCCTGAGTGTAACCAGATTTAGGTTTTTGTGTGGCTTCATGTTCGTATATATTATATATATGTGTATACTAGCATAGAAGCCCGCCTTTGGCGGGCTCCTCTGCTACGGCGTGCCGTCGACAGCGTTTCGGCGAAAGCGCTCTGACGCCAGTGTTCCTTCTAATGTCAGCTATGTTGACAACAGAGAGTTGGGCAACTGAAATAAGGTCAAGCCCATAGCCACAATGTGACAGCTAGTGCTTCAGGGTAATTAGGTGCAAGGCATACATGCATATAATGGTTGAACTTGCAAGGCATGCCTGCATGTACATGAACTAGTCCATGCATGTCGACTTATAATTCAGTAGCGATGTGGCGCGCGGTCGACGCCGTTTTGCGAAAGCGCTCGTGTCATACATCTCTAAGCAAGAGCCGGAAGTGGAAGGGAGATAAGTAAAAATGGCGGTCGGCCGTGAAGATAAAAGCCGGAAATATCACGATATCTTCCCGAGAATATTCAGACGGGCGATTTCAACCCGTGGAAGACACTTTCAGGGTTTTTCGTTGTAATTCCAAAGCGTTTGGCGTCCATAGACCACTTGCATAATGACGTCACGCGTTTGCGCTAAAGCACGGCTGTTTTGCATAATACAAATGGCGGCAACTTAGTTTTGATTTGGAAACCGAGAACGAGGGATTTGAATTCCTCGAGGAACTTAACTCGCAAAGTATTTAGCCTTTTTCTCTTCGGGGACTACAAGTAAGAGACAAGTAACAAGCCATGAAGGTAGAAATGATGCAAAGCAAGCGTGCTTTAGTCTAAAAAGTAAGCTTTATGCTCTCTCGGCAGCAAAATGCGTGTCTCTCTCTCTGCAAGTAATCGCTCCATAGCACACTTCTCCCAGTTTTCCAGCTAGTGTGCTACATATCAACGAAAAGTCAGGTATGCACTGAACATTACTCTATATGGCTCATTCTACGCCCTTTCCGTAACTTGTGTTATGAACGGGTTTATTTAAGCAACATTAATTGGTGTTTTAGCCTTTTTCTCTATAGAGACTACAGTTAAGAGACGAGTAGCAAGCCATGAATGTACGTAGAAATGATGCAAAGGATGTGAGCTTTAGTCTAAAAAGTAAGCTTTATACTCTCTCAGTAGCCAAATGCATATCTCTCTCTCAGCAAGTAATCGCTCCATAGCACACTTCTCTCAGTTTTCCAGCTAGTGTGCTGCATATCAAAGGAAAGTCAGGTAAGCACAGAACATTGCCCTATATGGCTCATTCTACTGCCCTTTCCGTAACTGGTGTTTTGAACGAGTTTATTTAAGCAACATTAATTGGTGTTTTAGCCTTTTTTTCTTCGGAAACTACATGCAGTTAAGAGAGAAGTAACAAGCCATTAATGTAGAAATGATACGAATCCAGTGTGCTTTATTCTAAAAAGTAAGCTTTATGCTCTCTCGGCAGCTAAATGCGTTTCTCTCTCTCTGCAAGTAATCACTCCATAGTACTCTTCTCCCAGTTTTTAGCTAGTGTGCTACATGTACACATAGACTAAAGTATACTTGCTTTGCATCACTTCTACGTTCATGGCTTGTTACTTGTCTCTTAACTGTAGTCTCTGAAGAAAAAAGGCTGAAACATGAGTTAATGTTGCTACAATAAACCCGTTCAAAACACGATTTACGGGAAGGGCAGTAGAATGAGCCATATAGGGCAATGTTCTGTGCTTACCTGACTTTCCTTTGATATGTAGCACACTAGCTGGAAAACTGGGAGAGGTGTGCTATGGAGCAATTACTTGCAGAGAGAGAGACACGCATTTTGCTGCCGAGAGAGTATAAACCTTGCTTTTTAGACTAAAGTACACTTGCCTGTTATCAGTTCTATGTCCAAGCTTGGTCACTTGTTAAAGTCTTGGAAGAGAAAATGGTAGAAACGAACATGTCTTCCAATGGCCCCAGTCTTGGTCCCGATCCCAATTCTGACTCGAGAAAACTAAGTTGCCGCTCCGAAACAGCCGTGAAAACGTACTGTTGGCAGCAAACGAACGCGCGAACATACGCTTAGATCTCGTTCCTGTGTGTTTCTAGGTAGTGCGTACGATGCCTGTTAGCTGCTGCGTTGTGGACTGCACCAATCGCTTCACAAAGGGATCTGGAGTTGTTTTTTTGTATTTCCTGTTGATCCAGAAAGGATTGGAAGAAGAAATGGATTCTTGCCATTTCTCGCGATAAGTGGGAGCCGAAAAGCCACGATCGACTTTGTGGTGAGCATTTCGCGAATGGACGGCCTTCAAAGGAGCCCACTAATGTTGACTACGTACCCACCATCTTCAAGGATCGTAAACGTTGTCCTAGCGCGCCGACAGACGATTCAGATAGAAGTAGTCGTTTAGTCAAAAGTTTGAAGACTTGTAAAGAGGCGGAGGAAGTGCGCGATTGTGCTCAAGCTTTACTTGATTAGTCTGCGAGCGATACCACTGCTTTGGTAAAGGAAGAAGAGGTGGGTAGTATCCTAAATGACAGTGTAATGGAAGATAATGTGCTGCTAGCCAAGCAGGTACATGCTCCACAACAGCAAGTGCTAGAGTCTTCTACTGTTTCACGTCCTAGTCCTGTATGCTGAATCTCATTGAAACCAAGGATAGTAAGACGAGATTCTATACTGGTCTGCCAAACTATGAAGTATTCCAAGCACTGATAACCTATTTTGAACCTAAAGTTATTAGAGCTAGATCGTGGCAGGGAAAACGGACAAGGGATGATGACAATGACATGGAGATGGTAAGGAGAAGTAAAGTTAGCGTTGCAGAAGAGCTGTTAGCTATTTTAGCACATTTCCATTCTTCTCCATCACAAGGGACACATCATACGTTGTTTTGGCTTTCAAGGAGGAAAAGCAACCGCACTTTACAGCAATAACTTCCTTGTCATCTTCCTTAGCTGGAAACTCAGGATCAAGCTCAGCCACAGACACCTTCATAACAAGACCGTCTGCAAAATACTTATATGCTTTTAGAGACTTGAAAGTTGTCAAGCTCTCGCGATCTAACTCTTTCTCCTGCCTGTTAATAAGACATGCATGAAAGTAAAATCGCGAAGTAAGGACAGATCTATCGTCCAACCTGTTATAGTCTTGATGTCCACGACGTCCAATAACACTACTCCAGCCTTGCCAACACAGCTTTTTGCCAACAGTTGCACAATAGACAAAGTTTGATGATGTCATTATGTAAGTCCGGGTCTATTCGTGTGTCTATGATTCATGCCATAGTTTTGCGAAGCGCTCTGTGTTAGGCGTGTAAGCAAGAGCCGGAAGTGGAAGGAGATTAGTAATAAAATGGCGGTCGGCCGCAAAGAAAAACCGGAGCTTCTGTTCACCCCCTTAGAAATCGCCTTTGTTACCATTTCTCCCTTTACCAAACGAACGCACGTTGCTCACAAAGTGTTTCAAGAAGGCTGATGTTGCTTAGAAGCTTTAATAAATCTTGCTTTCCGGTTACAGCTCAAATGTTACCGAGGCTGAATGGCCATTTTATCAACGTTCTCGCATGGTTCTGCACGTACACGAAGAAGACTACTGCTTCAGCTGTTAGCTTCAGTGCTATCCTCTCATGTGAGATTTTAGAGTTTAGACAGCAGCTATCAGTTTGTGTAGATGGTATTATTCAGGGCAAAGCAACTGAATAGCTAGCTAGCTAGCTGGGTTGGAACAGTTGGGTATCAAAGTGCATGAAGCTGTGTAACTGCAGGACTCTATCCTGTGCAAAGCATCCAAACATTTAATGTAATTGCCAACTTTCCAATGAGTGTGTATGTTTAGGCACAGCTTCTTTGTTTGTATTTAGAACCCTGATGCATTCATGCTACTTCTGCATGGTGCATCCTGGGGTCATTCTAGGACTTAGAGGGATGCTAAATGGCATGACAAATGTGGACACCATTGCTAGCAAGTAGTTCTGAGTTTGGGACGCCCCATCGGCGCCCCGCGAGTTTTTTAGCTCGAAATACTTGTTTTGCAACTGAACGCTCAAGAACCAACAAATACCTAGCCCATTCGTTAGCTAGTCTTCTTGATGATGTCAGCTTCAAGTAACAAATTTGTGAGAATAGCTGGCAAAACGTGATTGATTCCATCAATATTGTCACATGCACTCTGTTAATCACATATACACACTTAGTCTCATTACCTGACCCTGTCCATTGGCTGGCATGCATTAGTCACCACCCCTGAGGCAGCGAGTATAAGAGCAGCCGATGGACAAGGTCAAGTCCAAGATTAAGCTCTGCTTATCACGTAGGTCTACAGGATTTAGAATCATATATATATAGTATTATATATCATGAAAATAATACAGGTAAATCAGTACATAATTCACACTAGCACATGTGTGATAATTGTGTAAAATTTAGTGTGCTTCTGCTAGAAAACAATTTACAACTTTATGCTATGCTGACTGTATATACCAGCTGCTCGTTATTTTGCTTCTTTATCTCAGTAACTCCCTTGCTAACTGTTCGTCTAGTCAACTCAACTCAGCAAAGTCTGTCCATCAGTTGGTCAGTGACGTATCCTTTATTGTACAGCTGTATCATGAAATTGCTATGCAGGAAGAGTAGTAATTAATGCTAAGCTTGAGCATTTATGCAAGGACACTGTAATTGTAAATATCGGGCAATGATTTAGGTCGCCAAGTTCGAGTGTGCAATCCGCTTGGGGGCAGAGTAGTCTAAATTCTGTAGACGCTGATTGTGATTGTTCGGCAGTTAATAGAGATCCCAAATCATCTAGTCCAATCAACTTAGCTAACAGACCACTTTATATCTAGTCCTTTGAATGATGTCAGCACCTTATTAACGAATTTGCCCAGAGTAACTGGTAAAACAAGATGTGATGTGATGTCATCATATCGCCACATGCATGCACTCCGCAATTCATGTATGTCTATGGGGTTATTCTCACAGATGTACTCTGCCTTGTCCTAGTCCAGATCCAGTCTATTGGCTGCCATACAATTTATTTGCCAATTCTATGGCGGTAATTAAAATATGGTGGCCTAATTACTTTACTTCTTCATCTCAGTAACTCCCCTGCCAAATGTCAGGATAGTCAACTCAACTCTGCAAAGTCTGTCCATCAGTTGGTCAGTGACGTCTCCTCAAGATGTGACCAACTACATAGTGTTCTGGTGGAAGGAGTCTGCAGAGATTAGCAAATCAGTTGCACTGGATGATACCAAGTTTGTCATTGAAGGCTTGCTCTCCAACACTGCCTATCATGTGGTGGTGCTGGCCAGTGGTCCACTTGGAGATGTGAACAGCACCAGTGTTTTCTACACAGCTTCTAAGGAAGTGCAAGGTGAATCTACCTAATGTTACTCATGCCGCTCCTATTTCATGCAATATAGTATTTGAATGTAGAAAGGAGATAATGCACAGTTTGGAGGAAACGGATTTTGCCATTTACATGTTATACATTATGTATATAGGTTCATTGGTCTGTGTCCTTCCTGAGCAAATCTTGAAAGTATTGTGGAAGCCATCAGAGGATGCTGGGCGATCTGCCATTAAGTACATTGTCAACACTACCACGACAGGCATGGATTACATGAATTCGACATTCTTTATGCACCCCATCACTTCAATACCCATCAGTGGACTCCCCCAGTACAGCTCTGGCACAGTGTCAGTGTGGGTAAAGAACCCTGGTGCAACGAGCAAACCTGTCAATTTGAGGTTCATGATGGTCAACATTGTCACAAATGGTAAGTATACATATATTAAAACATATGGAAAGCAATCATGACACTGTTTGTAGATGTAATGATGAAATTACAGTGTCCTGCAAATGCATATCATCACCGTAGGATAGTAATACATACTTGTCATAGAATGCAGCAGTTTTGTTTCATTTCTTATTCAAAATGATGGAACACCTCTACTGTTAAAAAAACATTGTACATTATGGATTTGTTTCACTTAATGTGAAAATGACAATTATGTAATTGTACTGTTTTGCAGTGACTGGAGTGGCAGCCAACTGGGTTGATAACAGTTTTACCTCATTGAGGGTGACAGTGCCAGAAGGAGGCGTGTACAGAATCAGCTACAGGGCAGTGAACAAGAGTAATACCACAGAGCAAGAGGTGGTTACCACAGGTTCAAGCTCTCAAGTAGTCAAAGGCTTCAGTCCTCATTACTTCTATACCATTGTGGTTGAGGCTGTCTTCATGGAAACAGGGAAGGGAAGTGTTGCAATAGGTGAGTAATCTCTTGACATGCTTCGACACATGTACATAACATGTATTTAGGTAATAATCATTTTCTATCATTTTTGCCTTGCAGGTGTTGGAATTACCATTACTGTTGCAGCTGCTGTCATATTTCTACTGTTAGGACTATGCTGCTGTTGGCTTGCTAGGTTAGTTGGAAGAAATGAGAAGTTGTGGTTTTCTTCTGCACTGCTCTAATACTTTATAACATTTCCAGTATGCAAGTTGCTAGTATCATTCATGTGTACTTTTACATGTACAGGCATGCAGATTGTTATTGTTTTTCCACTGATAGGACTATGCTGCTGTGGGCTTGCTAGGCGCATACTACAATAGTTTGTACAATAATGTCTACAATAGTAAGTTAAAAGAAAATGTGCAATCTTATTATATACTGCTGGAATGTCGTAGACATGTTAGCTAACCACCATTTTATCCATGCTATGGAAACTGCATCATCAGCATCATCTGTATGTGTATGTATGTGTAACGCTGTGACAGCGGGGCAACGGGCAAAGATGAAGAACGCAACGAATAGGGAGCCTTAGAATCAATCAGAAAACACAGACACAGGCACTGTTCAGTTATCAGCTTATATACATGTTCATGCAATCAAGTCATGTCACAGTTTCATCTGTTATCTTCAGGCTCTTCATCACTTTGTTGTACTCTGTTTGTCAGGGACTTGATTCTCCTGTTACGATACATCACTTAGCTATATGTTACATCACTCCCCCCCACCATCTCCATGATTGTGTTCATGATCATCTCTTAATGGCTAACCTCATCTCCGTACCAATCTGGAGGCCTGCGGTTTCGTCTGGGTCAGACATTCCTTGTGCCTGTTGACTCCCAAGGATCGTCAGAACAGGTGTAGCCCCCCACAGCCGACAATGTCCTTGACCTGGCTGGAGCTGGCTGTTCATTCTCGTTTTATCCCAATGCGCCCGATGGTGGATTACTCCTGTTAGGCTTTGGAGGTAGTGGATTTGGTTCTCCATAGCATAGTTTGAGGCGATTCCTATGGACCACAAGGTTGCCAGCACCCCCCACCAGTTTGATTCGATAATTGACTGGGCTAGTTTTGTCTACCACAGTATAGGGACCCCGCCACAGCGATGCCAATTTCTTTGTCTTACCCTTCTTCATAGCTGGGACAAATAGCCACACCCTATCACTCACAGCACAACTCTCCCCAATGTTTTTGCCATCATAGGCCTTCTTCTGTTTCTGATGGGCTGCTGCAAGTTTCCTTCTCGCCTGGGAGTAAGATGCCACCAGGCGTTTGTGCACTTTCTGCACCATATCTGGGTAGTTCTGGAAGCTCCCATCTTCGAGGTCACCTTGGCCTATCCACCTGTCTATCGGCAGCTTTGGTGACCGACCAAAGGTCAACAAGAATGGTGTAAACCGCGTGGATTCCTGTACTGAAGTTCGATAGGCAAACAGGGCCTGTGGCAAGTGAAGGTCCCAATCCTTCTGATCATCTTTGACAGCCTTTGCCAAGATAGCCTGAACAGTTCTGTTGAATCGCTCCACTTGTCCGTTTCCTTGTGGGTGGTAGGCTGATGTTCTCGTCTGCTGTATACCGAGCTAGTGGCACATAGAACGAACCACGTCACCACAAAGATTTGCACCTTGGTCACTGTGGATAACAGCAGGTGCCCCATAACGGCATACCACTTCGTTTACCAGACAAGCAGCCAATGTTTCTGCAGTGGTGTTTTGTAGGGGAAAGGCCTCCACCCACTTGGTGAAGACATCTGTGATCACAAGAATGTATTTGTTATGTCTCTCTGTTACTGGCATTGGTCCCATTACGTATAACCCAGGATATCTTCTCAAAAGGATAGCTGGCCTGTATGGTACCGAGTGGTGCCTGAGCTTGTGGTATCGGGGGATTGCGCTGCTGACACTGGACGCTATTTTGCACCCATGTTCTGATATCCTGCTCATACCCTGGCCAATAGAAACGCTCTTTAACTTTCTCAGTTGTTTTAAAGATTCCGAGATGGCCTGCCTGATCATGCAGTTGTTTTAGGACAGCCTTTATCAGGCTCTTCGAGATGACAATTTGTGTACATCTCTTGGTCGAGTCTGTTTCTTGAAATTTACGGCACAAGACTTGGCCTTGTAGGAAGGACTTCTGCAGACCCCTTGGCAGCCCAGCTGGCATTTTCTCTCCCCGCTGCAATGCGATCATGATGGGCCCCAGCACCTCATCTTGTGCCTGTGCAACCCGCACATCTTCCCACCCCATGCTGACCATTTCTAGGATCGCAGCCAGTACCTCAGGCTTTTCGGGCGGCCGCCGAGAAAGTGCATCTGCATCACCATGCTTTCCCCCGGGCCTATGCTTAAACTGAAAGTCAAACTGTTGTAGGAAGGTAATCCACCTAGTCCGTGGACATCATTAAGGCCCTTGAGTGAAGTGAGTGGATTGTGATCAGTCACAAGGGTAAAGTGGAAGCCATACAAGTATGGGTAAAACTCCTTAACAGCAGCCACAACTGCTAGGGCTTCTCTCTCAACAGTGGAGTAATTACGTTCTGCCTTGTTTAGTTGTCGGCTCAAATACCCAATCACCCGCTCCTCCCCCTCTTGAACCTGACTGAGAACTCCACCAATAGCCCTCTCTGATGCATCAGTGTGGACAATGATAGGTTAGGTGAATACTGGGTACGTTAAAATAGGGGGAGAGGTCAATCGCTGTTTCAGGTCATCAAAAGCCTGCTGACATGCAGCATCCCATTGAAAACCCTTAGTGTTCTTCTTTGTCAGCTTGTATAGGGGCTCAGCAATCTGTGAGTAGTTCTTCACAAATCTTCGGTAGTAATTGCTCAAGCCAAGAAACTCCCTCAGCTGCTTCTCATTGCTGGGCGCTGGGAAGGCGGACACAGCCCGAAGCTTGTCAGGGTCCGGTGAAATACCACCTTGAGATACGATGTAACCCAGGTAGTGCACCTCTTTGCAGGCAAATTTGCATTTGCTCCCTTGCAGTTTTAATCCAGCCTTTCTGATCTCTTTCAAAACATTTGATAGACGCTGCAGATGTTCCTGGAAGGTCTGGCTGAAAACAATTATATCATCAAGATATATGAAGCACTGCTCAGGAGATATCTGAAATGTTGGTGGGGCATTGGTCAGACCAAATGGCATCACATTGAACTCATAATGGCCAAATGGCGTTGAAAAAGCGGTATTCTCCTTGGCATCCTCTTCCAACTCAACTTGCCAATAACCTGAAGCCAGGTCTAATGTAGTGAAGTATTGTGCACCTGCTAATGCATCCAAGGTGGCATCAATCCGTGGCAGTGGGTAGGCATCTCGTCGAGTCATGGAATTGACTTTGCGATAATCCACACAGAATCTCCATGTCCCATTCTTCTTCCTTACGAGGACTGTGGGGGATGACCAAGGGCTGCTACTTGGCCTCACTACCCCCTGATTCAACATCTTTTGCACCTCCTCTTTCACTGCTGCTTTCAGAGCCTCTGGCATACGTCTCAGTTGTTGCTTTACTGGCGGTCCGTCAGTCTGTATGGCATGTTTCACCACACTGGTTCGTCCTAGGGCTCCAGTAGGAGAAGCAAACAGATCACTGAATGACACAAGAAAACGTTTCAGTTCCTGTATTTGGACACTACTCAAGTTAGATGAGTCCAGGTCTATGTTCAGAGACTCTGGCAATGTGGTTTCAAGGCTGGTGCCTTCTTCTGTGACTGTGCAAATAGCCTGGCTAGGTGTGAATACTCCCAACCTTGTGCCCTGATGGATTTTTACAGGCTCAGGATTTGCATTTAGTACCTGCATCAGAACCTCCCCTTCTGACGAGACCTGGCTCAATGTGCGTCCAATTAAGAGACACCTGGGCTGGCCATTGTCTACAGGTTCCACCAGTCCAGTATCTACTCCTGCTAAATTAGTGTGATCCGCAAGCATGGCACACAGCAAATGGACACTACGTCCTGCCAATTCAAGGGTGGTTGGAGCCACTAGTGCAATTGAAGAGGAACATGAGTGGCTTGCCCTGGTTGGTGCAGCTACTGCTGCTGTTGTCACCTGATAGCCCCTGTTACCTAGTGAAAGGAGGACCTGGGTCCTAGTCTCCCTGCCCAGTGACAGAGTAGCACACTCACAGTCAATAACAGCCCCATACGCTGTGAGGAAATCAGCTCCTAGGAGACAACCTACTGTTAGGTCCTGGACCACAATGAAGGGATGAATGGCACTAAATGTTCCTAGCTTTACAGTCAGTTCAACTAACCCCTTAACATCTAGGGGAAGGCCATTTGCGCCTAGCATCATCGTTTCTATGCCAGTAAGCTGCCTATGCTGATTCTCATTCAGGGTGTCATAATGTATGACAGACTGTGCTGCACCAGAATCAAGCAAAAACTGAACATTCGACCCATTCAGCAAACCATGTACATTAATCACCACATTCACTTCACATACATCTTTGTTACCTGGAGGGTTCAGTGTTGTTTCGACCAGCTGCTTCCCTCCTTCGACACTGGCCGGTTGGAGTTTAACGGACACTCACGCTTGAAGTGCCCCTCCTCTCCACACAGGTAGCAAACTCGGCGATTCCTCTGGCCCCGATACCTCTGACGGTTCCTAGACCCTCCGAAGAGCTGGTTGTGATGCTGAAATCCCTTCTCCAGCGCCTCTAATCTGGTGCTCATCACTTCCAGCGTCTGGCAGACCTCCTTCTAGCGTGCCTCTCCTGATGAGATTTCTCGTTTCTCCTTCGGTGTTGGGCAGGGTTCCTGGTGTTGGTGCACTACATTCACATCACCGGATGTGTGTCTTGCTTGAGCGTCAAAATTGAGGGCGTACTCTACCTGGGTTGCCTCCGAAATAGCTTCCTCCAGATTTTCTGGCTGCCCTCTGAGTAGCACTTGTTTGCTGACAGATATGCGCAGTCCTGTTAGAAACTGCTGAAGCAGAACACTGGATGTCACTTTCTCCTCAGGATAGGCTTGAATAAACAACTTCCGCAGCGCGGTAGCAAAGTCAGCGGCTCTCTCCTGTGGACCTTGGTGCCTTGCACCAAAAGCGCGTCCAGCCATCAAGGCATCCTGGGCAATGCCTGCCTTTGTCATCAAGGCATCCTTCAGCGCACGCAAGCTACCCTTCTGGTCTGTGTCCAGCTCCACGTAGTAGTCCAGTAATCTTTCTCTTAACAAGGTTGGCAAAATCGTAAACTGTTTTGCTTCATCCCATTTCTTGGCTGCCGCTACCAACTCGAACTGCGTCCATGCGCGGGAGAAGTTCTCCACGGAGAGCTCCGGTAACGGTAGGTCTAGCTGTGCAGCCATCCCACTTCTGACACCACTGTAACGCTGTGACAGCGGGGCAACGGGCAATGATGAAGAACGCAACGAATAGGGAGCCTTAGAATCAATCAGAAAACACAGACACAGGCACTGTTCAGTTATCAGCTTATATACATGTTCATGCAATCAAGTCATGTCACAGTTTCATCTGTTATCTTCAGGCTCTTCATCACTTTGTTGTACTCTGTTTGTCAGGGACTTGATTCTCGTGTTACGATACATCACTTAGCTATATGTTACATATGTACAGACGAAGGAGACATAAGAAAAGTGCAACATTCCTTCATTTCAGTCAGCCCTGGCCATGGATTTCAAACAGGTTCACAGAAAATGAGCCAGTAGCCTTAACTGATGTCATGAACCCCAGTGCTGGTGGAAAGGATCAAGACCACCTGCATGTGCAGCCAACACCAGGTGTGTATTATGTGCACACATAGTGTGTACACCTACGTATAGATACAAGAAAATAATGTACAGTATTTTTCAAGTTGTAATTAAACAGAGGAGATGAATAGGCCAATTAAAATTCTCTAACTTGACCTCCAAAGTTACCTCCCAGCTTAGTATGTACAGTGGAACTCTGATCACATTGAAAATTACGTCTATTATGTATTTATACACCACAGTTGATGGAAATGCTGATGCACTTGTTAGCGAGCCCGGCTCTATATCCAAACAGCTGTTCCCTGCTCGTGTAAGGGAAATGCACCATAACAGAGATGAAGGCTTTGAGAGGGAATTTGGGGTGAGGCTACTTCATTTGTCATCTCGGCTGTGTACTTGCAATGACCATTTTTGTAATATTTTTAGATTATTAGACTTAGAACATTAGAATAGAGTGCGTATAGTACATTCATAAAGACATAGTAAACTATATATGAATGTAACTTATTAAAGTATTTAAGCGTGTCCAATTTAATGACTAATTTTGTAGAATGTTTCTGATGATCCCAATGGCTCAGATATCATTGCTAAGCAATCGCAAAACAAAGGCAGGAATCGTTACCTCAACACAAATACCTGTGAGTCTTCAAGCACTAGCTATAGATTTAATTCACCAAATGTTTCGTTGTTTATGTGTTGAAATCTTACACGTATAATCATTATATTAATTGTTCACAATTTCATTTTCAGTTGACCACTCCAGAGTTATCCTTAAAGTGCCTGATGAAAATGGGTCCGACTACATCAATGCTTCCTACATCGAGGTGGGTACAATAATGTACTCAATGTTGTTTACATAAACACTGAATTGTACTATATGCGTAGTAGTGTATATAGTATCATGTTAATTGTAGGGTTATGGAAGGTCTGGTCATTATATTGCGGCACAAGGTACGTTAATGCACACTTTTGCACTCACATGAACACATGGTGTCGTAGAGGTTCATGCTACGGTATACGAACGTATACAACCACAGTGATGTTGAGCTAATTACACTTAGCAATTATTTCAGTGTGAGTCACATGTTACAAGGTACCAAGCCATATTATGTGTGATGTGTTGTGAATATTCCCTTCTTTCCTATACAGGCCCCAAGGTTGAGGAAGTTTCAATTTTCTGGCAGATGGTTATGGAGCACAAGCCAGCTGTGGTCGTCATGTTGACCAATGTGGAGGAGAATGGAAAGGTCTGGATGGTGTTCATGTCATTACAGTTAACTAATACAAAATGCAGCCATTTTGCATGATTATTGTATGCCATGATCTCGGCTTTACCTATGTACATCCTCATATCTCGTTATTGATGTGTGCAATATGTAGCCATCTAAAATTTTCTTATCTTTGCATTTTCTGCATACACCTTTTTGCATGTGGTGTCTGTGTGATTGCAGCGCAAATGTGAGCAGTACTGGAATAATGATCTAGACAATCCTTTCAGTGCTGGAAAAGACATCAATGTGGTCACTACTAGATACAGAGGCTTTGCAGACTATGACGTCAGGGATCTTACTGTCAAGAACGTACGTAGGTTATCTTTGATAATCCTGCCTGTTATACACATGTAGGTAGTTGATATGAATGTATAGGCATCAGTGCATGAAGTGTATGTAACATGAATAGGTGTATGTAGTAGAATTATGTGTATGTAATGGAATTATATATAATTATATAATAGTATAGCTGCAAAAGTTTGAATTATATATGCATTATATATGTAACTGATATATATATATACTATGTTACAGTATTGAGGTTCATATGTAGTAATTTATGTAGACAACTAAGACTCCATTTACACATTTTATATCTTCCAGCCGGTGTATTGCTGTTTTGCATTTATTTTGCATAAGATCACACACACACCACCGTCCACTGACAGCTAGTCCCATGTACATTTTGTTCTGTCCATGTATGCAATGAATGTACGTATCTCCTCACTTCTTGTACCCATGCATGTGCATGTTGCAGTCCACTGACAGGCCCCACAAGCTGACCCACTTCCAGTACACTGCCTGGCCTGACCACGGAGTGCCCCTCCACCCCTCATCACTGGTCAAGTTTGTTCAGGAAGTGAGGAAGGTGCATGGCAACAGCCTAACACCCATGGTGGTGCACTGCAGGTGAGATTTAGTATAAGCCCTGCCAGTATTTGCCGGTGAGGGTTCAGGAAGTTACATTAGAAGACATTAGAATACCCATGTTGTATATTACAGATATACATAGAAACATCATACTATTTGGCCATTGAGTAAGTTTATTGATCTTAAAGGTACTACGTATACACGTATAAATAGATACTGTATATACCTGTATAAATCTATAATATTATACACTTTATTCAAGTACTATTCCTTTCAGTGCTGGTGTGGGTCGCACTGGCACTTTCATCACTCTTGATGCAATGATGGAGCGACTGAAGGAGAGAGATGACCTCAGCATCTTTGAGTTTGTCAATGAAATGAGGACTAGAAGGAAACAGATGGTACAGACAGTGGTGAGTACTTTAGAATAGTATGTTGTTATACTACGGTACGTATCTTTATGTATGGTCCTGTGCCAAAACATTATTGTATATGTAACCTGAATCGTAGCAAACTTTGAATTACAATTGTGCTATATTGGTGTAATGTAGAAATCCTTGCCTCTTGTCAGGATCAATATGCTTTCATCCACGATGCCTTGAGCGACTACATCACTTGTGGAGACACCAGTATGATGGCTCATGAGCTGAGACGTGCCATGGTTGATATGAACAAGAAGGATGATACTGGAAAAAGTGGATTAGAGCAACAGTTTGAGGTACTGTAATACAATATCAACTTTTAATTGGTCTCCAGCAATGAGTAAAAATCCAGCTGTTTATTTATATATACATATAGTAATTGTAATTATTGTCATGAATGACAGTTTACGCCCATTAATTTTTATACTCAGGTGTACACTGATGCAGTACATTAACAGTACACAGTTTTACTTTCTACAGTTCATTGGTTCTGTGTGCAAAATGCCAGTGGGGGAAGATGGTGATTTTGGCAAGAAAAGTGTGATTGCACTGAAGAACAGATACAAAGACAAGTTTCCATGTAAGTGTAATCGCGGCTGCCTTGTCGTACACTAAGAGGAACAGGTCTCTCGACAATTCTGTCGCACGGGGGTCGATCTCGGTCATGCACGGACATCGTCACTGAACTGAGCAACTCAATCACACCAAAAGAGCAGGATTACAAGTCAGGGTGTGTTCATATATGCACGTACAAGTGTAAGTAAGAATGGGACAATAAACTGGAGTACAATGGGGCCTACGCTTAGCATATTCATACGTCAATACAGGAAATAATAATAGGTCATGTGACTTCCTGAATGATAATAAGACAGCTCTGTTACATAGCTCCCCCCTTTTGAAGAGTACGTCCCGGACTCTTGGTACTCTCAGATAGAAACCAGATCACCGAATCTGTCAGGGGGCTGGCGGTTATGGCCAGGGTATCGTCGATGATGCTGATGTTGGCTTTGGGGAAGAGGGGGAACAGGTGGCAATGGTTGGTATGACAGGTGGCGATGGTTGGTATGGTTCGCTTTGAATGTTGAAATGAACCACTAGTCATTTGTGAGGTGCCCAAAGTAGCTGGATCCGATAGGTACTGTCTGACAGCCTCTTGATGACACGGTATGGGCCAGTCCATGGATGATGCAACTTCTTGGTAGTCCCTCCGGACAGTACCGTAGTGTGTAGACAAACGTAGTCTCCAACCTGGTGCATATCCCCATGCACTCGTCTGTTGTAGAGTTGTCTGTGCACTTCCTGTTTGGCACCAGTGCCCTGGCACACCCTCTTGTAAGCTGCTTCCAGGTTCTGTTTCAACTCATCAGCATACTTTGGAGTTGTCATCGGTGGACTCACATCTGTTTTGAAAACTAGGACCAAAGGCAACTGTACTCGTCGCCCAAACATCAGGAAGAACGGCGTCTGTCCTGTTGATGCATGCACACTGGTATTGTATGCAAAACGTGCCTTCTGCAAATGCCTTCCCACTCAAAGGGGTGCTCCTTCGCCATGGTCGCAAGCATGTCTGTCAGGGTGTGATTGAACCGTTCAACAAGCCCATCAGACTGTGGGTGGTAAAGGGTAGTCCGGGACTTGTCAATCTGTAGTAACTGGCAGATAGCAGATATAACTCTAGACTTGAACTGTTTTCCTTAGTCTGAGTGTAGGCGACTGGGGACAGAGAACCGGCAGAAGAACTCATCGACAAGCTTTTGCGCAACAGTAGTAGCTTCCTGATCTGGCACGGCATAGGCTTCCATCCTTTTCGTGAAATAGTCTCCTACAACTAGGATGTAGCGGTTACCACTTCGGCCCTCGGGGAAAGGTCCAGTAAGGTCCATGGCTACTAGTTCCAAAGGGTGACCTGCATGGATGGGCTGCAGTTGTGCTCTACGCTTCTAGGCAGGGGTCTTCCGAGTGGCACAGCTGGTACAGGCCTGACAGTATAACTGGACATCTTTCAAATATCCTGGCCAGTAGAATGACTCTTTGAGTCTAGCTACTATGCGTCTTGTCAACCGCTAGATGTCCTCCCATGGCACCAGCATGTAGCTCCATGATAATCTGCTCCCTGTACTTGCTAGGCACTACTAGCTGAAGGGTGGCAGAAGAACCTTGCTCATCTTCAAACTCTCGCCATAAGAGACCATCTTTCACCCTTAGTTGGTTCCAAAGTTGGATGAGTCGCTTCAACTCCATGGCCTGTCCTTGTGGTGTCCATGGTGTCCATGGGGGTTCTGACTGTGGCAATGGCAGCATTACTCTCCTCTTGCTCAGCATGTGACTCTCGCCCACACTGCTTGCACGGGACTCGGGACAATGCATCAGCGTTGCCATGTTTGCGGCCGCGAGTCTGTGTACAATATCAGAATCATATTTCTGCATACGTTCTAGCCATCTTGCCATCTGGTTCTCCAGGTTATTAAAGTTGCGTAGCCAGGTGAGGGATCCATGGTCTGTCCGTAATACGAAGTGGCGTTCTAGGAGGTATGGGTGGAAGTGTTGAAGGAATGTAACGACAGCCAGCAGCTATCTCCTTTTAACGCAGTAGCTCCTTTCTGCCTTGCTGAACACCCGACTGGCATATGCAACAACCATCTCTCTGCCATCATTCTCCTGTGAGAGGACCGCCCCAATTCCATCATTACTGGCATCTGTGTACAGGACAAAAGTTTTGGTAAAGTCAGGGAGGCAAGGATGGGCGCCTGTGACAGCCTCTGTTTCAGCTTCCTAAAGGCTCCTGCACACTGGTCGGACCACTGAAACTCACAAGTCTTCTCAGTCAGCCGATGAAGTGGCTTGGCCATGGTAGCGAAGTCCTGGATAAAGCGACGGTAGTAATTGCACAAGCCAAGGAATTGCGGAACTTGGTTCTGGTTAGTTGGGGTAGGCCAGCTGGTAATAGCCTGTACCTTTGCACAATGTGACCGAGGAAGACCTCCTTCTGACAAAAAGTGCATTTACTTGTTGTCAGAAGGAGGCGGATTTCCTCGGTCACAATCTGGTGGTTGCACAAGCATTCAATGAAGCACGTTGATTGTGCCATTAGATGTGCAGCATTTGGTTTGTGTGCATGTGTGTAGTGTTATGAAGATTCCTTTGGACTGTGGACTCTTAGTCTGAGTCATGTTTGGTACATGCCGTCACCTCACTCTGTTTTATGATCAGCTGCACATACACAGTCAAGTCCACTGACCCAGGCAGAACTATAACAAGGTTTAAATAGTTGTGCAAGTTGTTGTTACTTACTCTTTATCCATTTCATCTGGGATCGTGTGATCAGCCATTTTACACTGCACCTGCTCACGTTTTGTGGACGTGAATGACCTGTCAGGTGAAGCTGCGCTGTGTACATTTATTCGAGCATTTTGGCTGAAGCGGCCGAATCGCCCGAAGTGGCCGAATCGCCTGAAGCGGCCGAATCACCCGAAGCGGCCGAATCGCCCGAAGCGGCCGAATCGCCCGAAGCGCGCCCACTTCGGGAGTGTCCTTGTGGGCCACCATATTCTTTCATCCCATTAGCTCCTCGAGATACAACTCCTGCTTGCTGCTCGGATCAAACCACTCCTTGTGCGCCTCTAAGCACTGGGCATAACTTGCCCTGGCCCCTTCAAGGACCCTCTTAAATGCGGTCGCTGCTCGTCCGACCAATCGCACCTGCAGCCACAGGAGTTTCTCTTCGTCCTTCAATCCGTTAACGGCTGCCACACTCTCAAAGTGTTTGGCCAAGTCCATCCAGCTGCTGTCACCCTTGTACACCTCTGGCAGCACCACTGGCCGACCCGAGATTTACTGGTTCCTCCCGATCTCCCCACCGTACCGTTCCAGTTGTGCCATCTCGACATGCAAATCCTGCCGACTACGCCAATGTAAATGCACTAAGAGGAACAGGTCTCTCGACGATTCTGTCGCACGGGGGTCGATCTCGGTCGTGCACGGACACGGTCACTGAACTGAGCAACTCAATCACACCAATAGAGCAACAATACAAGTCAGGGTGTGTTCATATATGCACGTACAAGTGTAAGTAACAATGGGACAATAAACTGGAATACAATGGGGCCTACGCTAAGCATATTCATACGTTAATACAGGAAATAATAACATGTCATGCGACCTCCTGAATATTAATAAGGCAATCATGAATAATAGTAAGACAGCTCTGTTACATAAGTCATAAGACTTATACTTCTGATTTATAGCATACCGCCTAATAATGTGTTATTTTTCCACCAAGCAAAGACCAAAGTAAACCTGACAACTGGTTTAAGCAGTTGACCAATTTGTTGATTACATGGTCAAATTGACTAATGGTAAACAAATGCATAATTATCTATGTGGTGCTTCTGTTTCTCCGATACAGACTCCACCAACTACTTGCGCATTGCTGGACGAAGTACCCACAATGCCTCTGACTACATCAATGCCAGCACTCTAGCGGTGAGTGCACATGTAAATAAATTGCAATAAAGATATTAACAATTTGTGTAAATATACTCTTAATTACAGTCATTCTGAAAGAATGCATATTTATAATAATGTAATCTTTCAGCTACTAAAGAGACAGGTGCGACTTAGTGTATATACTAGTACCAAGTTTTTGGCTGCGAGTGATGTAACCTATTATGTATTGCATGCATGCTAATCAATTCTACTTCATTATAATATATTTAGAGCTACTCAAAGCCACGTGGGTATGTAGCAGCCCAGGCTCCACTGGAGTCCACCAGGAGTGATGTCTGGGAGCTGATCTGGCAACTCAAGACCGAGAACATTGTTCTGCTGGGCCCACTGAAGGAAGGAAAGGAGGTACAATTTTACATTATTACCTTCTATTAATATGTATTATTATTATTAAAATTATAGTTAATATTATGGCAATAATTACAATATACACAGAAATTATGGGTTAACCTGCACTAATGACTGTATACTCTCATGATGACGGGTTGTGTGTGATCCGTCTCATCTCCTAGATCATGTGCTTCCAATTTTGGCCAACAGAATCAGTTCATTCCACTGAGTATGGCCGTTTCTCGGTAACTCTAGCTACGACTGTTCCAAAATCTGACTGGGAGATGACTGTTTTGCAGATTAATGACAAGCACAGGGTAAGCTCAGGGTACTTTCACTTAATTACCACTTACTATGCTTGCTGAAAGAATGGCTAACTTTTCCTTCCAGAGCCCTACGTTGGTCCATGAGGTGACTCTCTTCCACTTCCTCTCCTGGCCAAGAGAGGGCCTTCCCCCAATTGACTCCATGCTGAAGATGATGGGGCAAGTGGAGAAGAAGCAGAGGGGCATCAAGGCACCTCTGATGGTCATGTGCGAGTGAGTCCTTAAGCCATTAAGCCCGAACTTTAATTTTGTGCGGTAACATTCAGTTCCGAATCGTCGGACCAAACAGCAGCAACTTGCTAAACTTTCTTGACGTCGGAATGGAGATGATGAGCATTGATATGATTCGCGCTGTAGTGAAGGAGGTATTGGGTGTTTTGAATTGAATGGAGGCTTTTCAGATTGCTTTTCGCCAAAGAATAAGAAAAGATTGGGTATGTATGTAGCCACATGCAGCGAGCTGCTATGTATACCACAAAATACAGTTTGATACGATTCAGTAGCAATTGAAGAATATGTACCAGATCTACGACTAGCCTGTAACCAACTTGCTGTCTCTTCTGCAATTCTCTGTTAGTGGTGCAAGACGTTCGCAACCTGCCGCAAGATTTAGCGCTTGATTTCTCGCCGGGAGAGTGGCCAGGAGAGACGGTTAAGTGGCCATAATATAGACCAAAGACTACAAGGGTTGTCCTGTCGTAGCCATGGAAGGGTCTGTTAAAGTGTGAACTACAGTCTTTGACGCATAATTATATGCGTCATTGGGCCTTTGTGTGCATGCAATAATTGTACGTATATTTGTGTCAACAGGACCTAAAGGGTTGAATGCCTATATTTCACACCCAGTGGATGCAGAACACTATATGCATGTACTATAATTATATGAAATAACACATAAAAAAGTGGATGCAGAACAGTTACACATACAATTGCCCTTATCACCACCACAGCCCAGATGTTTGATTATATGTGTGAGAGAGACAAGTATACAAAAAGTTCACAGAAATTCACGATATGCATCTCTATATATGATTATAAGTTGCAATTATGTGCAAATTATACTGATTGCATCCATAATTATATGTAGTTATATGTAATGTGTGTATGATGAAATATGTTGTACAATTAAATAGTTAGCACTTAATTTATTGTAGTAATTTGTGTCACTCACTACTGTGTCTGTGTTATAAATAATCTTCCCTTCAGTGACGGTATGTCTCGCAGTGGTGTGTTCATCACTTGTATGACTGAAATTGAGAGGGTCAAAGTTGAAGGAGCAGTGGACATCTTCCAGACAGTCAAGGCAGGAAGAGCACAGAGACCTCACATGGTCTACACCAGCGTGAGTGATGCATGGCATGAGATAATATGCACCAACAGAAGCAATACTTGAAATTCAAGCTAGATGCTCAGTGTAAATTAGCTAGCATCATTTGGTACACAAGTTAAAATAATATTGCTCAACAGTCAATGAATGTAATACTCTTCAGGATAGACAGCTTATGGATACACTATAGGACACTTAAAGATGGCACATTATTAATGACTATACCTTTTATACATGTGCATCTATACATGTGTGAATGTTGTGCTAGATACATTTTCTGAAGATGTCGTATCTTGTTCTTACACCCACTTTCTACTTAATATTTTTCTAGGACCAGTACAAGCTGTGCTTTGAGATCCTCCAGTCCTATCTGGACTCATTTGATAGCTACGCCAACTTTAAGGCAGTGTGAGCATGCAGCTGCATAGAGACTGTTTAGTGAGTAGAGATTTTAAACATGCTTTAAATCAAACGAAGCCACAATATTGTGTAAGTTTGAATTAGTTGTTTATCTAACAGTATTAAGTTTATATTATTATTATTATTATTATATTTGAGTGCATTAAGTACAAAAAGTGTACCATGGCCAACTGCCCCATGTAACACTGTTCAACAAATATACATAGTACAAACTCATCATACGTATCTCATTCGCGACCGAGGGCGAGTACAATAAACACGTTACGCAAGTCTATAAAAGGCAACACAACTCAAGTTTGGAGGGAATGGCAACAGATTATGCAAATCCCTTTTTGCACAATTTCTCAATTGCCCTCACCACTGCCACTCATCTTGACAAACTCTATCCATCACAATCACCACTTTTCAGTATCCTGATCTGGCAACTCAAGACAAAAAACATTGTGCCCACTAATGGGAGGAGAGAAGGTATACATTTACATACATGGTAATTTTGAATGTGTATTTATATGCATGCAAAGCATAGTTAAGAATAGGCTTGTTTAATATGGGTTTATCCATTCAACAATGAATGCATGCTCTCATGATGACAGGTAGTGTCCAATCTCTCTTGTGCCCCAGATCATGTCCTCCCAATTCTTTGGCCAACAAAATCAGCTTATTTCACCGCTTATGGCCGTTTCATAGTAACTCTAGCTACAAAATCTGACTGGGAGATGGTTGTTTTGCATAATTATTAATGAAAGGCACAAGATAAGATTATCGTCTTTTGACTTTAACAGAAGGAGATCATTTTTAACAGAAGAAATTGAATGCCACTTGGTATGACTGACTAAAATGTCTTTCTTACAACATTCTTCTTTTGATTCATTTAGAATGTCATGTATGTACTTACTATTTTTAGTAATACACTGAGCATGTGGTGTAGGCAACTTCTATTCTAGGCAGCAATCTATTCTTAACAATATGTCTGTGTAACATCTTCCATTGGTATTGTTTACCTCTACGCCTTAGAGTTTAACACATATAATAATATACAATATGGTACTAGTTGTGTATACAATACAATTATCCACTTTGAGAGTGGCTACTAAGATTGAAGCCCTTCATAGAAATTACCCATTTTCTATTGTGGAGTAGCAAAACCTAGGCTCTGCCCAAAAATGGTCACAAGCAGCTTTCCATGTTCCATTACAGACGTTGGGTCCAGCATCTCTGGCAACAAAGCAGAGGTATGTATGCATTGTGGCAGATCTAGGCCCTCCCTGCTGTCTCAGTCTACAGGCACACACACGCACACACGCACACACACATGCACTTACCAAATGTGAAAAATTGATATACGTATGCAAGTTCATACCATTACATGATTCATTGCATGATTCATTTTATATCTTCAGGAAGATAGGTACCTACCTATTGGGTGAACTAGTGGTGAATGTATGGCACATACACTGGTACTCTTATAATGTACATATTACTCGGAGCCTATCCCAGTAAATACAAGTAAATCCGCAGAATAATGTACATGTATGTCCAACTTGTACTCCTCTTTGACCCCTCTAGAGTGGTCACTAATATTGAAGCCAGTCATAGAAGCTACCCATTTTCTACTGAGGAACCACAAAACCTAGGTTCTGCCCAAAAATGGTCACAAGCAGCTTCGTGCTCCATTTGCTCTATTTGCAAACTCCTTACCGTACCTCCTAATTCTCAATACAAAGACAAAACCACACTTTATTCCTAATTGACTTTCATGTAGCTTAAGATCATCACTTTCACACTGGTTTTAACGACCTATGTACATTCCATGCTGCTACATCCCAAAGTATTTATTCTTAATGTATAGATAATTAAGAATGCATGTGAAACTTGGAATCATGCTGCTATAAAGAGTCTGTGCAGTACATGTAGATGAGAAATGAGCCAATAATTGCTGTTAGTCCACTATACTTCCCAAACACTGTGGAACAAATGCTAACGACTGTCTTGAAATGAGCTCAAAACACCATGCTGTATCATGTCCTATATAATAATTTGTATACAATGTGCGTAAGAAACAGTATGCCATTGACATATAATAATTATGTAACTGCAGGCATTGACTGTATGGGAGGCACATGCTTCGTGTGCTTCTGGTCAGGGGCAGCATTAATATTATTGGTTCTGGGAGAGTGTTTCAGCAGTGTCCCCTCTTTTACATATTTAGTGAGAGCAAGGACATTTCTTGCATTTAGCTACCATTGCTGTTGCATTGACAGCAAACAGGCATAATGTTCTCAGAGGTTCAGTTCAGGTTTCTGAAGCCCCTCCATCTGAAGACATGGCCGCCATCTTTCCACGAACATACGGAATAGCTATATGTATATCTGCAAGTTCTATAAATAGTGGCGTAGCTGTCTCGTGATCACAGAACTTCATGTTTGCAGTTTGTTGGCAAAATGTACTTCCGTATTTGGATGTCACCTCTCATCATCCTGCTGTTCTTGAGATACAAAGCCATTTCTGATGCAGGAAGTAAGGTTCTGTCAGATATAACTGTCCACATCTGCATCTTGTCCATACACAGAATATTTCTGTGTGTACATTGTCGGCGCTTTGGGTGTGCATGAATTGTTCATCGGCAGTATAGTAGGTGAAAGTATATAATATAAATTCTCCAAGTCGGGGTCCATAATAATATATTAATACTGTTGTTTATACATGCAATGGTTATTACATGTAACTATACTGTATACTAAGATTACCTGTGGTGGTATCGCTTACAGAAATCAAAACTGCATGTTAAAAACAAGTAACGAATGGAGTTATGAAGGTACATACGTATCACACTGATACCTAACCAGACCTAGCATAACAATAATATATAATTTTATAGAGCCTAGCTTCATTATGTCTTTCATTGAGATAATACTGAAGGGATGCCATTCTCTATTACCTGTCAATTGGAGGGACTACCACTTATTACCACTTATTGTTATACCTGCCTTATTACAGCCATTGACTGTGGTGATCTTGGTACTCCCACAAATGGTCAACGAAATCTCTCCAGTACAACCTACAACCCTGTAGTGACCTACACCTGTGATGTAGGCTACACACTGCAGGGATCAAACAGTAGAATCTGCCAGTCCAGTGGACAGTGGAACGAGGGTGTGCCTCAGTGTACAGGTACATTATACACAACATATTTGAGCTTTGTGCACTGTTAATATAGAGGAGCATTATACCCTATCACACTGCACACTGTGTATGTTACTAGGCACTAGACAGGTCTTAAAGCTTACAGTGGTATTCGACAACCATGATGCTACCAGACTGACTTCGAACCTTATGTAGCTAACTCAGTTGCCATGTGATCACGTATATATATATAGCCGATGAGGAACGTTGCCAGGTACCTAGCTACACGCACATGTTCTCACTAATCTTGCTTCATGATCAATGGTACGATAAAGACCAACTTGTTGATGACCTATGGCAGACCACAGCGAATGCATGTGACTTAAAACATATTTCTGGATATGAACTCACATGCTATAGCATTTGATGCGGAATCACTTGGCTATAACTACTACAGTCACCTGTTTGAGGCAGTGACTTAGTTCCCTGATCAGGAGATGGATGGCTTCTGTCCAGAAGATGTCAATCAACACCAGATCAGGGCTAGGGAAAGACAAAATCTCTCGACACAGCATGTTTGGCTTCCTCAACATGAAAGGCAGTTTTTCCAGCTAGAGGCAGGGAGGTAGGATCCGGTGGGTGAGATCAGAGCTGGTAGGCCGGAAAGGCAATATGGGCTAGCTGCAGTGCAAGCCTCTTATCATCGGTACATGTATAAGTGCATGAAAAATATGTATGTTTTTACAAACATTTGCTGTGACAATTGTGTAGCATGATCAGCACTAAAACGGGCAGGTCAAACATTAGGGTTACTTGCAGGCTACAAAATACATATTTACCAATGTTGTGCACTTGGTCCAGGACTCAAACTCACAAAGTCTGGACTGCAGACCAGTGTGTGGCAGTCAAATGGTAACAGTAGTAATTACTGGATGTTGCCAACCTGATGAGGTCAATTTAAGATTACATTTAATCCATATCAGGCAGACTGAAGTGCTATTTTATGCAGACAATTATTACCTCCTGTGTGCTCCTGGTCAGGGGCAGCAATATAGGTTATGAAAGAGTGTTACATACAAGAGAGCAAAGACATTTCTTGCATTTAGCTACCATTGCTGTTGCATTGACAGCAAACAGGCATGATGTTCTCAGAGGTTCAGTTCAGGTTTCAGAAGCCCCTCCATCTGAATGGCTGCCATCTTTCCACGAACGTACGGAATAGCTATATGCATATCTGCAATTTCTATAAATAGTGGCGTAGCTGCCTCATGATCACAGAAATCCGACTTCAAGTTTGCAGTTTGTTGGCAAAGTGTACTTTCGTATCTGGAAGTCACCTCTCATCATCCTGCTGTTCTTGGGGTACAAAGCCATTTCTGTTGCAGGAGGTATGGTACTTTCAGATATAACAGTCCACTTTAAATTTTACATCTTGTCAGCATCATCGGTGTTTGGGTGCTGTGCAGCTGTGAATGAAGTATAAATGCATGTCCTTCGTGAGTATAATTGATGTATGTATGATGTATGCAAGTATACCCACTGAATAAAGGAGAGTGTATGTAGATTAAGAATGATGGCAGGCTATGAGTTTCTTTGACTGACATTTCTTTGCTTGAAGCTGTTTGTGTCAAGGCCTGTCATACAAATACTTCCTTCTTTTTTGTGTATTGGACTGCAAGGCAGTGTGGAAAGGGTATTAGAGAAAGATTGAACAATGAGTAATGTGTACAACCAGGCAATAATTGTATATAGTAGATTGATACAAAAGAGTATCATTTGCAGTTGTATGCCAGTACGTCAGTTGGTTTGTTGTTGTATCTTGTGCTGTTCATATTAGAGTTTTGTTCTTCTGTTTTAATCTTTGTCTATTCATGTACAATCATGTCTCCCTCTCCAACTGCAGCCAACTGCACCAGCCCCTGCCAAAATGGAGGGAACTGCACAGCTCCTAACACCTGCACCTGTGATGTGGGTTGGACTGGAATGCAGTGTGAAACAAGTTGGTTTGATATGAAGCAGAGGCAAACTACTGAAAGTCATTTGTCTAGGACTGCACTTTCTCATATTCTTGAATTATGACTTCTACTTCCTTCTCTGTAGTATGCACTCATAACCTGTGACATGTGTTATGAGTAGTCTGCTTGTAGTTCAGAAAATGAGATTTTAACTGCACCTGAGTACCTTGGCATAATCACTACACATAACATCTGCTTGCATATTGTTTTGTCTTTCCCAGCTGTAGACTGTGGTGATCCTGGTACTCCCACAAATGGGCAACACAGTCTCTCCAATACAACCTACAACTCTGTAGTGACCTACACCTGTGATGTAGGCTACACACGGCAAGGATCAAACAGTAGAACCTGCCAGTCTGATGGACAGTGGAGTGGGAGTGTTCCTCAGTGCAAAAGTATGTTTCTGCAAACATTTGCTGTGACAAATTGTGTAGCATGATCAGCACTAAAACTGGTCGACAGGTCAAACATTTGGGTTACTTTCAGGCTACAAATATATACTTACCAATGTTGTGCACTTGGTCCAAGACTCAAACTCACAAAGTCTGGACTGCGGACCAGTGTGTGGCATTAGTGTTAAATGGTGACAGTAGTAATTACTGGATGTTGCCAACCTGATGAGGTCAATTTAAGAGTATATTTAATCCATATCAGGCGCAGACTGAAGTGCCATTTTATGCGAACAATTATCACCTCCGCTACTATGTGCTGTTATCAGCTCCCTAATTATCAACAAACAAAAAATGAAAGAGCCACAGACAGCTGTTTTGTACCCTTATTGGGATGCATCAGGGTGGCAGACTGTATTCAGCTGATAGTTGATGCTCGATAACTGCTGCCTCATAATATATCATCTACCACATGAAAACTTGGGGTTGGCAAATGGCAGTTGGAGGCTGTCAGTCAATGTGTGCTGTGTGCTCTGTAGATGTGGGGCGTAGTTTCAATAGTATGTATTAATCACTGAATATTTGTTAACCTGACCAGATCAATAAGTGCTGCATCTTAATCCTATTTCTATCTGTGATGTAGTATAGGAAGTGACGGGGGAACTCATTTAAATGGTGTCATCATACAAATACTTGGGTTACATTGCTAAGCAATGGAGTACCTTGAGCTGACTGGCATGGTGAGGATGAGGCTGAAGCTGGGAAGAGAAACTATTGAATGGATTTGAAGAAATTTAATAAGTTTTGTCAGACAACAGCTCATGTATTGACAATTGTCTGTAACAATAGTTGTGTTTTCTTTTATCTGCATTCACAATTTGGTATGTTTGGTTGAGCTAGACGTGTCCCAGTGCATGCAGACATGATGTGATTGAAATGATTGACTGACTAATTGATTAATATAGACCAAAGCCAGTCTTTTACACCATGGAAAAAATTCCATAAGCACATTGGTGGGAAGAGCCTGGGAGTGGGTCCAAATCTTATGTATGTGATGTGGTGGCACATTAGATGCTGTGTTTGAGTATTATTATATAATTATAGTGTTGGGTTTGATTATACTGCAAAATATTGTATTATACAACTTTTTATACTGGACAAATGATTTTATAAGCTGTGTTCAGTCACAGAACGTTTTGATCCATAGATCTTCTTCAGCTGTTTACAAAACTTAACACTATGTAAGTTTTGAATAAATAATGATAATATAGCATTGCTTAAAATTCACATACAGCTATATAAGTTTTGTAAACAGCTGAAGGAGATCTATATACTGATCACAACATTCTATTACCTAATGACTTGACTACTGTGTTCAGCTCATTAATTCATTTGTTCATTAAACTTCACAGAGCAATGAACCCACTATACTGTTCTATATTAAAAAGACAATTACAACTGATGCACAATTGGTGATGTCAGTACACCACAACAAACTCCTACCACCTCTGTTAATGTAGTAAGCATCAGAATCCTATGTACAGATGCGCCCAAGGGCAGTATGCAATGGGTGCACCTGCTGTCAGTTTGTGCAATGAAAGTGACTACTGTCAGATATAATTGAATGTCTTCAACATCTTGTCATTCTTATAATCCTCCACCTAGAGGTGTGACTTGATGGTATGAATTCTCCAGGGATTTGGCAGCAGTTTCTTCGAATAGTCATTCCCCGCCTGTGTTTCTTGTGTTACTACACACAACAGTACTGCAGCATGTATTGCATCTGTAATAATGGAATTTGACATAATTCCTTCTGTCAGTCTCACATGTTCCTTCTCAAGTCACTGGCCTATCTCTGTCCAAGGCAGTGTTGGCAAGAAGACCAACTTTACGGGCAACCTGGACCAACCCGCAAAGTGATGAGCCTATTTCTGAGTACCATCTTCAGTACAGGAAACATTGGACTACATCCTGGGGCAGTAAGCACATTATCTATCCTCCTCAAACTTCTACCATTGTGCCACTGGCAGCTGGCATTAAGTACTATGTCAGAGTGAGAGCGGTGTCGGCTGTGGGAGCTGGAAATTGGAGTGCAGTGCAGACAGAGAGAACATACATGAGTGAGTTCTTGTAATAATAGATAATTATAGTGTGCATGTTTTGTAGGGCAGTTGTGGTGCCAAATTTTATGTCAAAATAATATACTTTCTTTGTGCTAAGTTTATTACTTTGTGTACAATTATTGTGTATATTAATATTCTATGTATGTACATAGTAAGGCACCAGTGGCAGGGAGTATTTATTTCCATGTACCATCTTTGGTACAGGATACTTGGGACTACTTCCTGGGCCATTCAGCGCACCATCTCATATCTGGTGCCATATTTTGTGATATGTCACAATAATATAATATGTTGTTAGTGCAAAGTATAATACTTTGTGTTACAATTATTGCATATATTGTGTGTAGTCTATGTATTTACGTAGTGAGGTACCAGTGGCAGGGAGCATTCATTTCATGAAATGTTTTTACAAGTGTAACTTCTCCATGCAGTGTTGGCTAACTATAAATTATTATATTTCTTGCAGAACCCCCCAGCCCCTACCATGACACAGTGAGTGCTGTACCAGTGGACAGACCTGGTGTTATTAGAGTGTCCTGGACTGCACCCACTGTGCCGAGAGGAGAGTTGCCTATCACTAGATACAGCATTCGATACAAAGTACAGGATAGCAATTCCTTCAATCTCACGAGTGTCAATTCAACCTATGTTGCGGTCATGATTGCTGACCTCAATCCCGGGACTGTCTACCGTGTGTATGTAGCTGGAGTCAGTGCAACTGGTCGAGGCTCATACTGTTGTGAAGGGAGTCCAGTACTTGTAACAACGTATAATGGCAAGTTGCATCATGAGCAGATGTTGATTTGTTGAATGTGTATGCATTTGTTGTGTTTGTTCTTTTGTATAGTCCCATCCCAAGTGAGTGATGTGTCAGTGTCCAAGGCTATACACCCAAGGAAACCAGCTCTGAGTGCGACCTGGACCACTCCCCAAAGTGATGTGCCCATCTCTCAGTACCAGGTGGAGTACAGAAGAAGTGGGACTAACTGGAGGGCAGCCAGCCCTGTTTCCCCAGGCTCAGCCACATCCACTCTCCTTGAGGCTCTAGATGCTGGTACTGAATACGAGGTTCGCATAAGAGCAGTGTCTGCCATTGGAAATGGGACATGGAGTAGGGTGGAGTCCAATACAACATACACAAGTGAGTGGATATGGAGTAGCGTGGAGTAGGAGGTGACATACATGAGTGAGTTGTGTAGTGAATTCAAACTAGTAGAAACTGCTAATATTAAACTAATGTGGTTATTATTGAAAGACTTCAACCTTATTGCTGCAAAAGAATTGTTTCAGAAGTGTACTCTGCTCAACTACCAGGTAGATGGTGATAGATAGATAGATAGTAGATGTTGACCAACAGCTTCTAGATAAAACAGGTAATAGCCTAGGCATAGACTATACCGTACCTCACAAAATGTTTGCAAACATAAGCTTTGTGAATAGGCCACATTCACAAATTGTTTGGTCGAGAAATAGTTTGGTTACTATATGGATATTATTATTTAAGTGACAAACAGCATACAGAGTGCAGGGGCTGCTCAGCCAAACAAAAGGCTTATTGGTCACTGTATAATTATAGTAAAAAAAAGTGAATTATGAGTTTCACAAGCTGCTTGTAAAAAAGTGATACAGCTAATAATTGAAATACGAAAACTATATGATGACCTAATTATCTATAGATGATGTTTTGTCTACACGAGAAAAGGTTGGTGAGGAGATTAACCATGTGGTTATCATAATTACATAAAATAAATTTAATTTTGTCTTGTAAGGGCAGTTGGTAAAAGTTGTCTATGATAGAGTACAGTGATTAAAGAGTTTCAATCTTATATCATTAAAACGTGGGCAAATGGCTATAAAATGAGCCTGGTCCTCAACCTCCCCCCGGTTGCACAGCCGACAGACCCTTTCCTGGTATGGAATGTGGGAATAATGTCCAGTTTCCACTGCTAGTGGGAGACATCCCATACGCAGGCCAGCCATCACCCTCCTCCCCCCAACTGTTCTAGTGTTCACTACATACCTCTCTGTCTGTGGAGTCACTTTTAATGCTCTATAAAGATTCAGTCTCCCTCCTGACCCTGATTCGGTTCTAATTTCATTGATTTCTTGTGTCCATTCTTTTGTATATAGCGAAATTAAGACATCTCTGAAGTTTACTAGACTATAGCTGCAGTCTATGGTTGGCATAAATTGGCTGTGATTTTGGTGATCTTTCTGTATTAGTTCTTGTATGGAGAATGCCCAGTTTTTATATCCCTTATCAGCTAGATGACAAGATTCTTTAAAAATAATATGGTTTAATCGGTTTGGCGACATTTTGTTTAATCGCAGAAAGAATCGAACACATGAAATTTGAGTTATTATAGACATTGGGTACCATCCCATATCCCCTAATAGAGCTGCAATCGGGGCATTTCGACTTAGGCCTAAGAAGCTTCTCATTAAATTATTTTGAACTTTGGAATATATATGTACAGAATAATGATGTCATACAAAATTGTGGACTATACAAAAGATAAGATATTCATGTGTCAACGGAAAATCTTGTTTTATAATTAGTGGTTATTATCGATACTCTGAAACACAACAGAGCCAGCAAAGTATATTATATATATATACATATATTATATATTACAAAAGACTATGACTAACAAAAAGGATGGTATTCACTTTCTGTCACAGTAGACCAGTCATGATACAATTTAACTTGTTCAGAAAGCTCTGTAGTAGTCTGGTGCAGTTAGATGAACATAGACTAGTGTACAACGAGGACCACGCGTTGAGCTACTCAGTTTATTGTTCTCAGAGTTTGAAGCAAGTTGATATTGTGCAATCTGGGAGTTCAGTCGCAAATTTTTATTTGCAAAAATTCTGTCTACCCATTATGCCAGCAATTTGCCGAATTTTTGTGACTTACATTTAGCATGCCTGATTTATTGTACTCCAGTACATCAATCATTTTTATTGTGTCATTGTGATCACCTCTCTGTCATGGACAATGAGATTACAAAATGAGTGAGAGTGAGAGTGAGAAGGTAAGAGGACCAACTGCCTATATAACAAATGCCTGACTTGCTACACATTATACACTTCTGGGCATTCTAGTTGGATGCTGATACTGAATGATCCAATGATGTACATGTGTAAGTACACTTACAAACAGAAACAGCCATAATGTATTGTTAGCCATAACTTATTAATGAAGTTTGCAATGTTGCATATCAATAGCTCTGCATTATGTTGCATATCAATAGCTGCCCCTGCATTGCTGAAAGTCACATGCCATGAAGAATGATTTGATATTAATTGCTATCTGCAGGAGCTCCATATCCTGACCCAAGTAATGTGGGTGCAGTGGAAGTTAACATATCTGGTGTTATTCAGGTGTCCTGGAGTGCACCCACTGTGGCCAGTGGTGAACTGCCTATCACTGGATACAGCATTCGGTACAAAGTACAGGACAGTAATGTTTTCAACTACAAAAATGTGACTGCAAACTCTGTTGAGGCCATCATCACTGGCCTAGATCTTGGTACTGTCTACAGAGTTTATGTGGCAGGAGTTAATGCCATTGGTACAGGACTGTATTGTTGTGGAAATATTTCAGTTGTTGTGACGACATACAATGGCAAGTTCCATTAAGAGCTATAAGCAGCTGTGTGTGTGACTGCGTAACATTACTGACTTCTTCTGACATGTATTTTATGTGCATGTCGCTTTATATTGTATATAAATTATGAGTATCTGTAGTGTGAGTACTTATTTCTTTTGTACAGTCCCATCCCAAGTGACTGTTAGCTGCATGAGTTTGCTCAGTTGAGTAGTGTTGTAATAAATAGACTTGCTTTTTCTCACATTACCCTATAGTTACCCCATAGTATCAGCATATATATAGCCGTGAAATGATATTAATTATTAATTAATTAAATATGATAATTGATGATTTAATATAATACAATTGATATATGTTACGCACAAATATAGGAGTGTAATTATATTTATATTGTACAGTCCCGTCCCAAGTGACTGGTGTGGCAGTGTCCAAGGCTATACATTCAGCGAAACCAGCTCTGAGTGTGACCTGGACCACTCCTCAAAGTGATGTGCCCATCTCTCAGTACCAGGTGGAGTACAGAAGAAGTGGAACTAACTGGAGGGCAGCCAGCCCTGTTTCCCCAGGCTTAACCACATCCACTCTCCTCGAGGCTTTAGATGTTGGTACTGTGTACGAGGTTCGCATAAGAGCAGTGTCTGCCATTGGAAATGGGACATGGAGTGAGGTGGAGTCGGAGGTGACTTACATGAGTGAGTTGTGTAGTGAGGTCAAACTATCGGAAAGTACTAATACTGAGTTGATGTGGATACTATTGGCAAGACAGCTGTAGAATATCCATCCAATTGCTGAAATAAACCTTTTGCAGAAAGATGCTAAATTGGACTCCTCATAGTGACCTGTGTGATTTTGTGATAATTACAATCCCCATTAACTAATATGTGGGCTTCCATGCAAAAAGGGACCTTCGTGCATATTTTTTGAAAAATGCTTTTCTTGCAGCAATAGCTACATCTGTGCGAAATGTAGCTATGGACCAAAAAACAGCATTCTGTGTGCATCGTTCTGCAAGATATTGCAAATGCTATTAACACAAGATTAAGCTCAACCCTGGTCATTTGAAGGTCATTGTTCCTTGTATGAACAATTGCCCCTTTGGAAACGACGCTAGAGCACGCTACGTGGTGTGGTCCTAACTTGCAGCCACAGGACTCACTAAGGAAGTCGTCCACCTTCACCTGCTCAGTTCTGTCCTCAAAGCTAGACTTAATTTCGACCAGCTCACCCTGTATCATGCTTCTGCTCATCGTCCGAATTCTCCTTTGGCTCACTGGCAATTTCATCAGAATGTCTTTCCAGACGCCCGTGCTGGTAGTCACTCTCAGCATCGTCGAATTCAGCCTCTAGCAGTGACATCACTTCTTCCAAATGTGACCCCTCTTTGTCGCGACGATTCCATTGCCGTACGAGGCCATATCTTCTTCAAACAACATCGGATTTCAGTCGGGCGAACGGCGAAATGAAGCTCCAACGTGTACGGAAATGGTTATGCAATCGTGGTACAGGTCGCACGCATCGTTTGCGTTTTATTCACAGACAATATCTAGAAAACGTTTATCGCCCGTTTCTCATTATTTATGCGGAGCACGCGAAGGTCCCTTTTCGCGCGGAAGCCCACATATTAGTAGCAGTATGTATAGCCATGCAAACACACCTGGGGTGAATGGGATGGGGGTGGGGTGGGGGTGGGGTGGGGGTGGGGTGGGGGTGGGGTGGGTTGGGGGGTGCCAGTCGTAGTATGACCCCCAATGTAGTTATATATACAAGATATGGTATAGTGAGCATTGCCTGAAAGTGTAATGTTCATCCAAATCTCCAACAAAAGTGTAGTTGTGCAAATACAGTGTGTTGCTATGTACACTACATATACCTAGGATTTACAAGTGCTTGCAAGTTGACCTCATGGACCCATTGCTCATTTGACATGTTTGGCTACAGCATCTTCTCAACCAATTGTTGGTCTAACCAACTCAACTCTGCAAAGTCTGTCCATCAGTTGGTCAGTGACCTCTCCTCAAGATGTGACCAACTACATGGTGTTTTGGTGGAAGGAGTCTGCAGAGATTAGCAAATCAGTTGCACTGGATGATACCAAGTTTGTCATTGAAGGCTTGCTCTCCAACACTGCCTATCATGTGGTGGTGCTGGCCAGTGGTCCACTTGGAGATGTGAACAGCACCAGTGAGGTTTTCTACACAACTCCTGAACAAATTCAAGGTAATATACCTAATGGTATTTTATCCCTTACATTGCCCCACTTAGCTCATACAATATAATCTCAGAATGTGGTGAGATTATTTTCTCTATATAAACAAGCTGTATCCCCTCATCTTTCGACCTATGTATAGGATCATTGAGTGTCCTTGTCCTTCCAAAGAAAATGTTGAAAGTGTCTTGGAAACCATCTGATGATGCAGGGCGATCATTAATTGACTACATTCTTACTACCACGGCAGGCATGGATTATAACTATTCTACATCTGTTAAGCACCCCATCACCTCAATACCCATCAGTGGACTCCCCCAGTACAGCTCTGGCACAGTGTCAGTGTGGGTAAAGAACCCTGGTTCAATGAGCAAACAAGTTGTTTTGAGGTTCAGGATGGTCAACATTGTCACAAATGGTATTGATACAATTATTTATTTTGCAACAGTATACTATTAATTTTGTGCTATATATGTACTATACTATTGTGTATGCAGCATGCAATATCCACCAATATAGTTATATAGTGATATTTGATAGCACACATACATACGTAATATACAGTATAACTAAAGATTGAATGAACTTGTGTGTAGACTTATAAATAACACTTATTCCACAACAGTTTACTATTGTGTATATTATATATATGCAGAATGCAATACCCACCAATATAATTATGTAGTTAGTGATATTTGATTAATCTGGTAGCACACATACATGTATACATAACATACAGTATAACGAAGGATTGAATGAAGTTGTTTGTATAATTATAGTACGACTTCATATAATTACCATAGTTGACATTGTACGTACATGTTTGCAGTGATTGGAGTATCAGCAGAATGGGTGGATGCAGGTTTCACTACATTGAGGGTGACAGTGCCAGAAGGAGTCGTGTACAGACTCAGCTACTGGGCAGTGAACAAGAGTACTGGACCAGAGCTGAAGGTGGCTACTACAAGTTCAAGTTCACAAGTAATCAGTGATTTCAGCCCAGACTACATCTATACCATCGTGGTTGAGGATTGGACTGGGAGGGCTGAAAGAGGCAAGCAATTTCCTGTCTTGATTGTGCTTCTGTTTTCAGAAGACCTCACTATTTCATTGCGTAATGTTCTCGTAATACATGACTGTGTGAGTTGTCCAGCAACATGATCAAGAGTTGGTTATACATACATGTGCCCATGTCCAGTACCACATTATTTACAGTCTAGGGCCATCTAGACTGTGTATATATAGCAATGCAAATTTGCAATAACTAAATTCTACGAAGGGGGCAGTTATTGAGCGATAGCGTAGCCACTGCAGTTCATAAGCAACTACAGTATATCAAGATGTTTCAATCTGTAGTATATCTTTTTCAGCTGGTACTCTCAGTTTATATCAGCTGAGAGAGAGAGCTAGTGAAATAGATTGCTAATTATCAAGTGGCTGTACTATCGCTCAATAACTCCCATTTCTTTAATTAATTGTACTTACAATATCTGTTTATTTGACCACAGTATATACTGCATCTGATTACATTCTACTGTACTTGCTAAAATCAGTCATCCTTGTATCTGACACTAGTACTGTAGTGGACACCAATGGTAAACAGTTATATCCATAGGAAAGCAGTGTTCGATGCAGAGACATGCTATGACAAATCAAAATTTGTATAAATATATTAGTAAATGTTGTCGATTATATATGTACTCTGTGCTCATGTGATGATAAATAAATCTAAACAATTTGTATGGACTGTTAATGCGTATTTGCACAGGAAAGGATACAGGAAAACTTCTATATACTGTACATGCAACTAATGGATATTATGTTATAATTTTATAGGAAAGACGTATGTTTGGATTGTTTCACGTATTGTCACCCTCAAGCAATGAATGACGTTTATCGTTTAGGCTGTAAACTTGGTCTATTACCACGGTTGCTTAGCTAATGTGTAACTTTGTAGGTAGGTGCACGCATTATTGTATTCTTGCTTCAGAATGATCTGTTCACTGTCTTCCACATAGCAAATTTACAACGAGTACTTGAACACTGGTGCTAGTTGTAAGGCATGCTTTTGTATTCATAGAGTTTGCACATTTCCCGGGAAGTGCTGTCTTCTATCTTACTATGCTTGCAACTATTAAATGTGGCTGTCACTAACTAAATCAGTACAAAACAGTTTTGTAAGTGGGAAACGAGTTCTTGTAAGGTAGAGCCAACCCATTAAAATGTCTAGATATATTGCTTACTTTACCTACATGTCCCTTCGTATATGTTAGACTAGGCATTGATACTGTACAGTGTGTTGACTTATATAGCATTAATGTGACACCAATACTGTGTATGGATAGCCATGTATTGTATGTAACTCCCATTGCAGATGAACAATCCACTGGAATGTGTACAGTGGAAGGTAACAACGCTGCCGCAGTGGGATCCTTCCTTGGTGGACTGGTGGCTGGTGGTGTCTGTGTGGTCCTTGTTGAGGGGATAGTGCTCGGGTTGGTAAAGTTGAGGAAGCAGAGGAAGGGGGCTGAATCAACAGAAGAAGCTAAGAAAACGTAAGCCTTCTACATGTGCTTGCTACACAGTAATACTTGCAATGTTGTGATCTGGACTGACGACCAAGAGCTTCCTGAATGGTTTGTAATCATGGAGGGCAAGGTTTCACATCCAATACCGTTGAAGCAGGAATAGAAGCCAATTAGGGTAACTAATTCTGCAAGTCAAAGTTGCTCTGCTTGACTGTGCTACTCTTTATTCATGATGAAAGCCATGATTGTCACATATTATATGTACAGCACATTATTGCTTCAAATGTGCTATACGTACATATTATAAGATTGAGTAACCCAAAAATGGGAGCCAATTATTTATAACCTACCCACCTACACATATACATGGTTCAAACTATTCCAGAATTTTTACCAGTCCCATGATAATGCATATTAGAATGTCAAAGTGATGGGTGATTAATTTGCAAACACCAAATGAGCGACATTCATTCCTGACTGTCTATCTGTGGACATCTTATCGACCCACAGACAGCTGTCAACATGCAGCTCACTCTGTGCTGCAATTATTGAGTACTGCTGAAAGTTTTTAATTGTGACCGCAGCAGCAAAGCTTTTTTGTAATGAACTGTAAAGGGTCAGCCCGTTTCTAGCTGGTAAAGGGTTCTCCTAAACCAGCCAGCTGAGAAGCCCCGGGTTCAATCTTTTGTAATGTTGCAGGAGGCATCTTACTATTGGCTCCAACGTTTTCATCACCTGCCTTGCGTAGCACTCCACAGCTTCATAGCATAAAGAACACAAAAGTAACAGTGCCAAATATTAAATTAAATACTGCAAGCAGTAAAGCAATTAGTCAATTGTAACTGAAACTGTGACATACTAATTCTGTGTTATACTCCTATCCCTGTATATAGTGAGGCCATCTATGAGACAGTTGGTCCGAAAGAGTCTGCTGCACTGAGTGAACATGTTGCCATGGAAACCAACCCTACCTACTCCAGTGTACATTGAGTTAGCAAGTTAACGCCAACAGCTGAAGTGTGTTGAACCAGAATATTTCATTGTGCGTGCCTTCTTGCCGTCATGTATATATGGACACACACGTGCACACAAAGTGGGCAATTCTGTGCATAATGTCACATAATTATTATAATGCAAGCAATGCACAGTTTGGTGTAAAATCAATGAATACATACAAAGTTAGACTGTCGCTATACTTAGACTATACTACGCTGCTGCACGTATTTAGTATATAATTTCTATAATAATAATGAAAGGTACACTTATCATATCATCTGTCTGGTAATAGTGAAAGGCTGACATAGTACACGCCGTTCAACCTGCGGTCCCTGACAACAGATGATGTGGCGCAGATGGAGTGTATATTTGGTCCTGTCGTCGATGCTTGTCTTGGCAGTGTGTCCTTCTTTCGCTGAAGGAGGTGAGGGCACGTCTGTGGGAGGACATTATTGGCTGCTGTGTTCGGTCGAAGAGAGTGTGCTTGTAATAAGTTGGAACTGCGCGTCATCCTCGTATACCTGTTTTCAAAAGTACGTACTATACAAATACTCTTCTAAATACTGCCTTGGAGAAACACAATACAGCAGAGTGACCGTAGTATGTACGTAGATTTGACAGGTACGTGCCATGGCTAGACGTGATTCGCGGAGATAGAATGAATTACGGTGTTTTACATGTGGCAACTGCGCACACAGTGTGATGACACGTCCGTCATTGGTGGTTGCCTACTGGCACTATACAGCGAATGTATACTTCGACCTTTAGCGAAAGGAGATTTTGAATTGCTTTATATATGTATAAGCTGTAAGGGGTTTCCACATGGCTTCTTATGTATATATTGACAAGTATTTCATGTAACTGCATGTTGTCACTGTGTATATAGTTCATGAATTATTTTAATTTTGTATGAGTGTATTATATTCTTGCTACAACTCCACTATACCAAGTTTCTTCCTTAATATCTGTGCAGTAATGCTATCTAACGGGCCTTAACGCTATGTACGGCATCCACTGAATGATTTGGATGTCACTGTTTGACAAATATAGTTGCATTAGTTTGTTGATGAATTGGAGCATGCTGCTGTCAATCAACTGATGTCTGTCTACATGTGTGACTATTGCTGCCACCTCATGTCCCAAGATGACCTTCAACCAACATGAAAGGTTTCAATTTAGAGAATGTTGTTTGTGTAAACAGAAGTAAACCATACAATGACCATTTGTAAGCATTCAGAAGACCTGCCGAAGCTACATTCATGCTAGCAGTCACATGTGACTGAGGATATTGTATAAATTGTAGACTATCCTGTTTACTCCACTTTTATGTACAGTTTTTGTAATGCTTTTGCGTAATATGTTCATTTGGTCTTGCATTCTTATATTCTGGTGAAATCCTCACCATAAATGAAGCTGTTATTTAGAAATTACATTCTATGGTAATGTAGATCTAAGTTCTGTATCAATAATCCTAACCAAAGCCAGTCTTTCACACGTTTGACAAATTCCTGGTGGGAAGTGGCTAGTAGTGCGTTCACATATACTGTAGTATTTGCTATATTAACAGTAACTTTGTGGACATCAAGTTTTTCGATTGGTTAGCAATTGTATACTTGTGCCATCAATTCACCGTCTTAAAACAATTTCACATAATAATTATGCATAAAGTCAGCTTTTGACAGCAAAGAGGATGGTGCATGTATGTGTGTTGTAAAGGAATACACATCGTTGAAGAATCCGTATTCTTCAGAGAAGGGAGCTGTGTAGCACAGTTCGTTGTACTTCCGGTGCACGTGACTGTTCAATTAACTAAGTGTTGTGTTATGCATACATGTGACAAGCTTGTGACTTAGCTATGTGGTGTATTACCTTATTGCTATGAATGTACTTATCTTAGAGTAGGCCGCTAAGTGTCGCTTTGTTTTTTCTTGTATGCATGTGTTTGACTACTATTTTTATACTGTTTGTACTGAGCCTTGTATTGGCTCTCGGATTTGAGTTATAGTCTGTGCAGTACCGGTGACCAGTTGCGTGCCCGAGTGGCATTCCTCACAATGACTTCCTGTCCACTAGTCATGATTACACTGGTATGAGCTGTCAATGTATAATTTACTACACATTCAGCGTTTAACTATTATATATACATAATTAGGTGTAAAGTCAGCTGTTTTGACAGCAAAAAGGATGGTACATGTATCCCTGTGTTGTTATGATGGAATACTCACTACAGACACTAGTGTACACAAGTATAAATAGAATCTGATCCATGTTGTGTTCTGTCCAATTCCAAAAGCTGGCAGAATTCCTTCTCAAGTCACTGGCCTGTCTCTGTCCAAGGCAGTGTTTTCAAGATTACCAGCTTTGCGGGCAACTTGGACCATCTCGCAAAGTGATGAGCCCATTTCTAAGTACATTCTTCAGTACAGGATAAATGGGACTGCTGCCTGGGCTCAGCACATCGTCTCAGGCTCTCCTCCTTACACCTCTACCATTGTGCCTAGACTGGCAGCTGGCACTGAGTACGATGTCAGAGTAGGAGCAGAGTCTGCTGTGGGAGTTGGAAATTGGAGTGCAGTGCAGACAGAGAGAACATACATGAGTGAGTTCTAATCAATAAAATAGATAACTAGCACTCATCATTAATTATTCGGTCAACCATAGTACGTATGCACAAAACAATAAATGTTCAATGCAGTGTTGACTGACTATTATATTGTCTATATATATATTACATATCCTTGCATTCAGCTCCCCCCAGTCCCAACCATCACACTGTGAGTACTGTACCAGTTGGCAGACGTGGTGTTATTAGAGTGTCCTGGACTGCACCCACTGTGCCAAGAGGAGAGTTGCCTATCACTGGATACATCATTCGGTACAAAGTACAGAATAGCAATGTGTTCAAGTACTGGTCTGTCACGTCAAACTCTGAGACTGAGGTCACTGGCCTCAATCCCGGGACTGTCTACCGTGTGTATGTAGCTGGAGTCAGTGCAATTGGCAACGGCTCATACTGTTGTGAAGGGACTCCAGTTCTTGTGAGAACATACAATGGTGAGTTGCATTTTGAATGAGCAATTGAACCTTTGATCACAGAGGTTAATCTGTATACGTATGTAGACACTTGCAATATGCAATTGTATGCTAATTCTATTATATTTCTATTGTATAGCCCCATCCAAAGTAACTGGTGTGACAGTGTCCAAGGCTATACATTCATGGAAACCAGCTCTGAGGGTGACCTGGACTGCTCCCCAAAGTGATGTGCCCATCTCTCAATACCAGTTGGAGTACAGAAGAAGTGGGACTAACTGGAGGGCAGCCAGCCCTGTTTCCCCAGGCTCAACCACATCCACTCTCCTTGAGGCTCTAGATGCTGGTACTGTGTACGAGGTTCGCATAAGAGCAGTGTCTGCCATTGGAAGCGGGACATGGAGTAGAGTGGAGTCAGAGACAACATACAAGAGTGAGTTGCCTCGTGAGTTAAAGTTAGTGGGTGAGAAGGCATTGAATGTGTACTGTAACTAATACATACCTGCTCAGGATACCCATCCACCACAGAAGTATTGTTTGCTTTCCAAGTGACAGCCCAAATGTACATACATGTAAATCATCACGAATGACTGACAATGATACAATATCCAAAAGTATACTAATATTGTATATAATATAAGGCTGATATTGAATTAACCTGGGAAAGTGTTCTCTATAGCTATAATATTATGCCATTACCCCTGCGTACCCAGCAGTTGCACCATGACAATGATGTCCTCAACCTGTAGGAGCTCCTCGTCCTGACAGAAGGAGCGTGCAAGCCATTGCCATTGGCAGATCTGTTATTCAAATATCCTGGAGTGCACCCACTGTGACCAGTGATGAATTGCCTATCACTGGATACAGCCTTCAGTACAAAGTTAGAAAGGTAGCGAAAACTGTTAAGACTCTCATGGTTCAGTCATCACCAGCTGAAGTGACAGGTCTGCTCCCTGGCACGGAGTATCGAGTGCTCGTGGCCTCAGTCAATGCACTTGGATCTGGAGAGTACTGCTGCAGTGGAAGGAGCATTTACGTGACGACACTCAATGGTAAGTGTGTTCTTGTAGGGAAAGTGCATGACTTGTTTAGTAAGTATACAAAATCCATACTATTAAGGTGCAGAGTAGGTTTGAGTTAGTGGCATGTAAGTAATTTTTATTGTAAAGCTGTATCATGAAATAGCTATGCATTAATGCTAAGCTCGAGCAATGTGAGTAGTGTGATTATGAAACTAGTTGTATGTACTTGTCCAAGTTTGAGTGCGCAATCCTCTTGGGGGCAGAGTAGTCTGAATTCCGTAGACACTGATTGTGATTGTTCATCATTTAATAGAGATCTCAAATCATCTAGTCCAATCAACTTAGCTAACAGACCACTTTATATCTAGTCTTTTGAATGATGTCAGCAACTTATTAACGAATATGCCCGAATATGCCCGAATATGTGTAGATATATATAAGTAAACATATATTTTCATAAATATATAGAAAGAGTACAAATTTACACTAACACATTGTTAATTATGCGGTGTTTTCCTGCTATGTATTATATAATTTTCACGTTTTACCACCATTCTTTCATGCTGACCTTACCAGCTGCTCATTACTTTACTTCTAAATTTCAGTAACTCCCCTGCCAAATGTCAGTCTAGCCAACTCAACTCCGCTAAGTCTGTCCATCAGTTGGTCAGTGACCTCTCCTCAAGATGTGACCAACTACATGGTGTTTTGGTGGAAGGAGTCTGCAGAGATTAGCAAATCAGTTGCACTGGATGATACCAAGTTTGTCATTGAAAACTTGCTCTCCAACACTGCCTATCATGTGGTGGTGCTGGCCAGTAGTCCATATGGAAATGTGAACAGCACCAGTGAGGTTTTCTACACAGCTCCTAAGGAAGTTCAAGGTGACTCTACCTAATGCTACTCATGCTCCTATTCGTGCAGTAGTATTGAATTTAGAAAGGAGATTTATTTGTCATTCCATATATTATACACTATCTAGACTCATTGGTCCGTGTCCTTCCCAAGCAAATCTTGAAAGTATCGTGGAAGCCATCAGAGGATGCTGGGCAATCAGCCATTGATTACATTGTCAATACTACCACGACGAGCATGGATTACATAAATTCTACATCTGTTAAGCCCCCCATCACCTCAGTACCCATTAGTGGACTCCCCCAGTACAGTGCTGGCACAGTGTCAGTTTGGGCAAAGAACCCTGGTACTTTGAGCAAACCTGTCATTTTGAGTTTCAGGATGGTCAACATTGTCACAAATGGTAAGTATACATAATTTATATTAATACATATCGAAAGCAATCGTGACACTGTTTGTAGATGTAATGATGAAATTACAGTGTCCTGCAAATGCATACCATCACTGTAGGATAGTGATACACACTCGTCATAGAATGCAGCATTGTTAGTTTCATTAATAGTGTATACAAAATAATGGAACACCTCTACTTTTAATAAGTATTGTACATTATGGATTTTTTTCACTTTATGTGATAATGACAATTATGTAATTGTACTGTTTTGCAGTGACTGGAGTATCAGTCAACTGGGTTGATAGCAATTTTACTTCATTGAGGGTGACAGTGCCAGAAGGAGGCATGTACAGAATCAGCTACTGGGCAGTTAACAAGAGCAATACCACAGAGCAAGTGGTGGTTACCACAGGTTCAAGCTCTCAAGTAGTCAAGGGCTTCAGTCCTCATTACTTCTATACCATTGTGGTTGAGGCCGTCTTCATCGAAACAGAGGAGGGAAGTGTTGCAATAGGTGAGTAATCCCTTGACATGCTTCGGCACATGTACATAACATGTAGTTAATAATCATTTTCTATCCATTGTCTTTTGCCTTGCAGGCGTTGGGATCACACTTGCTGTTGCCGCTGCTGTCGTATTTCTACTATTAGGACTATGCTGCTGTTGGCTTGCTAGGTTAGTTGGAAGAAAAGAGTATTTGTGGTTTCCTTCTGCACTGCTATATATAATACCTTATAACATTAAAATGCTTTTCCAGTATGCAAGTTGCTAGTATCATTCATGTGTACCTTTACATGCATCTACAGGAACGCAGATTGTTATCATTTTTTCAATGATAGGACTATGCTGCTGTGGGCTTGCTAGGTGTATATTACAATAGTTTGTATAATAATTTGTTACAATAGTAGGTTAAAAGAAAATGTGCAATCTTATTACTGCTGGAATGTTGTGGACATGTTAGCTAACCACCATTTTATACATGCTATGTTAACTGCACCATCAGCATCATCTGTATGGGTACGTATGCACAGACGAAGGAGACATAAGAAAAATGCAACATTCCTTCATTTCAATCAGCCCTGGCCATGGACGTTAAAGAGGTTCACAGAAAATGAGCCAGTAGCCTTAACTGATGTCATGGACCCCAGTGCTGATGATGGAAAGGATCAAGACCACATGCATGTGCAGCCAACACCAGGTGCGTATCATGTGTACACATAGTGTGTATATCTACGTATAGATATATATAATAAAATAATGTACAATATTATTCAAGTTATAATTAAACAGAGGGAAAGAATAGGCCAATTAAAATTCTCTAACTTGACCTCCAATGTTACCACCCAGCTTAGTATGTACAGTGGAACTTTGATCACATTGAAAATTATGCTCACACACCACAGTCGATGGAAATGCTGATGCTCTTGTTAGCGAGCCCGGCTCTATATCCAAACAGCTGTTCCCTGCCCACGTGAAGGAATTGCATCGTAACAGAGATGAAGGCTTTGAGAGGGAATTTGGGGTGAGGCTAATTCATTTGACATCTCGGCTGTGTATTTGCAATGACCATTTTTGCAATATTTTTAGATTATTAGAATTAAACATTAGAATAGAGTGCATATACGGTACTTGACACGGATAACTTACATTTTTCCGAGGAATTCCTCGATTTTCCGGTGCGGACGGACGCGGATATCTACGCGGACGTGCTCGGATTTTCCGCACGATTCCGCTGTGGTTTTCCGCAAGATTCCGCGCGGAAGAATCTAGGCAGGAATTCCGCGCGGATTCGTGCGGAAAATGGCGAAACCCAGCAGGTATGTACGTATGTACTCGCAACACACTTCCTTCACAAGCGGCGTCAAATGACCTGAAACGTCGACTTAGGGTTTAACAAACATCAAGATAACCGCAAGCTAGCACGTATATATATACGCAGTGATTTTGCGAATGACAAAATGGCTGACCAGTGGAGAGAGCTCCTCAGTGGTAGGGTGACTGCAAGGATACTGCTTCAGCAGCCAATACCCGTCTTCGATCGAGTGCGTAAGCTTTCGCGCTCATCCGCGGATTCCGCATTGTATAGATCCGCGGAGCGTCCGCGCATTGCCGCGCTGACGATCCGCGTATTGCCGCACGGGCGTCCGCGTATTGCCGCGCGGCAGCCCTCGGAAAACCGACGCGGCGTGTCTGCGGAAAAAGGTAAGTTTTCCGTGTCACGTACCGTACGTAGTACATTCATAGAAGCATAGTAAACTAGAACTGTAACTACTTAAAGTATTTACTAAACGTGTCCACATTGATGACTAATTTTGTAGAATATTTCCGATGATCCCAATGGCTCAGATATCATTGCTAAGCAATCGCAAAACAGAGGCAAGAATCGTTACCTCAACACAAATACATGTGAGTCTATAGTAGCTATATAAATGGAATTCACCAAGTGTTTCGTTGTTTATGTGTTGAAATCTTACACGTGCATGTTAATTGTCACAATTTCATTTCCAGATGACCACTCCAGAGTTATCCTTAAAGTTTCTGATGAAAAAGGGTCTGACTACATCAATGCTTCTTACATTGAGGTGGGTACAATAATGCACTCAATGGTGTTTACATATACACTGAATCGTACTACATGTGTACTAGTGTATATAGTATCATGTTAATTGTAGGGTTATGGAAGGTCTGGTCATTATATTGCGGCACAAGGTACGTTAATGCACACTTTTGCACACACATGAACACATGGTGTCGTAGAGGTTCATGCTACGGTATACGAACGTATACAACCACAGTGATGTTGAGCTTACACTTAGCAATTATTTCAGTGTGAGTCACATGTTGCAAGCCATATTATGTGTGATGTGATGTGAATATCCCCTTCCTTCCTATACAGGCCCCAAGGTTGAGGAAGTTTCAATTTTCTGGCAGATGGTTATGGAGCACAAGCCAGCTGTGGTCGTCATGTTGACCAATGTGGAGGAGAATGGAAAGGTCTGAATGGTGTTCATGTCATTGCAGTTAACTAATACAAAATGCAGCCATTTTGCAAGATTATTGTATGCCACGATCTCGGCTTTACCTACGTATGTACATCCTCATATCTCATTATTGATGTGTACAATATATAGCCATCTAATCTTATCTTATCTTTGCATTTTCTGCGTACGCTGTGCCTTTTTGTATGTGATGTCTGTGTGATTGCAGCGCAAATGTGAGCAGTACTGGAATAATGATCTAGACAATCCTTTCAGTGCTGGAAAAGACATCAATGTTGTCACTACTAGATACAGAGGCTTTGCAGACTATGACGTCAGGGATCTTACTGTCAAGAACGTGGGTTTTCTTTGATAATCCAACCTGTTATACACATGTAGGTAGTTGATATGAAGGTATAGGCATCACTGCATGAAGTGTATGTAACATGAATAGGTGTATATAATAGAAGAAATTTAATAAAATTTACTAAAGAGTGTTAAGCTTACAGGTGGCTTCTATAATTATATATAGATGCATGCAAAAGTTTGAATTAGGTATGCATTATACGTATATGTAACTAATATATATATACTGTTACAGTATTGAGGTTCATATGTTCATACTCACACACACACACACACACACACACACACACACACACACACACACACACACACACACACACACACACACACACACACACACACACACACACACACACACACACACACACACACACACACACACACACACACACACACACACCACAGTCCATGTACATTTGTTCTATTCATACATGCATGAATGTACGTATCTCCTCACTTCTTGTACCCATGCATGTGCATGTTACAGTCCACTGACAGGCCCCACAAGCTGACCCACTTCCAGTACACTGCCTGGCCTGACCACGGAGTGCCCCTCCACCCCTCATCACTGGTCAAGTTTGTGCAGGAAGTGAGAAAGGTGCACGGCAACAGCCAAACACCCATGGTGGTGCACTGCAGGTGAGATTTAGTAAAGCCCTGCTAGTGTTTGTTGGTGAGGGTTCAGGAAGTTACATTAGAAGACATTAGAATGCCCATGTTGTATATGACAGATATAAAAACATCTACTATTCAGTCATTGAGTAAGTTTATTGATCTTACAGGTACTATATATACACGTATAAATAGATACTGTACATACTTGTATAAATCTATAATATTATACACCATAATTAACTACTATTCCTTTCAGTGCTGGTGTGGGTCGCACTGGCACTTTCATCACTCTTGATGCAATGATGGAGAGACTGAAGGAGAGAGACGACCTCAACATCTTTGAGTTTGTCAATGAAATGAGGACCAGAAGGAAACAGATGGTGCAGACAATGGTGAGTACGTGGCAAAACATTATTGTGTATGTAACCTATATCGTAATAAACTTTGAATTACACATGTGCTATAGAGGGTGTAATGTAGAAATCCTTGCCTCTTTTTAGGATCAATATGCCTTCATCCACGATGCCTTGAGTGACCACATCACTTGTGGAGACACCAGTATGATGGCTCATGAGCTGAGACGTGCCATTGCTGATATGAACAAGAAAGATGGTACTGGAAAATGTGGATTTGAGCAGCAGTTTGAGGTACAGTAATCCAATAGCAACTTTTGATTGGTCTCCTGCATTGAGTAAAAATTCAGCTGTTTATATATATATATACATAGAATATTTGTAATTATTGTCATGAATGACAGTTTAGGCCCATTTTCCATCATGCGTACACTAATGTAGTACATTAACAGTACACAGTTATCTTTCTGCAGTTCATTGGTTCTGTGTGCAAAACGCCAGTGGAGGAAGATGGTGATTTTGCCAAGAAAAGTGTGGTTGCACAGAGAAACAGATACAAAGACAAGTTTCCATGTAAGTCATAAATTTATACTTCTGATTCATAGCATACCGCCTAATAATGAGTTATTTTTCCACCAAGCAAAGACCAAAGTAAACTTGACAATTCTTTTAAGCAGTTGAGCAATTTGTTGATTACATGGTCAAATTGACTAACGGTAAACTAATGGATAATTATCTATGTTGAGCTTCTGTTTCTCCGATACAGACTCCACCAACTACTTCCACATTGCTGGACGAAGTACCCACAATGCCTCTGACTACATCAATGCCAGCATTCTGGCGGTGAGTGCACATGTAATAAATTGCAATAAAGATATTAATAATTTGTGTAAATATACTTTTAATTACAGTCATTCTGAAAGAATGCATATATAATAATGTAATCTTTCAGCTACGTACTAAAGAGACAGGTGCCACTTAGTGTATATACTAGTAACGTGTTTTTGGCTGCGAGTGATGTAACTTATAATGTATTGCATGCATGCTAATCAATTCTGCTTCATTATATATTTAGAGCTACTCCAAGCCACGTGGTTATGTAGCTGCCCAGGCTCCACTGGAGTCTACCAGGACTGATATCTGGGAGCTGATCTGGCAACTCAAGACCAAGAACCTTGTACTGCTGGGCCCACTGAAGGAAGGGAAGGAGGTACCATTTTACATTATTACCTTATATTAATATGTATTATTATATTATGTTAAAATTGTAGTTGATATTATGGCAATAATTACTATATACATAGAAATTATGGGTTAACCTGCACTAATGACTGTATACTCTCATGATGACGGGTTGTGTGTGATCCGTCTCATCTCCTAGATCATGTGCTTCCAATTTTGGCCAACTGAATCAGTTCATTCCACTGAGTATGGCCGCTTCTCGGTAACTCTAGCTACGACTGTTCCAAAATCTGACTGGGAGATAGTTGTTTTGCAGATTAATGACAAGCACAGGGTAAGCTCAGGGTACGTTCACTTAATTACCACTTACTATGCTAGCTGAAAGAATGGCTAACTTTTCCTTCCAGAGCCCTACGTTGGTCCATGAGGTGACTCTCTTCCACTTCCTCTCCTGGCCAAGGGAGGGCCGTCCTCCAACTGACTCCATGCTGAAGATGATGGGGCAAGTAGAGAAGAAGCAGAAGGAGATCAAGGCACCTCTGATGGTTATGTGCGAGTGAGTTCATAACCCATTAAGCCCGAGCTTTGATTTTGTGCGGTAGCATTCAGTTCCGAATCGTCGTACCAAACTGCAGCAACTTGCTAAACTTTCTTGACATCGGAATGGAGATGATGAGCATTGAAATGATTCGCTCTGTAGTAAAGGAGGTTTTGGATGTTTTAAATTTAATGGAGACTTTTCAGATTGCTTTTCGCCGAAGAATAGGAAAAGATTGGGTATGTACATACCCGCATGCAGCGAGCTGGTATGTGTACTGCAAGTACAGTTTGATACGAGTCAGTAGTGATGTGAAACAATCGAAGAATATGTACCAGCTCTACGACTAGCCTGTAACCAACTTGCTGCATCTTCTGCAATTCTCTGTTAGTGGTGCAAGACGTTCGCAGCCTGCCGCAAGATTTGGCACGTGATTTCTCACGGGGGAGTGGCCAGGAGAGACGGTTAAGTGGCCATAATATAGACCAAAGACTACAAGGGAAGGGTTGTCCTCTCGTAGCCATGGAAGTGTGAACTACGGTCTTTGACGCATAATTATATACAATTTACACAATTGCCCTTATAACCACCCCAGTCCAGATGTTTGATTATATGTGTGAGAGAGACAAGTATACAAAATGTTCACAGTAATACACAATATGCCTCTCTCTAATTATAAGTTGCAATCATGTGCAAATTATACTGATTGCATCCATGTATGTAGTTATAAGAAATGCGTGTATGATGAAATATGTTGTACAATTATAAATAGTTAGCACTTTATTTATTGTAGTAATTTGTGTCACTCACATCTGTGTCTGTGTCATAAATACTCTTCCCTTCAGTGACGGTATGTCCCGCAGTGGTGTGTTCATCACTTGTATGACTGAAATCGAGAGGGTCAAAGTTGAAGGAGGAGTGGACATCTTCCAGACAGTCAAGGCAGCAAGAGCACAGAGACCCCATATGGTCTACACCAGTGTGAGTGATGCATGGCATGAGATAATATGCACCAGCAGAAGCACTACTTGAAATCACTGCATAATGCTAGATGCTCAGTGTAAATTAGTTAGCATCATTTGGTACGTAAGTTAAAATATTGCTCAACAGTCACTGAATGCAATACTCTTCAGGATAGACAGCTTATGGCAGTCAATGAATGTAAATCAGATTTGACAGCTTATGGATACAATATAGGACGATTTAGTGATGGCACATTATTAATGACCATACCTTTTATACATGTGCATCTATACATGTGTGAATGTTGTGCTAGATACATTTTCTGAAGATGTCGTATCTTGTTCTTACTCCCACTTTCTACTTAATATTCTTCTAGGACCAGTACAAGCTGTGTTTTGAGATCCTCCAGTCCTATCTGGACTCATTTGATAGCTATGCCAACTTCAAGGCTGTGTGAGCGTGCAGCTGCATAGAGACTGTTTAGCGAGTAGTTTTTGAAACATGCTTTAATCAAGCCACAACATTGTGTAAGTTTGAATTTGTTGTTTATCTAACAGTATTAATTAAGTTTATATATTATTATTATTATTATATTTGTGTGCATTATGTATGAAAAATGTACCATGGCCATCTCCCCCATGTAACACTGTTCAACACATATAGTACAAACTCATCATATCTCAGTGATAATCTATAAAAGGCAACACAACTCAAGGTTGGGGTGGGGGGGGGTGGGGGGTGGGGAATGGCAACAGATGATGCACATTGTGCCCACTAATGGAAGGAGAGAAGGTACCATTTACATACATGGTAATTTTGAAAGTATATTTATATGCATGCAAAGTATAGTTAAGAATGGGCTTGTTTAATATGGGCTTATCCATTCACCAATGAATGCATGCCCTCATGATGGCATTCAGGTAGTGTCCAATCTCTCTAGCTTGTACCACAGATCATGTCCGCCAATTCTGTGGCCAACAAAATCAGTTCATTCCACTGAGTATGGCCATTTCACGGTAACTCTTGCTACGACTGTTCCTAAATCTGACTGTGAGATGAGTGTTTTGCAGATTAATGACATACATAAGGTAAGATCAACTTCCTTTGACTTTAATTAACAGAAGAATATATGAATGCCACTTGGTATGCTCGCTGAAACGTCTATGTCGTACATACAACATTCTTCTGTTAATTTATTTAGCATGTCATATGCGTACTTTGCTAATACAATGAGCATGTGATGTGGGCAAATTCTATTCAGTTCTTGACAATATATGTCTGTGTAGCATCTTTCACTGGTATTAATTGTTTGCCTGGACGCCTTAGAATTTAGCAGGGCAAGGCTTATCACATGTATGTATACAATCTTCCACTTTGAGAGTGGCTACTAACATCTTCATAGAAGGAACCACAAACCCTAGGTTCTGCCCAAAAATGGTCACAGTTTCACGCTCCATTTGCTCTATTTGCAAACTCCTTATCATAGCTCCTAATTCTCAATACAAAGACAAATCCACACATTGCTCTGTACATGCAAGGATTCCTAATTGACTTTCACGTAGTTCAAGATCATTGGCTTAGCGACCTACACTGCATGCTGCTATACATGGATGACAACTATTTATAGGCTTTTGGCAAGCTATATTCTTGGATAAGACTTCTGAATTAATTAAGGTATACTGCATATGCTGACACATGTCACTATTGCATAATATTTGTAACCGCCTGGCTCTTCAAGAAATGAATGTACAACTTAAACTGCCTTTGTTAGCTAGGAGGAAGAAGGCTCTGGAGTCAGCAAAGATTACCAAATTGGTTGTATTGAAAGACACCAAGTTTGTCATTGAAGGCTTGCTCTCCAACACTGCCTATCATGTGGTGGTGCTGGCCAGTGGTCCACTTAGAAATGTGAACAGCACCAGTATTCTCTACACAGCTCCTAAGGAAGTGCAAGGTGACTCTACCTAATGCTATATACGCATGCCGTATTTGATTCAATAGTATATATTTCAATGTATAAAGGAGATAGTGCACAGTTTAGACAAATTTTACTTGCCATTCTACATAGTGTATATAATAATTATACATTATATTATATAGCGTAACATATATACCTACATATCAAATGCAAGCGACATTTTAATTGTAGATATAATGCATGATGAAATTACAGTGTCCTGCAAATGCATACCATCACTGTAGAATAGTAATACATACTCGTCATAGAATGCAGTATTGTTAGTTTCATTAATTGTGTATTCAAAATGATGGAAGACTTTTAGAACACATTGTACAGACATTTGTTTCACTAGACGTGGTAATGAGTATTTTGTAATGCTTAGTTAATATGAGCAATACCCCAGAGCAAGAGGCATGATATAAGCCAACAGCAGCATAGCCCTAATAGTAGAAATACAACGCAGCGGCAACAGCAATCATATGTGTATGTACAGGCGAAGGAGATATAACAAGAATACAATACTCCTTCATTTCAGTCAGCCCTGGCATTGGCATGTGGACAGACTTGCAGAAAGTGACCCAGTAGCCTTAGCAGATGTCCTGGACCCCAGTGCTGAGGAAAGGACCAAGTTGACCTGCATGTGCAACCAACACCAGGTGTGTACTATGCATAATGTTTAATATACGTAGTAATATTATACGTAGACTATAAAAGCATAAGTTCATTTACATATTACAGATGTTACCAGAGGAGATGAATAGGCCAGTTCAAGCATAAAGAACACAAAAGTGACAGTGCCAATATTTATTACAAGAACTGCAGGCAGTATAGAAATTAGTCAATTGTTTCATACTAATTCTGTATTACACTCCTATCCCAGTAGTGAGGCCACCTATGAGACTGTTGGTCCGAAAGAGTTTGCTGCACTGAGTGATCTTGTTGCCATGGAAACTACCCCTGCCTGTGCCAGTGTACATTGAGTTGTACACGGCAACAGCTGAACTCTGTCACGCCAGAACATTTATATATTACAGAGGGGGAATGCTGCAGCGGTGCTCAGGACCTTGGGGAGGCGGGAGGATCCCTTCTGGGGTTGACTGAGGGGGCACCAGCCTCCCATTACTATGGTTTTTAATTAAATTGATATACAAATATTATATATATATATACACATGTAAGAGACCTTTATATTATGTGTGTCTCCATGCATCATGATGAATGATTGAATCAAGCATGCAGTAGCTATCATGGAATTGACAGACGTTCAGTTTTGATTATGTTTGTAGTACCATGACACTGAGTTTACTAGAGTCAGATTCACCAACATACCCGCCAACACATATATATTAACACACACACACACACACACATACGCACGTGCGCACACAAGTAGGCTGTGATGTCCACACTGTCATATTATGCAATGCACAGTTTGGTGTAAAATCAATGACTCTAGTTAGACTGGCTAGTGTCAGTTTGTCATGTTGTAATATTATATATGGATACTAGGCGTATTTATTATATGATATGATATATCATATATACTATATAAATTCTATAATATGCATTAATGAAAAGTCGACTTAGTACACGCTGATCAATCCGCAGTCCCTGACAGCAGATGATGTGGCACAGATGGAGTGTATATTTGGTCCTGTCGTCGCTGCTTGTCTTGGCAGTGTGTCTTTCTGTCGCTGAAGGAGGTGAGGGCGCGTCTGTGGGAGGATATTATCGGCTGCTGTGTTCAGTTGGGGAGAGTGTGCTTGCAATAAGTTGGAACTGCGCGTCATCTTTGTATGCCTATTTTCAAAAGTACTCTATATACTCTTCCAAATACTGCCTTGGAGAAACGCAAACAGCAGAGTGACCGTATTATGTACGTAGCTTCCACAGGTACGTGCCAGACGTGATTCTCGGAGATCGAATGAATTAGGGTGTTTTACATGTGGCAATAGCGCACATGGTGTGGGGAAACATTGGTTGACTCCTTCTGTACAGCTCTATGTGCAGGTAAGACCCACAAGGTCTTCGATTTGACAAAAGACAATGCGTCAGCACCTGCTCAAGTGCTTAACACAAGGGCACATGGAGCCATTCCCATGCAAAGGCATTATCCAAACGGCAGTTCCGAAGACCTACCAAATTCCCTTTTACTGCACTTGTCGTACCCAAGAAGCAGGTAACATGGTGGAATGCGAAAGGTGCAGAGAGTGGTACCATCAAGAATATGTTAGTGTGCCAGAGCATGTTTGGAAGACAGGAAGCATTCCATGGGTCTGCAGATACTGCAGTTAACACTAGTCAGCATGTATGCATAGATATACTTCACAGACCACCATAATTTATATTTCTGAATAACTTTTCATTCATTACTTCAAAACAAATTTCAAACTGGGTTGACCCAGTATAAAACTGGTTGCACTGGTTTGACCTGATGTACAACTCAGTGGAGCAGCTGGTTCAAAACCCCAGAATGTCCTGGTTTAAGAGTGGGTCAACCTGGTTTAAATCAGGTTCAACCTGGTTTAAATCTGGGTCAGCCTGGTTTAAATCTGGGTCAACCTGGTTTAAATCTGGGTCAACCTGGTTTAAATCTGGGTCAGCCTGGTTTAAAACTGGCCTGGCCTTCCATGAATTTGGGATGGGCTGGTTTGATGGGTCTACCTGCTTTACAACTGGGTGAACCATGTTTGACTGTGGGTTGAGCTGATGAACAGCAGGGCTCACTGGTTGCCCTAGTTTAAAAGTCAGATCATGTTCCTCGATCAAATAACTTCAGCTAGTTCGCATTTTAGTTGCAAGCGTATACGTACCTAACTCTCAGCTTTGGCCACTCACACTGCTCACTGTCTGATTCACTACGGATGCTTGTCACGAACAGAAATCCACGAGGTTGCTGGCATTTCTTCAGTAGGGCTTCAGTGGATCTGGATCGACGTAGGATGAACAAATTCATCGGGCTGTACCCGCCAGGGCTTCTCGTAGGTCAGACGAAGCTTTCTGAAAGGAGCAACACATTATTCTCCATTGCAATAAGTTGGAACTGCGCGTCATCCTCGTACACCTATTTTCAAAAGTATTATATATACTCTTCCAAATCTGCCTTGGAGAAACGCAACACAGTAGAGTGACCGTATTATGTACGTAGTGTCAACAGGTACGTGCCAGACATGATTCGCAGAGAATTAGAGTGTTTTTGGTGCACTATATATACAACATGGTGTGGTTACACGTCATTGCTTGGCTACTGGTACTATACAACGAATGTATACTTCGACCTTCAGTGAAAGGATATTTTGGATTGCATTTATTGTATAATTATGTATAAGCTGTAAGGGGTTTCCACATAGCTTCTTATATATATATATATACCAACGAGTAACTCTTATATATACATATACGTCACTATATAATATTATTTATGTAGTTCATGGATTAGCTATTTTAATTTTGTATAAGTGTATATAATTATATTCTTTTGCTACAACTCTGCTATACCAAGTTTCTTTCGTAAACAGTAGTATCTAATGCGCCTTAACGCTACGCAGGGCAACCACCATGAATGATTTGGATGTCTCTATTTGTTAAATATAGCTGCATTAGTTTGTTGATGAATTGGTCCATGCTGTTGCAAGCGTACCTAGCTCTCAGCTTTGGCCACTCACATTGCTCACTGTCTGATTCACTGCGGATGCTTGTCACGAACAGAAATCCGCGAGGTTGCTGGCATTTCTTTCCTTAAGGAGTACCAAGAAGCACAGTGCCAGTTGATGCGCTCTGCGGGGTTACAAAGGCCATGCAACTTAGAATCGGGTGGACCGGTTTCAAAACGGGCGACCGGTTTCGAAACGGCCGCGGGTTAAGTTGCGAATAGGGTATATAAGACGTTCGCTGCGCGTATTTAGTATATCAATTTTATAGTAGTAGTAGTAAGGTCATCTAAGTACACGCCGTTCAACCTGCGGTCCCTGACAGCAGATGATGTGGCGCAGATGTAGTGTATATTTGGTCCTGTCGTCGCTGTTTGTCTCGGCAGTGTGTCTTTCTTTCGCTGAAGGAGGTGAGGGCACGTCTGTGGGAGGACATTATTGGCTGCTGTGTTCGATTGAGGAAAGTGTGCTTGCAATAAGTTGGAACTCCGCGTCATCCTCGCGTACCTATTTTCAAAAGTATTATATATACTCTTCCAAATACTGCCTTGGAGAAACGCATCACAGCAGAGTGACTGTATTATGTACGTAGCTTCGACAGGTACGTGCCAGACGTGATTCGCGGAGAATTAGAGTGTTTTGTGGCAACTGCGCACATGATGACACATTAGTTGACTGCTGGCACTATACAACGAAAGTATACTTCGATCGTCAGCGAAAGGAGATTGCTATTGGATTGCTATTATGTATAAGCTGTAAGGGGTTTCCACACAGCTTCTAATTTAGGTTAGAAGTTGGCGAGTAAAAATAAATTTACAAGTAACACTTACATCACTGTGTAGGATTACTTTAATTTTGTATGAGTGTATACATATTCTTGCTACAACTCCACTATACCAAGTTTATATCATACAAAACAGTGAAGTAATGCTATAAATGGACCTGAACGCTACGCAGGGCAACCACTGTGAATGATTTGGATGTCTCTATTTGGTAAACATAGCTACATTAGTTTGTTGATGAATTTGTGCATGCTGTTGTAAATCAACTGATGTCTGTCTTCACGTGACCATTGCTGTCACCTCATGTCCCAAGATGACCTTCAACCAACACATGGAAGGTTTCAATTTAGGGAACAGGTAATGGGAATGTTGTTTGTGTAAACAGAAGTAAACCATACAAAGACCATTTGTATGCATTCAGAAGACCTGCCATGAGCGAAGCTACATTCATGCTAGCAGTCTGAATGTTCATGAAGATTTTGTATAATATTATTATCCTTCTAGTGTCGTGTTTACTTCACTTGCATGTACAGTTACAGTTTTGTAATGTTCTTGTGTAGTCTGTTCATTTTGGCTTGCATTCTTAAATTCTGTGCGGATATTCTCACCATAAAACTAGTAGATGGTATTTGCTACATTAACAGTGACTTCATGGACATCAGTGTTTTGATTAGTTAGCAATTGTATACTTATGCCATCACTTCACCGCCTTAAACTATTTACGTAATAATGCATAAAGTCAGCTTTTGACAGCAAAGAAGATGGTGCATGTATGTGTGTTGTAATGGAATACACATCGTTGAAGAATCCAGAGCGTATTGTTCAGAGAGGGGAGCTGTGTAGCACAGTTCATTTTACTTCCTGTTCACGTGACTGTTCTAATAACTAAGTGTTGTGTTATGCATACATGTGACAAGCTTGTGACTTAGCTATGTGGTGTATTACCTTGTTGCTATGAATGTACTTACCTTAGAGGAGGCCGCTAGGTGCCACTTTGTTTCTTTCTTGTATGCAAGTGTTTAACTGCTATATATTGTTTGTACTGAGCCTTGTATTGGCTCTCGGATTTGAGTTATAGTCTGTGCAGTACCGGTGACCAGTTGCGTGCCCGAGTGGCATTCCTTACAACGACTTCCCGTCCGCTAGTCACAATTAGACTGGTATGAGCTGTCAATGTATAATTTACTACACATTCAGCATTTAACTATTATACATAATTATGCTTAAAGTCAGCTGTTTTGACAGCAAAGAGGATGGTGCATGTATCCCTGTGTTGTTATGATGGAATACACACCACAGACACTAGTGTACACAAGTATAAATAGTATCTGATCCATATTGTGTTCTGTCCACTTCCAAAGCCGGCAGAATCCCTTCTCAAGTCACTGGCCTGTCTCTGTCCAAGGCAGTGTTTTCAAGATTACCAGCTTTGCAGGCAACCTGGACCACTCCACAAAGTGATGAGCCCATTTCTCAGTACCATCTTCAGTACAGGATAAATGGGAATACTTCCTGGCACAGTCAGCGCACCATCTCAGGCACTCCTCCACAAAACTCGATCCTTCTTATTAGACTGGCAGCTGACACTGAGTACAATGTCAGGGTGAGAGCGGTGTCTGCTGTGGGAGCTGGAAATTGGAGTGCAGTGCAGACAGGGAGAACATACCTGCGTGAGATCTAATCAATGACCTTGATAATTAGCACTCATCATAATCATTTGGCCAACCATGCAGCTAATGCCAATTTTTATCATGAACTACAATTACATAGATGGATGCATTTTGTTATGCATATAAAACATGAATTACAACATTGTTTTGCAATAATTGTAATTTGTGCATCTAGTATAATTTTATTATAATTATGTGCATTCAGACAGACAGTGGTTGGGGACAGCAATATACAGTTCCATAATATGCACATTACAATAAATGTTCAATGCAGTGTTGACTAACTACTATATTTTCTATATAATTATATTATATATCCTTGCATTCAGCTCCCCCCAGTCCCAGCCATGACACTGTGCTTGCTGTACCAGTTGACAGACGTGGTGTTATTAGAGTGTCCTGGACTGCACCCACTGTGCCAAGTGGCGAGTTGTCTATCACTGGATACTTCATTCGGTACAAAGTACAGAATGGCAATATGTTCAAGTACTGGCATGTCGTGTCAAACTCTGGGAACTTGGTCACTGGTCTCAATCCCGGTACTGTCTACCGTGTGTATGTAGCTGGAGTCAGTGCAATTCTAATTGGCCGAGGCTCATACTGTTGTGAAGGGACTCCAGTTCTTGTGAGGACATACAATGGTAAGTTGTATTTTGAATGAGCAATTGAAGCTTTGATCACACAGGTTACTCTGGATTAGTGAACTTGCAATTTACAATGATATTATTCTCCTGTTTGCTAACACCGTTGTACAGTCCCATCCCAAGTGAGTGATGTGGCAGTGTCCAAGGCTACACGTTCAGGGAAACCAGCTCTGAGGGTGACCTGGACCACTCCCCAAAGTGATGTGACCATCTCTCAGTACCAGGTGGAGTACAGGAGACAGGGGAGTAGCTTTTGGAGAAAGGTCAACCCTGTTTTATCAGGCTCAACTATAACAACTCTCCTTGAGGCTCTAGATGCTGGTACTGTGTACGAGGTTCGCATAAGAGCAGTGTCTGCCATTGGAAATGGGACATGGAGTGAGGTGGAGTCTGAGACAACATACAACAGTGAGTTGTCTCGTGAATTAAAGTCATAGTGGATGTGAACGTCTTGAATGTGTACTCAAATTAATATGTACCTGCTCAGGATACCCATCCACCACAGAAGTATTGTTTGCTGTCCAAGTGACAACCGAAATGTACATACATGTAAATCAGCACGAATGACTGATAATCATACAATATCCAAAAGTAAATAGTAATATTGTATATAATGCTGATATTGAATTAACCTGGGAAAGTGTTCTCTATAACTATAATATTATGCCATTACCCCTGCGTACCCAGCAGTTGCACCATGACAATAATGCCCTCAACCTGTAGGAGCTCCTCATCCTGACGGAAGGAGCGTGCAAGCCATGGCCATTGGCAGATCTGTTATTCAAGTATCCTGGAGTGCACCCAATGTGCCCAGTGGTGAATTGCCTATCACTGAATACAGCATTCAGTACAAAGTTAGAAAGGTAGCGGAAAATTTTAAGACACTCGTGGTTCAGTCATCACCAGCTGGAGTGACTGGTCTGTTCCCTGGCATGGAGTACCGAGTGTTGGTAGCCTCAGTCAATGCACTTGGCACTGGAGAGTACTGCTGCAGTGGAAGGCGCATTTATGTGAGGACACTCAATGGTAAGTGTGTTCTTATAGAGTTGTTTAGTAAGTATGCAAAATCCATACTATGAAGGTGCAGAGTAGGTTTTATTTAGTGGCGTGTATGTAATTTTTATTGTACAGCTGTATCATGAAATTGCTATGCAGGAAGAGTAGTAATTAATGCTAAGCTTGAGCATTTATGCAAGGACACTGTAATTGTAAATATCGGGCAATGATTTAGGACGCCAAGTTCGAGTGTGCAATCCGCTTGGGGGCAGAGTAGTCTAAATTCTGTAGACGCTGATTGTGATTGTTCGGCAGTTAATAGAGATCCCAAATCATCTAGTCCAATCAACTTAGCTAACAGACCACTTTATATCTAGTCCTTTGAATGATGTCAGCACCTTATTAACGAATTTGCCCAGAGTAACTGGTAAAACAAGATGTGATATAATGTCATCATATCGCCACATGCATGCACTCCGCAATTCATGTATGTCTATGGGGTTATTCTCACAGATGTACTCTGCCTTGTCCTAGTCCAGATCCAGTCTATTGGCTGCCATACAATTTATTTGCCAATTCTATGGCGGTAAATAAAATATGGTGGCCTAAGTACTTTACTTCTTCATCTCAGTAACTCCCCTGCCAAATGTCAGGATAGTCAACTCAACTCTGCAAAGTCTGTCCATCAGTTGGTCAGTGACGTCTCCTCAAGATGTGACCAACTACATAGTGTTCTGGTGGAAGGAGTCTGCAGAAATTAGCAAATCAGTTGCACTGGATGATACCAAGTTTGTCATTGAAGGCTTGCTCTCCAACACTGCCTATCATGTGGTGGTGCTGGCCAGTGGTCCACTTGGAAATGTAAACAGCACCAGTGTTTTCTACACAGCTCCTAAGGAAGTGCAAGGTGACTCTACCTAATGTTACTCACGCCGCTCCTATTTCGTACAATAGTATTTGAATGTAGAAAGGAGATAGTGCTTGGCTTAGAGGTAACTTTATTTGCCGTTCCACATATTATATATATACATATATTGTACATTATCTAGGCTCGTTGGTCCTTGTACTTTCTGAGCAAATCTTGAAAGTATCATGGAAGCCATCAGAGGATGCTGGGCGATCAGCCATTGAGTACATTGTCAATACTACCACGGCAGGCATGGATTATATAAATGCGACATCTGTTAAGCACCCCGTCCCTTCGGTGCCCATTAGTGGACTCCCCAAGTACAGTGCTGGCACAGTGTCAGTGTGGGTAAAGAACCCTGGTGCAATGAGCAAACGTGTCATTTTGATGTTCAGGATGGTCAACATTGTCACAAATGGTAAGTATACATATATTAATACATATCGAAAGCAATCGTGACACTGTTTGTATAGATGTAATGATGAAATTACAGTGTCCTGTGAATGCATACTATCACTGTAGAATAGTAATAAATACTCATCATAGAATGCAGCATTGTTAGATTCATTAATTGTGCATATAAATTCAAAATATCGGAACACCTCTACTTTTAAAAAGCATTGTACATGTACATTATGGATTTGTTTTACTTGACGTTAAATAGACAATTATGCAATGCTTATACCATTTGCAGTGAGTGGAGTGGCAGCCAACTGGGTTGATGACAGTTTTACTTCATTGAGGGTGACAGTGCCAGAAGGAGGCGTGTACAGAGTCAGTTACTGGGCAGTGAACAAGAGCAATACCACAGAGCAAGTGGTGGTTACCACAGGTTCAAGCTCTCAAGTAGTCAAAGGCTTCAGTCCTCATTATTTTTATACCATTGCGGTTGCGGCTGTCTTCATGGAAACAAGGAAGGGAAGTGTTGGAATAGGTGAGTAATCCCTTTACATGCTTCGGCACATGTACATAACATGCATTTAGGTAATAATCATTTTCTATCCATTGTTTTTGCCTTGCAGGCGTTGGGATTACCATTGCTGTTGCCGCTGCTGTCATATTTCTACTGTTGGGACTATGCTGCTGTTGGCTTGCTAGGTTAGTTGGAAGAAATGAGTATTTGTGGTTTCCTACTGCTATAATACTTTATAACATTTAAATGCTTTTCCAGTACACCGTATAATCCCCCAGTATACTGTATAATATATGGTATAATGCTTTTCTAGTATGCAAGTTGCTAGTATCATTCATGTGTACCTTACATGCATGTACAGGAATGCAGATTGTTATCATTTTTCCACTGATAGGACTATTCTGCTGTGGGCTTGCTAGGTGTATATTACAATAGTTTGTACAATAATTTGTACAATAGTAAGTTAAAAAGAAAATGTGAAATCTTATTACTGCTAGAATATCATAGACATGTTAGTTAACCACCTTTTATACATGCTATGTAAACAGTATCATCAGCATCATCTGTATGTGTATGTACAGACGAAGGAGACATAAGAAAAATGCAACATTCCTTCATTTCAATCATCCCTGGCCATGGACTTTAAACAGGTTCACAGATAATGAGCCAGTAGTCTTAACTGATGTCATGGACCCCAGTGCTGGTGGAAAGGATCAAGACCACCAGCATGTGCAGCCAACACCAGGTGTGTATCATGTGTACACATAGTGTATATATCTACGTATAGAGATAATAAAATAATGTACAATATTTTTATATTGTTTTCAGATTTAGGTTTTTGTATGGCTTCATGTTCGTATCTATATATTTAAGAGGAGTTGAAAACGGTTGTGCGCGATACCCTCGCGTGCACGCAGCCAAATTGCCACAAAACCTTCACAGCGCTTTGGAACCCCTTACCGTAGAGTGTCCTCAAGGGGGCAACGTGCGCAAATGCGCTACAGCCGAGGAGCGCGTGGCGAAAAACCAGAAAACGACCGTCCGCCATTTTGGTTTTACGGAGAAAGTATACGGACTTCCGTGCACGGTTCGCACATTAATTGTGGTAGTGTGGAAGCGCCATCTAGAAATGCTTTCGTGGGAACTAACATGAAATATTTATGCATGTGATAACAAAAGTTACATTGATAATGTTTGATGATAGCATAATTGCGACCATGCATTCTGCAGCTCAATAGGCTCAACAGACATGAATCTGTAGCTATATGAAGCATGATTAGCGCAAGCTGTGAAAATGTTGATAGGTTATCATGATGTCGTCACATGTTGCCAATGTTGTCATGATTAGCACATGCTGTGAAAGGTGGTTCAATGCCCAAGAGGAGATGCTCGCGCTCTCTGGCACGCAATGGCATGTAGACGGACCATTGTGCACAAATAAGCTACAGAAATATGGCATGTTCTGTGGTTTGCCCAAGCCAAACTGCCAGACAGCTTGCTTCGGCTACATATTCCAGAGATGGTGTTATTTGTATATGGCCAAGGGCTATATAGCTAGCTACCAAATGCAAGAAGAACTGAGAATTTAGCTAACAACAGTGGTACCATCAAGGCTCTGTCATTGAATCACAGTCTCCGGAGTGCCGTTGAAGGGCCGCTGTCGAAGGAGCGCCGTAGCAGTGATGCCCGCCGAAGGCGGGCATCACTGCTAGTATATATATATATATATATGTATTAGATATACCACGGCGCTGAGGTATATAATCCATATACACCGACTGACCTTTTACATGTAGTACGGCCGGATGAGAAAAATGGCGCCGTAGTCGCGGAACCGTAGTCTAGCAATGATAGGTCTGCTCACGCTAACGATAACGAACGAAAGTAGCGTCCGTCGCAACCAGGTCCAAAGAAGACGATGGCTGATGCATGCTGCTTTTGCCTACGTGTCGGTGACTATAAGTAGTGCTCCTGTCCCGACCGTTCCAGTTGTCGTGAGTGTGCGGATAATCGTGAACCGCCGCGCAAGAAGAGTCTTAGCCTGAATAAGGAATGGAAGGAGAGGGAAGAGTGTGCCTCTGGAAGTGGCAGCAAAGAGAGGTTTCACTTTTTGACAGAGAAGGAATTTTCTGAGTTACAAGAAGGATACAAACCACTCAACACCACGAAGTGCACGAGGTGGGCACTGAATAACTTTGAAGCATGGAGAGCAGCTCGAGCAAATGCCAAGAAAGAAAAATGGCCTGAAGATCTTCTTGTGTCAACAGATTCTGCCCTGCCCTGCTCAGGTTTGCACGATATGTAGCTGAAACCCGTACTACCCAGGGGAAGGTTTACCCTCCTTCAACGCTATATCAACTACTCACAGGTATACTCAGGCACATGAGAGATACGGCCCCATGAGCTCTTAACTTTCTGAACAAGGGTGACCAGCGTTTTAAGGCTCTTCACAACTCCTTGGATAGCCTATTTCGAGATTTGCGCACCAAAAACATTGGCACGCAAGTCAGACATGCAGAGATTTTCACAAAGGAGGAGGGGCAGATGTTGTGGACAAGGGTATTTTGGGTACCTCCACCCCACAGTCCCTGTTGAATGCTGTTTTCTACCTTAATGGCAAATCTTTCTGCCTGCGTGGAGGGGAAGAACATCGACGACTGTGCATTTCACAGCTTGTTCGTGAATACAACCCAGATCGATATGTATATACAGAAGCCGGGTCCAAGAACAAAAAAGGCACATTCATGGAAATGCACATCCAGAACAAAGTTGTACCGATCTGTTCATCACCACAAGTAGGTGAAAGATGCCATGTCCATGTTTTGGACTTTTATCTGTCAAAACTACCAAAAGATGCAATAGACAGGGATATCTTTTACCTTCGTCCTTTGCCAGCAGTGCCTGCTAAGCCAGCAGCACCATGGTTCCAAAGTGTGCCCATTGGTAGAAATCAACTAGCTAAAATGGTGCCCAACATGTGCTCTAGAGCTGGAACGGCAGGGCACAAAACGAATCACAGCTTGCGTGCAACTGCAGCAACTGATCTTTACCATGCAAACATACCAGAAAAACTCATTCAAGAGAGAACTGGCCACAAGAGTGTACAAGCACTAAGGGTATATCAACACACCACTGATGACCAACAGAAGGCTGTTTCAGAAGTTTTGGCTTCCACAATAAAGCAGTCTTCACTACAGGTCAAGGACTCACATAACTACCAGCCCCATGTGCAATCGGTGTGCCGGCAGCAACCTATTGTCAACATTCAAGGTTGTACAGTAAACATCAGCATGACCCCACCACAATTGCAAGCACTTCATCCTCCCCCTCCTACACCAGCAATGCCTGATGTTGCCTTGGAGGAGACAGAGCTATATGCATCTTGATTGAAGGCCTCCCGAAAAAGTGCATGCCAAAAGTGTTTACGGTTTAATGCAATACTTATGATAACACTTACCCATATTGGGGCATGATAACAATAAACAGTGCAGTGCGGTATATAATTATTATATCACGGTTAGAGGATATATCCGTCTATGCGTCTATGGTGACCATAGAAACGGTGTATATGTATTAGTTATACCACGGCGCTGAGGTGTATAGATCATATACGCGCGAGCCCCGAGGGCGCGTATCGCCCGAGGGCGAGTGCGTATATAATCATATACACCTCAGCCGTGGTATAAGTAATATATACGCCGGTGAGCTTTTATATGTAGTACGTCAGAATTGGAAAATGGCGCCGTCGTCGCGGACCGTAGCTTTGCTGTGATAGGTCTGTCTACGCTAAAGAATTTGACGAACGAAAATCTGTCCGTCGCAACCAGTTCTGAGAAAACAACGGAAGAGGTGCGTTTAAGCGTGTTCAGGTTGGCTCAGCTCCCGCCTGGTTGTATTTGCTTGTGCACGGACAACTTTGTAGATTGCTCCTGCTCCGACTACACCAACTGTCATACGTAAGGGAAATTGTCCCATATCCCATTTGCTTGCCACAACAGTCAAAATTTAACATGCAAGGATACACAGTGACCATAAACATGAGCCAGCAGTTTCCACAACTGCCATCTCTGCCTCCAGTTCTTGCTTTGGACTTTACCTTAGATGACTGCGAAATGCTGGACTTTTTAACCTTTCTGCAACTTTTAATGTAGTAGTGTAGTAACATAATAGTGTAGTTTTTTTTGCTAACCATTGCTTCATTGCTATCATGAGCTTGGTGTTGTGTTTACTTTCGGGCTAATCTTTTGCTTCAATGATATCATTACTTGTTATTTTAGGTTAGTTGTTATGATTACTTTAGCTTCATGAAACACATAACACTTACCATAAATGGGCAGGATATAACAGGATTTAAGAAGCCACAATGCGTATATAGGCTTCTTATTGCAGTTATATCCCAGTTATGGGTTTCAACCACATGCAGTTGCCTAAGCAACGGTGTATATAATGGCGGCGCTCGGGTTTCCTTGCATTTACTTAGCTTTTACTCGCTTTGTCTTCATTTGCACAGCCATTTGATCGAATTATTCAAGAACACTACTTTATAATACTAAGCCATCGCCAAGCCTGTACAGGCCGCTTTCGAGAAGAAACAGCCGGAAAAAGAAGAGGCCCGGTAACAAAATGGCCGACCCGGAGGCTTCTGTTCACTCGGTTAGAAATCGTCTTTGGTATCATTTCGTCCTTTACCAAACGAACGAAAGTTGTTCACGAATAGTTTCAAGAAGACTAATGTTGCTTAGAAGCTTAAATAAATCTTACTTGCGGGATACAGCTCCAAATCCTACCGAGGCTGAACGGCCATTTTATGAACGTTGTCGCATTGTGCGCGCGTAATACGAAGGCTAGCTAGCTAGCTGGATTAGAACAGTTAGGTATCAGAGTGCATGGAACTGTGTAACTGCAGGGCTCTATCCTCTGCGAGCATCCAAACACTTACGTAGCTAATTAATGCACCTTCCCCTGCAATTGCCAACTTTTCAATGAGTGTGCATGTTTAAGCACAGCTGTCTTGGTTTGTATCTAAAACCCTGATACATTCATGCAAACCTCTGTGTGGTGCATCCTGGGGTCATTCTAGGATTTAGAGTGATACTATTATGGCATGACAAATGTGGACACTATTACCAGCAAGTAGTTCGAGTTTGGGGCGCCCCATCAGCGCCCCACGAGTTTTTAGGGGCTGCCGCAGGCAGCCCCTATATTGTTTTCATTTTGCGCTCGTTGTATGGCTTCATGTTACGGAAATATAGATAGATAGATAGATAGATAGATAGATATATAATGTTGACGCGGTGGTAGTGTAACTGTACTGACATTTATATTGTAATGTACAGGCAAAGTATTGCGTTCCGAAACATTTATATTGTCGGCCATTTTTGTGGCTCGCTAGGGGGAGAAAGCTACAGAAAGACCTCAGAAAGCGGCACAGGTCGCCGTTAGTCGTCGCTTTGAACATCCCGCTCTGTTCACTGGATGCCAACATCAGCGTTGTTGCACCATTGCCTCGGACAAAGGACAGGAGCGGCGCTAAGCTCAGAAAACGCACAGTATCGTTTGCTGCGTGTTCAATTTGTGGCTTCCCGACTTTCTCTTCACAACGCTGCCGAGAACAATTGACAGGAGTAACGCCAGGCTTGGTGAGGGTGTGAATCCTCTATTCTTAGGCTTGCTAGCTGTGTTTCGTGCGCGAAAAAATCTCTGCACGCAGTGAAAACCTCTAGCTACGATTGTCTCCAGTGGCGCGCTGTTTGTACTCGAGCGAATCCTTTTCTGCCTCGGCCGAACACCTGCTACCGTGTCCCTCGGGCCATGGGCTGTGTGTGTGTGTCTGTGTTTGTGTTGTGTGTGTGTGTGTGTGTGTGTGTGTGTGTGTGTGTGTGTGTGTGTGTGTGTGTGTGTGTGTGTGTGTGTGTGTGTGTGTGTGTGTGTGTGTGTGTGTGTGTGTGTGTGTGTGTGTGTGTGTGTGTGTGTGTGTGTGTGTGTGTGTGTGTGTGTGTGTGTGTGTGTGTGTGTGTGTGTGTGTGTGTGTGTGTGTGTGTGTGTGTGTGTGTGTGTGTGTGTGTGTGTGTGTGTGTGTGTGTGTGTGTGTGTGTGTGTGTGTGTGTGTGTGTGTGTGTGTGTGTGTGTGTGTGTGTGTGTGTGTGTGTGTGTGTGTGTGTGTGTGTGTGTGTGTGTGTGTGTGTGTGTGTGTGTGTGTGTGTGTGTGTGTGTCAATACCTGCTGATTGTGTTTCTGTCTTCAAGCAAGAAACACACTATGTGGCTAGGTATGAAAAGCAGAATTGTTTGGTGCAGCTCCAAATTAGCAAAGGAAAGAAAGAAAAAAAATTGCACAGTCTGTTCGTGTTTGTGTGCCCTTGCATGAGTGAAGCTCTGTGCGTGCCAATGCTTTCTGTATGGGCAAGTTTGAACAAATTGTCCCCATGTACCTGACTTGTGACTGAGTCAGCAAGTAGTTCGAGTTGGGGCGGCAGCCCCACGAGTTTTTTAACTCGAAATACTTGTTTTAACTCGAAATACTTGTTCAAGTTATAATTAAACAGAGGAATGAATAGGCCAATTAAAATTCACTAACTTGACTTCCAAAGTTACCTCCCAGCTTAGTATGTACAGTGGAACTCTGATCACATTGAAAATTACACTTATATGTATTTATACACCACAGTCGATGGAAATGCTGATGCTCTTGTCAGTGAGCCCGGCTCTATATCCAAACAGCTGTTCCCTGCCCACGTGAGGGAAATGCATCATAGCAGAGATGAAGGCTTTGAGAGGGAATTTGGGGTAAGGCTACTTCATTCGACATCTCGGCTGTGTATTTGCAAGGACCATTTTTGCAATATTTGGATTATTAGACTTAAAACATTAGAATAGAGTGCATATAGTACATTCATAGAAGCATAGTATACTAGGACTGTAACTAATTAAAGTATTTAAATGTGTCCAAATTTATGACTAATTTTGTAGAATGTTTCTGATGATCCCAATGGCTCAGATAGCATTGCTAAGCAATCGCAAAACAAAAGCAGGAATCGTTACCTCAACACAAATACATGTGAGTCTTCAAGCACTAGCTATACATTTAATTCACCAAGTGTTTCGTTGTTTGAGTTGAAATCTTACACGTATATATTAATTGTTCACAATTTCATTTCCAGATGACCACTCCAGAGTTGTCCTTAAAGTGCCTGATGAAAATGGGTCCGACTACATCAATGCTTCCTACATTGAGGTGGGTACAATAAGGTACTCAATGTTGTTTACATATACACTGAATCGTACTATATGCATAGTAGTGTATATAGTATCATGTTAATTGTAGGGCTATGGAAGGTCTGGTCATTATATTGCGGCACAAGGTACGTTAATGCACACTTTTGCACACATATGAACACATGATGTCATAGAGGTTCATGCTACGGTATACGAATGTGTACAACCACAGAGATGTTGACCCTGCACTTAGCAATTATTTCAGTGTGAGTCACATGTTGCAAGGTACCAAACCATGTTATGTGTGATGTGATGTGAAATTGCCTTCTTTCCTATACAGGCCCCAAAGTTGATGAAGTTTCAATTTTCTGGCAGATGGTTATGGAGCACAAGCCAGCTGTGGTCGTCATGTTGACCAATGTGGAGGAGAATGGAAAGGTCTGAATGGTGTTCATGTCGTTACAGTTAACTAATACAAATGAAGAATCGTGGCCACATCGGTTGCTTGCATGGCTGAAGCTCTGTGTAGGGCGTAGGCTATGAGTTCAGGCGCCGGGTCGTGGTTCTTTTTCTCCAGTCGCTACTTTCAAGCTGTGTAGTTGACAAACTTGGGCATAATACAAAATGCAGCCATTCTGCATGATTATTGTATGCCATGATCCCGACTTTATATACCTATGTACATCCTCATAATTCATTATTGATGTGTGCATTATGTAGCTGTTTAAACTTATCTTATCTTTGCATTTTCTGCATACACTATGCCTTTTTGTACGTGATTGCAGCGCAAATGTGAGCAGTACTGGAATAATGATCTAGACAATCCTTTCAATGCTGGAAAAGACATCAATGTTGTCACTACTAGATACAGAGGCTTTGCAGACTATGACGTCAGGGATCTTACTGTCAAGAACGTACGTAGGTTGTCTTTGATAATTCTGCCTTTTGTACACATGTAGGTAGTTGATATGAATGTATAGGCTTCACTGTATGAAGTGTATGTAACATGAATACTTGTATGTAATAGAATTGTATATAATAATAGGTGTATGCAGCTATATATAATTATATATAATTATATATATAGCTGCAAAAGTTTGAATTATAAATGCACTATGTATGTAACTGATATAGATAATTATATAGTATACTATGTTACAGTATTGAGGTTCATATGTAGTCACTTTATGTAGACGACTAAGACACCATGTACACATTCTTTATCTTCCAGCCGGTGTATTGCTGTTTTGCATTTATTTTGCATAAGATCACACACACACACACACACACACACACACACCATAGTCCACTGACAGTCCCCATGTACATTTGTTCTATCCATACATGCATGAATTAGTGTGCGTATCTCCTCATTTCTTGTATTGTTGCTTTATATTTATGCATATATAACAATCAGACACACACACCACAGTCCACTGACAGGCCCCACAAGCTGACCCACTTCCAGTACACTGCCTGGCCTGACCACGGAGTGCCCCTCCACCCCTCATCACTGGTCAAGTTTGCTCAGGAAGTGAGGAAGGTGCACGGCAACAGCCAAACACCCATGGTGGTGCACTGCAGGTGAGATTTAGTATAAGCCCTGCTAGTGTTTGCTGGTGAGGGTTCAGGAAGTTACATTAGAAGACGTTAGAATGCCCATGTTGTATGTAACAGATATAAAGCATCTTACTATTCGGTCATTGAGTAAGTTTATTGATCTTAGAGGTATTATGTATACACATATGAATAGATACTGTATATACCTGTATAAATCTATAATATTATACGTACACCTTATGCAAGTACTATTCCTTTCAGTGCTGGTGTAGGTCGCACTGGCACTTTCATCACTCTTGATGCAATGATGGAGAGACTGAAGGAGAGAGACGACCTCACCATCTTTGAGTTTGTCAATGAAATGAGGACCAGAAGGAAACAGATGGTACAGACAGTGGTGAGTACTTTATAATATTATGGTGTTTTACTTCAATAATTATTATGTTGTTATACTATGGTTTGTATCTTTAGGTATGGTCCAGTGGCAAAATATTTTATATGTAACCTGCATTGTAGTAAACTTTGAATTACACATGTGCTATATAGGGTGTAATGTATAAATCCTTGCCTCTTCTTAGGACCAGTATGCCTTCATCCACGATGCCTTGAGTGACCACATCACTTGTGGAGACACCAGTATGATGGCTCATGAGCTAAGAGGTGCCATTGTTGAGATGAACGAGAAAGGTGGTACTGGAAAATGTGGATTTGAGCAGCAGTTTGAGGTACTGTAATCCAATAGCAACTTTTAATTGGTCTCCTGCATTGAGTAAAATCCAGCTGTTTATATATACAGTGCAAGTTGCAATTTACACCACTAATCTAAATAAATAAATAATATAATATAATATAATATAATTAATTCACAGGGGTCCTGGAGGCTGTATATATATACATAATATTATAATAATTGTAATTATTGTCACGAATGACAGTTTAGGCCCATTTTCTACTCATGCATACACTGATGCAGTACATTACTTAACAGTGCACAGTTATACTTTCTACAGTTCATTGGTTCTGTGTGCAAAATGCCAGTGGAGGAAGATGGTGATTTTGGCAAGAAAAGTGTGGTTGCACTGAAGAACAGATACAAAGACAAGTTTCCATGTAAGTGTAATCGCGGCTGCCTTGTCGTACACTAAGAGGAACAGGTCTCTCGACAAGTCTGTCGCATGGGGGTCAATCTTGGTCATGCATGGACATGGTCACTGAACAGAGCAACTCAATCACACCAAAAGAGCAGCAATACATGTCAGGGTGTGTTCATATATGCACGTACAAGTGTACGTAAGAATGGGACAATAAACTGGAGTACAATGGGGCCTACACTTATATAGCATATTCATACGTTAATACAGGAAATAATAACAGGTCATGTGACCTCCTGAATAATAATAATAAGGCAATCATGAATAATATTAAGACAGCTCTGTTACATAGCTCCCCCCTTTGAAGAGTACGTCCCGGACTCTTGGTACTCTCAGATAGGAACCAGATCACTTAATCTGTCAGGGTGGCTGGCAGTTACGGCCAGGGTATCGTCGATGATGCTGATGTTGGCTTTGGGGAAGAGGGGGAACAGGTGGCGATGGTTGGTATGACAGGTGGCAATGGTTGGTATGGTTCGCTTTGTGCAGGAATATCTTCAGGCTCTACCACATCCAGTCTGGTGCCAGTAACTGGGGGTTCAGGTACAGGTTCCCCAGAGACACTGGTGTCTTCTTCTGGTAGACTGCCCTCTATGGCATCACCATAAGGTTTCAACCAATTGAAATGAACCACTAGTCGTTTGTGAGGTGCCCAAAGTAGCTGGATCCAATAGGTACTGTCTGACAGCCTCCTGATGATACGGTATGGGCCAGTCCATGGATGATGCAACTTCTTGGTAGTCCCTCCGGACAGTACCGTAGTGTGTAGCCAAACGTAGTCTCCAACCTGGTGCATATCCCCATGCACCTGTCTGTTGTAGAGTTGTCTCTGCACTTCCTGTTTGGCACACAGTGTAGGAAATGTGCCATGGGTCTGCATGTGCAGTTGATCACAGTGAGGTGATGCATAGGTACACCAACCATAACTCAGACTCATAATAGCCCCTGCTACGTGCCATGCTCTTGTAAATGGCATTCTAGTTCTATGCACATGATACACCCACTCATGCACCTTTGATTCCAACCTCAAAATGGCTGCCAAGAAGATGCGCAATTTGTAAAACTGGTGCATGGCACCGAAATGGCAGGTTCAACATGAGGTAGGTCACAATGAACAATCAAAGAACAAAAAAAACAATCATACCACCTAATACTACATTCCACCAAGCAAAGACCAAAGTAAACTTGACAACTGTTTTAAGCAGTTGACGAATTTGTTGATTACTTGGTCAAATTGACTAACGGTAAACAAATGCATAATTATCTATGTTGTGCTTCTGTTTCTCCGATACAGACTCCACCAACTACTTCCACATTGCTGGACGAAATACCCACAATGCCTCTGACTACATCAATGCCAGCATACTGGCGGTGAGTGCACATGTAATAAATTGCAATAAAGATATTAACAATTTGTGTATATATACTTTTAATTATAGTCATTCTGAAAGAATGCATATATAATCTATATTAATTAAGAGGAGTTGAAAACGGTTGGCCACGATATCCTCGCATGCGCGGAAACAAATCGCCACGAAACCTTCACAGCGCTTTGAAACCCCTACCGTAGAGTGTCCTCGAGGGGGCGACGTGCGCGAATACGCTTCCGCCGAGGAGCGCGTGACGAAAAAAACAGAAAACGACCATCCGCCATTTTGGTTCTACGGAGAAAGTATACGGACTTCCGTGCACGGTTCGTACTTTGTGTTATTGTGGAAGCGCCATCATAGCAATGCCATCGTGGGAACTAACATGAATAATTATGCATGTGATAACAAAAGTTACATTGGTGATGTTTGATGATGTACCCATAAGCATAAATGAAACCATGCAGTCTGCAGCTGAATCGGCTCAAAAACATGAATCTGTAGCTATATGAATCATGATTAACACAAGCTGTGAAAATGTTGATAGGTTGTCATGATGTCGTCACATGTTGTCAATGTTGTCATGATTAGCACAAGCTGTGAAAGGTGGTTCAATGCCCAAGGGAGATGCTCGCGCTCTTTGGCACGCAAACTTGAAAGGCACATAGGGGGACCATTGTGCATAAATAAGCTACAGAAAAATGGCATGTTCTGTGGTTTGCCCAAGCCAAGCTACCAGACAGCTTGCTTCAGCTACATATTCCCGGGATGGTGTTATTTGTATATGGCCAAGAGCTATATAGCTAGCTACTAAATGCAAGAAGAACTGAGAATTTAGCTAACAACAGTGGCACCATCAAGGCTCTGTCGTTGAATCTCAGTCGCCGGAGCGCCATTGAAGGGCTGCTGTCGAAGGAGCGCCATAGCAGTGAAGCCCGCCAAAGGCGGGTTTCACTGCTAGTAATGTAATATTTTAGCTACTAAAGAGACAGGTGTGACTTAGTGTATATACTAGTACCAAGGTCTTGGCTGTGAGTGATGTAACTTATAATGTATTGCATGCCAATCAATTCTACTTCATCATAATAATTATATTTAGAGCTACTCAAAGCCACGTGGGTATGTAGCTGCCCAGGCTCCACTGAAGTCTACCAGGACTGATGTCTGGGAGATGATCTGGCAACTCAAGACCAAGAACATTGTGCTGCTGGGCCCACTGAAGGAAGGAAAGGAGGTATATACCATTTTATTATTACCTTATACTACTATGTATTATTATTATTAAAATTATAGTTAATATTATGGCAATAATTACAATATACACAGAAATTATGGGTTAACCTGCACTAATGACTGTATACTCTCATGATGACGGGTTGTGTGTGATCCGTCTCATCTCCTAGGTCATGTGCTTCCAATTTTGGCCAACTGAATCAGTTCATTCCACTGAGTATGGCCGCTTCTCGGTAACTCTAGCTACGACTGTTCCAAAATCTGACTGGGAGATGACTGTGTTGCAGATTAATGACAAGCACAGGGTAAGCTCAGGGTACTTTCACTTAATTACCACTTACTATGCTTGCTGAAAGAATGGGTAACTTTTCTCTTCAGAGCCCTACGTTGGTCTATGAGGTGACTCTCTTCCACTTCCTCTCCTGGCCAAGGGAAGGTCGTCCTCCAATTGACTCCATGCTGAAGATGATGGGGCAAGTGGAGAAGAAGCAGAGGGGCATCAAGACACCTCTGATGGTCATGTGCGAGTGAGTCCTTAAGCCACTAAGCCCGAACTTTAATTTTGTGCGGTAACATTCAGTTCCGAATAGTCGGACCAAACAGCAGCAACTTGTTAAACTTTCTTGATGGCAGAATGGAGATAATGAGCATTGAAATAATTCGCGCTGTGGAAAAGGAGGTTTTGGATGTTTTGAATTGAATGGAGGCTTTTCAGATTGCTTTTCGTCGAAGAATAAGAAAAGATTGGGTATGTACATACCCGCATGCAGCGAGCTGGTATGTGTACTGCAAAATACAGTTTGATACGAGTCATTATAATTATAAAATTATGAGTCAGTACTGTACTTAGTGATGTGAAACAATCGAAGAATATGTACCAGCTCTACGACTAGCCTGTAACCAACTTGCTGCCTCTTCTGCAATTCTCTGTTATTGGTGCAAGACGTTCGCAGCCTGCCGCAAGATTTGGAGGTTGATTTCTCGCCGGGAGAGTGGCCAGGAGAGACTGTTAAGTGGCCATAATATAGACCAAAGACTACGTCTCATAGCCATGGAAGGGTCTGTTAAAGTGTGAACTACAGTCTTTGACGCATACACATACATTATATGCATCATTGGGCCTTTGTGCGCATGCAATATTTGTACGTATATTTGTGTTAACAGTACCTAAAGGGTTGAATGCCTATATTTCACACCCAGTGGATGCAGAACACTATATGCATGTACTATAATTAGATGAAAAAACACATAAAAATGCAGAACCAGTTACACACACAATTGCCCGTATAACCACCTTAGTCCAGGTGTTTGATTATATGTGTGAGAGAGACAAGTATACAAAATGTTCACAGAAATTCACGATAATTTATGCATCTCTAGAATTATAAGTTGCAATTATGTGCAAATTATACTGATTGCATCCATAATATAATTATTATATGTAGTTATATGTAATGCGTGTATGATGAAATATGTTGTACAATTAAATAGTTAGCACTTAATTTATTGTAGTAATTTGTGTCACTCACTACTGTGTCTGTGTTATATATAAATAATCTTCCCTTCAGTGACGGTATGTCTCGCAGTGGTGTGTTCATCACTTGCATGACTGAAACTGAGAGGGTCAAAGTTGAAGGAGCAGTGGACATCTTCCAGACAGTCAAGGTAGCAAGAGCACGGAGACCTCACATGGTCTATGATAGTGTGAGTTACTGCTTGCAATTTGCAACCATTCATTTCACCCCCAGGTCTCCCATATAGGTATGATGCACCTTCTACCAGCTGTTAATGATTACACAACCAATACTTACTCCTGGATGTTTAGCATGCAGCCACAAGTAGCTAAACCAGGGATCGACATTACGACCATTTCTTACTAAATGGCATGACTCCAAGCAAGCACAAACTCAGCTATAGTGCATGTAATACAGACTGACCCAGAGTGCCTTCGTTACTTGTGGTTGTTGAATGCATTCATTGCCAGTGTGAGTGATGCATGGCATGAGATAATATGCACTAGCAGAAGCAATACTTGAAATCTCTGCATTCAAGCTAGATACGCAGTGTAAATTAGCTAGCATCATTTGGTACACAATTTAAAATAATAATGCTCAACAGTCAATGAATGTAATACTCTTCAGATTTGACAATTTATGGATACAATATAGGACACTTACAGATGGCACATTATTAATGACTATACCTTTTATACATGTGCATCTATACATGTGCGAATGTTGTGCTAGATACGTTTTCTGAAGATGTCGTATCCTGTTCTTACTCCCACTTTCTACTTAATATTTTTCTAGGACCAGTACAAGTTGTGCTTTGAGATCCTCCAGTCCTATCTGGACTCATTTGATAGCTATGCCAACTTTAAGGCTGTGTAAGCGTGCAGCTGCATAGAGACTGTTTAGTGAATAGAGATTTGAAACATGCTTCAATCAAATGAAGCCACAATATTGTGTAAGTTTGAATTGGTTGTTTATCTAACAGTATTAAGTTTATATATTCTTATTATTATTCCATTAATTATTTGAGTGCATAAAGTACGTAAGTACAAAAAGTGTACCACGGCCAACTGCCCCATGTAACACTGTTCAACAAATATATATAGTACAAACTCATACGTATCTCATTCGCGACCGAGGGTGAGTACAATAAACACGTTACGCAAGTCTATAAAAGGCAACACAACTCAAGTTTGGAGGGAATGGCAACAGATGATGCAAATCCCTTTTTCCACAATTTCTCAATTGCCCTCGCCACTGCCACTCATCTTGACAAACTCCATCCATCACAATCACCACCTTTTCATTATTCTGATCTGGCAACTCAAGACAACAAACATTGTGCCCACTAATGGAAGGAGAGAATGTATACCATTTACATATATACATGGTAATTTTGAATGTACATATATATGCGTGCAAAGTATAGTTAAGAATAGGCTTGTTTAATATGGGTTTATCCATTCACCAATGAATGCATGCCCTCATGATGGCATTCAGGTAGTGTCCAATCTCTGTTGTGCCCCAGATCATGTGCTTCCAATTCTACGGCCAACAAAATCAGTTCATTCCACTGAGTATGGCCATTTCACGGTAACTTTAGCTACGACTGTTCCAAAATCTGACTGCTGCAGAATGTTTGTAAGTAGCAACTATAATGTAAGTATGAGAATAGTAATTATCAGTGTAAGGATATAGCCAATTAGAAACTAGTGGCAAAGATTGGCACTATATCATCGATCAACAATCATTCAATGGGCTAATCTCAGTCACAACTCAGTAATACATAGCTATATAGGAATATCTAGTTTACTAAATTATACAAGGCAAGAACAGACTGAATTCATTGAGGAAATATAACAATTGCTTCCACACTATGTATGTGTACATGTATCAGCTCGGGAGAGCCACTTGCAATTGGTGATGGTATATAGCTAACACATCAGGTCTTATGTAGCCATGGTTATGCAGAACGCTGCCAGATGTAGAGGTAGGATGCAATACCCTTGCATGTACAGACTATATATAGCACCAAGGAGTCCTCTGCTGTTTGACTTTCCAAGGACGTGCATGAGGGAAGCCCCACCGCACCACCACAGGATGCCCATGTTGTGCATGGAAGCAACATGACCTCCTTGAAGATAGCACTACCTGACTCAAGTGACCCCTGTCAGCCCTACCATATATGGGTGGCTGGGTTTGTGTCAATTGGGCAGGGGAGTACATACAGCAAGAGAAGGAGGGTGGAGGTGTGCAGCAGAACTGATGGTATATAAGTATGATGTTAAAGACATTGTATTAAACAGTCCTTGAAAATTTTGTGTCAGTTTCTTTGGGTAAATGTTTATTTTGACCCATTAGAGAGGAGCAATCTGATTCAGCAGATGAATTCAATAATGTTGTCACATTGGGAATCCTTGGTGCATGGACTGGCACATGGCTGTCGCTATTGCGCTTGTTGCTGTGAGGATTGTATTTGGGGTCATGGAGTGGAGATATTGGGGAAAAGACAATAGGTGATGAAGGAAAAGTGAGAGTTTGTTCTGAATAATTTTTTGTGAAGGGATGGGTATGTGTTGTGATCATGGAGGTTGTGATGAGCAATGCTTGGAAGTTAGTACAGTTAATTAAACATAATCTTTTATATTGTGTTTAAAATTATAAGATGATATATCATATACATAGGAAATATTCCTTGTTTTTGGTGCTCTAAGTAAACTTGAAACTGGTCTTCTTAAGTGAATTTAGTGATGACAGGCAGCAGTTAATTAGGGTTTTATCCCAAATGCCTATATTGTGAAAGTTGTTACAGCACACTGTTAAATTGTGAATGATACAATATTATACTCAGCTTCTGTTAGAGCTTCAGATAACTCTACAGCAAAGAGCACAAGGAGGGTCCTTGATGAGTACAGATCTACATGAGTGACTGCCCAATGATACGTAACCCTTCAACTTGGACATTGTTAGTTAGTTAGCTCCAGCCTCTCTCACTCAGCAGTGGGAACTGGAAAGCTAGTAGTGGCAGATAAGATTTCATGGAGGCCTGATCACAAGGTAACCCCGATCATGATTTGTCATTTTGCACTTGCACAACACACACAGTAGTGGGGGAAGGCACAGCCGGTCTATATATAGTGTGAAACTGCAACATTTTGTGTGTGCTCCATGTATGTATGGTCATGATTGAATTAGCAGAATCTATAAGCCAGGAATGCTCAGGCGTGTATCGTTAATGACCATATCATGTTGACAGCTGCAGTTCATTAGTCACAGTCTGCATGATACATGACTGGATGTGATGTGTGAAAGACCATGAAGTGTTCTATAATGTTATACATAGTACTAGGCGGCCATAATGCTTTATTTATATATAAGCTATCCTGTTTTCTCCAATTATACATTTCTGTATAGGAATGTATATACTTTGGTAAGCATATTATGGCATGCTTCCTTGCCCTTCTTGATGCCTCACAAATGATACGTTTGCATTGGCTTACTGTCAGAACCACTGTCTTCTGTCCAGGAAGCACTTTGCTTGTGTGCTCTTGATTAACTTGGGCAATATTCTCACCACAAACTATCTAATTATATATAACACTCTCGACTGATCGTGTGTATGAATCCCATTCAATGGAAATGGAAATCTAGTTCTGTATATCCAATAGAACAAATCTAGTTATTCATATGATATTATGTAGATCTCATTTGCTCCCAGTGGCTCAATGGTCAGCTTCATGAGGATTCAGAGGTGCTTTAGGTACAGTGCCTCTTGGGCTGTAGAGACCAAGGCAACATATTTAGCTTCGACTGTTGACAGAGCGACAATTGTTTGCTTCTTGCTCCTCCAGCTTACATCTCCAAGAACACATACATCGATCCAGACGTGGACTTTCTGTCATTGTCTCCCCAATCTGCACAGAAAATTCCACACAGCCTTTCAGATAAACCTTTCAGGTATCTCATGATCCTATTCACTGCAACCCGGCGACAAGTGATGGATTTGCCAAGTACTTCGCGATATTGCTAACTGCATACACAAAAAATGAGTGACCACATCACCATGGAAACTAACCACGTCTATATATACCAGTGTACTGTTGCTAGTTGCACATGAGAGCAGCCATACAGTGTGACACTACAACATTTTGTGTGTCCTTCGATGTACGTATGTGGTGAATGGTCAGCCGTGTATTTTTAATGACCTTATCATGTTTACACCTGCAGTTCATTAGTTACAGTCTGCTGATACGTGCGGTAGTTCATACAACTACATATGCATATTATTATATGGGCTAAGACCATGTTGCGCTACTTACCCTTTTCAAGCACAGGCATTGTAGCTTATAATGCAGTAGTAGTAGATTGTAACAGGAATGGACTTAGCAATATTTTGACTTAGAAGTATGCTTCTTAGTCTATTCAAAAGTTCACTGCAGATACTGTGGATCTGAAGAAGATACAAATTAGATTTAAATGCACTACTGAAGGAAGTCACCTGTATAAATATCTAATCTAAGGATATATATTATTAAATAAACAGCTAAATACAATATTGTAATTTAAGTAACAGTGCTTGGTGAACCATAAATTATACGCAATCCCTACTGTATGTTGTAAGTGCCACTTCTTCATTGGTTTGGCGATTACACCTGTTTATATTATAATACTTATTGTATTTCTATATTATTACTATTATATCTAGTAGCACCACTCTGCCTCGGAGCATTCAGACGAAAATGGAGCAGCGGAGAGGTAGTCCACAGTTCGCGCTGCCGCTGATCGTCTTGGCAATCTGTTGTGCATTTCCTGAAGGAGGTGAGGGAATGCCTGCCAACACCCCTGTCGGTGTCTGATTGTACAATGCGAGGGGCTGTACACTTAACAAGGACGTACGGGTTGCGCCGCGTGTCTTCAGTTAGCTACACTGCCTTATGACGTTTAGCCACCTCTTCTCCCGAATGCCTCAAAGTTTCCTACAATCATATAATTATAGTACTTCCAGAACGACTTCCATGTGAGATTAGTAGCCTCCATCGCGTAGCCCGCGCGAAGCATTGGTGGGTATATAATTATGTAGGTCTAGCAATGTGGTATAGTTAACGCAACCTATGGCTATCACAAGCACAATGTCATTATGTCGGTCGATCATGTGGCTAGCTATAGCTAGATATTACACAGGAAAAGCCGTTAGTCTAAGAACAGTGAGTGGTAGAGTGAACTTACTGAGATCCTCTGAGAGAGAGGAAGAAGGAGTTTTTGGAATCCCCTATACATAAGACATTCACCTGACTCATTGCTCACAAGCTTGTTTTTGGCTCTAATCTGTTGACACACATGTATGTGATATAAGTGGGTTGTACACTGCTGGAAGAGGGCCTTCATCTCTGCGTTAAAGACCTCATCCAGCAGTGTATATTGTACAACCCACTTATCCACCTATTACAATCACTCACACACACCACTGACTTTTGGACAGTTCCACTGCATGTATTACATATACCAACATCCAGATAGTAGTAAATGTCCATTTTATATACTCGCAGTTCTTTTTGTTTAAGGTATATTATTTTGTCCTATACAATTATACATCACTACTTAGCGAACACATTCACTGCTGCTTTTTTCCTGCAAAGTGTCGATTTCACTGGTGCTGAATTGGGCCTGTACTGGAATCTCCTACTGTTGTGTGGTTTCCCTGATTGTTAGCATGCAATAGCCTATCCATATATACAGAAGTTCTTCACTTCTTGAATTCTAGATGCTTGTTGTGACAACTGGAGAATAGATCATAAGGAGCATATATACATATAACAGAATCAATCAATCAATAGCAAGTTCTTGTAGGACGTTTCAGCCACGTACGCCTTCGTCAACTGCATACAAATCCGTTGTTATTGATTGATTGATTCTGCTATGTATATGCTCATCACGATCTATTAGTCAGTCTTCACATCTACTTTCTGCCTTTGATGGCCACTTCATGACATTACAGTGTAAATGCGGGTAATTTGTTTACTTCTCCCCTGGAGTTATGCACAATATATTTGTGCAAATTGTTGTGTCTATTCCTTAATTGAACATGACTGCACTTAACAGGTAATCTAGCAAAGACAAACTATGCAATTGTAATAGCGCATAGAATTTCTGAATTTTGACTGTACACAATCAACATCTTATATCGCTGTATATAATGTAATGTCTGCAGTTGTGTAAACCGGCATCATTCTCTTGTGTTTGTACTCAGAAAGGGTACTATACATCCATCCATTTGTATACTTTAATTGCTTTATAAAAGGTGCGACCCAGGTTATGAGTGGGGTAATGTAGCAGCTGGAGAAATTACTCAGGATGGTTCAGCAATGAAGGCTTTTGTCTGCTGATATAATATCAAGACAAGTTGCATTAGAGTTGACCATATGGTGGTTGCATGGTTGTGCAACTACCCATGAGGCGCATTCATGACCTAGCTACACAGCTAGCTAGCTAGCTACTTCACCACAGGAAACAATACATAAATATACAACTGTCTCACTTCGTGGAATCCCAGGGAAAACCACCCAAGTCCGTTATTCTCAATATTGAACCTTTGCATTTCAATCATGACTTCAATTCGATGCCCGTCTCTCTCAATATCACTTGAACAATGCTTAAACACTCGTGACACTCATGTGCACCGGCTCATGAATCATTTCAAGGTATGGATACGTACATAGCTATATATGTAGAAGGTTCCAAGATGGTGGGAGGTTGTGGGTCATATGATGTATGCAAGATTTGGGGATGTGTAGCCTGTCATGTTCACACCTGAGGTCACAGGATTAGTTACATTGTCAATTTGGCGATAGCGATAGTTAGAGGTTTAGCTAGCATATTTAGGGGATCCTGCTGACTCCCCTTTGCCGTTAACCTTAGGTGTTGGCGTAAAATCCAGTGACTATTGCCACACATCACTTTAGCACTGGGCTACAGTGTACTAATTCTCCATCGCGCATCCCCAGAGCGCACAATCACCCTTATGGCTGATATATATATATAGCCTCTACCTGCTTCTCTTGAAACCACAAGTGTTCAACTTGGGGTTGATACAGAAGCAGACAGTCTTCCAGCAATTACCATCAGTACGCCACACTGATGCGGCCCAACAAGGCCGAAACAGCCGTCTGTGGCTCTTCCATCATTTGTTGGATGACTGGGGAGGCAATTATGGTTGCCAATGCTTTTGTAAGGTGAGTCCCCACAATATATAGTGGCCGCTCTGAGAATAATGCATGAACGGCAGCTAAAATTTGGATACGATTTAAGAGCACTGAAATCTGATGAGTCAAATAACGGACATTAGAGACACAGGTAATTCTTCAGAATAAACTTGAATGAGTACGTTTACCCTGACAAAATTAGAATGAAGAGTTATTTGAGTGAATACAATATATTATAATGCATCCCGTTCACATGGGTAACATAGGATATCACTGTGGGTTATATGTTATACTACTGCAGTTTGAAGTATTATAGAAGTGAAACACCTTGGAATGATCACTTATGCTTACTGTCCATCATGATCAATCACTTCAGCTGTCCATGCTAATTGGTTGCTATGGCCAAACACCTTCACCTCATTACCACTTTAGAGAATTGTTGGTTGGGGCAGCATATATATTAGTTGATACCACTCTCAAGTGTGATATGTACATAAGTGATATTGATCCCTCGACCTTCAGCCTCGGGACATCACTTATGTACCACACTTGAGAGTAACTAATACGTACATAATATGCATCTAAATTCCATTGTGTGTCACATTATGTGTGCTGCTATATGTAGCAGATCAAGCTACAAACAGTATTAAATATATCATGCATGTATGGAACAAATAGTACTGATGAAGGTGGCTGCACCGAAAGCTTGGAAAAATCTGTGGGCAGAATGTACAAAGCAATCATGGGCAATATCTCTTCTTCCCTATAGCCGTCAGCTGTGTTAATCCCCCTTCTGCTCCTGCTAAAGGACAGCGCAATGTCACTGGTTTAACCCTTGGATCCACAGTGATCTACAGCTGTAACACGGGATACACCTTGAATGGAAGTTCCACAATAACTTGCATGGCTAACAGACTGTGGAGTGGCAAGGCTCCTGATTGCAGTCGTAAGCTGTTATTCCATCATATGTGTATGTGTATCAGCTATTTCGGTGTCCATGCTGTCCATTATATTGTTGGTTCCATCTGAGATCTTTCTGTAAATTTTTCCTTGAACTGTACATTTTAGAGAGTGCAGTAGAACACCTCCCTAGTGGCACAGACCATGCATCTCGTATGCACTTCGATGATGGCACACTTTTATGTATGACAGTCATAATGTATAGAGCAGCGTATCTATTTTTGGCCATAATCTATTTAGATAGCTTTTGTCAGACAATCGATGGTCACAGCCACCAAATGGATCAGTTCAAGCCTAGCACAAATTGTAGTATAATTTCCGCACAAATACGTATGTCAATAGCTAGCTGAATTGAGCAGCAGAGAGAACAGGAACAGCAGAAGTCTTTGTTTCTAAATCTTCTTTAGTATTGGTCAGCACTTTTTCTCTATTGCCAATTTTCTTTCTGGACTATTCAGGCTGATTTCAGTACAAACTCTGGACGAGGACAATAATACTGAAAACTCCAGATACTTTACAGAGATCCTTCATTACTACATCAAGTGGCCAATTGTCAGCCACCATTTTGGGCATTTCTATCAGCATGATTATGAATACTTTCGAAGCCTGCACTATTCTTTATACTGCTAAACATTGCTGTTGAACGGCAGAAGTCAATCTTTTATATGGCCATTTGGCCATCTGTGTCTCTAGAATGGACACATGAAATGGAAACACAGAAACACTCTTTCAGTGTGTGGGCCTCCATAGTGGCACAGACAATACATCTCGTCCTGAGTTTGTACTGAAATCAGCCTGAATAGTCCAGAAAGTGCTGACCAATACCAGAGAAAATTTAGAAACAAAGACTTCTGCTGTTCCTGTTCTCTCTGCTGCTCAATTCAGCTAGCTATTAACATCCGTATTTGTGTGGAAATGCTAAAAATTGGTGGCCAATAATTACCTATGTAGATGCTATAGAAGCTGGGGTAACAAGCAGCAAGTAGAAAGGCAGTATTCATACTCAACTACGTAGATATTAATATAAGAGTATACAAATATAATCATGTGTGTGCAGTGCATGTCTATTGTGACATATTTATATTGTTTCCTAGGTCATTACTGTTAATTGGTATATATATATGTAGACACAAATATTTCCATGTGTAGTTTTGTAATACATATAATATAGTTGATGTGCTTCACATGTCTATATAATGTATATTTAATGTCTATGATGCCTATTTGCGATTTTGTGTACTTGCATTGTAGCTACAAGCAAAGTTGTAACTGTGTACTCTCTGCAGCTGTCAGCTGTGGTCCTGCCCCCAAAGCTCCTGCAAATGGTCGACAAATCAGCTCTGATACAACCTTTGGATCCACAGTGACCTACACCTGTAACCCAGGGTACACCCTGCAAGGAGACAATGGACATACCTGCATGGCCAATGGACAGTGGAGTGGGAGGACACCTACTTGCAGTGGTACGCTGGTACTGTATGCAATCACATGACAGTACATTTACTTGCAATGGGTATATATCTGAATTACATTGGAAAGCTTGGTGGCCAAAATGTGCTTGAAATTTCTTCTAACTTCAGACTTAAGGATAGGAATAGTAAGTAGAAAGACAGATAGTGCATGCAAGAAATGAATTTTAAAATTATGTACAGTGTGATATGTAAAGACACCATTGGCATATAACATTTTTAGGGTTGATAAAGGCTTTAACTTTTCTATTTCCCAAGCTGTCTGGTCCTTAGTTTTTGCACACGCATAAATGTGGAAACAGGCATGTAGTACCTAACAGAAAAGTCATACCAGTCAATTCTATGGCATATATAGTGAGACCTCTCAGAAATCTGCCTTGTTGTTTACATCATAGACAAATCTGTGGCTTTTCCAGTCACCTGACACACACGTGATAATGAGAGCTAATCATGGCTAAAGGAACGCAGTGCCAGCCCTTCAATTCACTTCCCTGTGAATGTTAATGCGTTTGCATGATTTCATGTCTTTATATACGCTGTCTGTGAGCATCCTGCATGCCCTTTTAGTTTGTGCTGATTTGCATTTGCTTACATTATAGTCACAAGAATAGTTGTGTTCTACTTGCAGCTGTCAGCTGTGGTCCTGCCCCCGATGCTCCTGCAAATGGTCAACGAAGTGGCTCAGGTACAACTTTTAGATCCACAGTGACCTACATCTGTAACCGTGGGTACGCCCTGCAAGGAAGCAGCAGACGTATCTGCATGGCCAACAGACAGTGGAGTGGGAGTACACCTATTTGCTATCGTAAGCTGCTTCGCAATCAGATGTTTGACTATATATAGTACATGGGCATTGGAAGTCCATTAGAGCAATATTGTTGCAGTATGATGACAGTGGGAACATTTTGTCAATTCATTAGGCAAAATTAATAGGTAACGAACAGCAAGTGAAAGAATTTGTAGGGCGTAACTTAATGGTGGCATAAGCCATCTTCAGTTGGCAACCTTGGGTCTCTTACATAAAACAGGTAAAGCGGGACTCTCCTGGTTTATCAACGTCGAAGACAGATGCACTTGCATGGGAGCAAAGCAGCAACAGGGTCACGTGTATACAATATCGATAGTTGGTTCACGTTCGCTGACTGTGGATGAGCTTACATGATTGCGCATGTATAGACTTGCCTGCCTTTTACTTGTTTTGAATGGCACATCCTTGCATTACATATAGACACAAAGAAAGTTTTAACTGTGTCTTCTTTGCAGCTGTCAGCTGTGGTCCTGCCCCTGATGCTCCTGCAAATGGTCAACGAAGTCACTCTGGTACAACTTTTAGATCCACAGTGACCTACATCTGTAACCGAGGGTACGCCCTGCAAGGAAGCAGCAGACTTACCTGCATGGCCAACGGACAGTGGAGTGGGAGGACACCAACTTGCAGTGGTACGCTGGTACTGTGTGCAATCGGATAACACTAGATTTACTAACAATGGGTACATACATACATACTGAATTATATTGCACAGCTGGTGGCCAAAATGTGCTTGAAAATTTCTTCTAACTTCAGACAAATGGATAGTAGAAAGCCAGATAGTCCATCCAGCCAATAAGCATTACCATTGTATACATTATGCTATGTAATGACACCATTGGTATAAAACATAGTGTTGATAAAATCTTAAATTTTGGTATTCCTGTAGCTGTCTGGTCTTCTTTAGTTTTTGCACGTGCATAAATCTGGGTGGAAGCATGTACGTACCTAACAGACAAACCAATATAGTTACAAGGAAAGTAGTTGTAACTCTGTCCTCCCTACAAGTGCACCTAACAGACAAACCAATATAGTTACAAGGAAAGTAGTTGTAACTCTGTCCTCCCTATAAGTGCACCTAACAGACAAACCATACTTTATCTAGTCAATTCGATCTTTGTATGGCATATGTAGTGCGAACTTTGTTTACGCCACACGCAAATCTGTGACTTTCCAGCCACCTGACACGCATATGATAATCTGAGCTAATCATAGCTAAGGGAATGCAGAGCCAGCCCTTCAATTCAAGTCTCTGGAATGTTGATGTGCTTGCATGATTACACAACTTAATTGATGTCTGTGAGCATCCTGCATGCCCTTTATTTTGTGCTGCTAATTTGCATTTGATTGCAATATAGTTACAAGGAAAGTTCTGCTGCATGGTCAAACAGCAGTTGGAACAGGACTCCATGTCTAGGAATGACCTTCTTCACAAGTGTCCTTGTGATGGTATAAGCCGTCTGGTCCTTGGCAGGAAAGACTTCTGGCTACTTCGTCAAATAGTCCATGAAAACTTGTTGCCACGACTAGAGATGGGCCGGGCCGTACATGCACCCCTACCAGATGGAATGGTCCTTCTACAGGGTTTGGTGACATACGTATGTGGTTTCACGGCTTGACCAACATGTCTGGTGTCTCATTTCGGGCCACCAGTAGTGCTTGGCCAACTGGCCATGTATGTTGGCCTCTCGAAACCAACCATCGTCAAACAGTCTCTTTCAGTTCACAGTAGTAGGGATGATCTTCAGAGTCTTGGTCTTCTCCAGGTGGTACAGACTGTTGTAGATGATCTTGAACTGGAAGCAAGTGAGAACTATCTCCCGTCCCCTTTTTTCATCCTCTGGTAAGATGCCCCCTCTTCTAAGGACCACATGGCGTGAAGGACCTTAGGGTCCTTCCACTGCTTCTCATCCAGGCTGTCATCCCGCCCTTTGCGGATTCCTCTGCACAATCGGTTTATCAGGGTCGGAGACAGATGCACTTGGGAGCAAAGCAGTAACAGGGTCAGATGACAGTCCTGCTTTTATAAGGTGATCAAACACCCGAGCTAGGTTCTGTAATTGCTCCTCCAATGTGGCTTCCAGCATTATGATCTCCTCCAGGTATACCATGCAGGTAGCTTGGGTAAGTCAAGCCATTCCTGTTTCCATAAGTCGCTGGAATGTAGCCAGGGCATTGCATAAGCCAAATGGCATCATGGCAAACTCGTAGAGTTTGGAATGTGTAGCAAATGCAGTCTTATCCACTGAATCTGGTGACATGCACACCTGCCAGTAACCAGATGCAAGATCTGAAGTAGACAAGTACTTTGACTTGTCAAGCAAATCTAATGAGTCTTTGGTACTCTCCACAAAACTATGTTGCCTATCTTTCAATGGGACTAGCCTAAGGACTCTGTGAGGGTTGAATGATACCTTGTTCCAGCATCTCCTTCATCATGTTGTCCACTTTAGAGCACAAGACAAAAAGAATCCCATGGGCTGCCTGACGAATAGGTGTGCTATCTCCAGTGTTGATGGTGTGCTTTACAATGTTGGTTACCCCAAGCTTAGAGGGGTTGAGCACAACAGGTCTCCATTCAGCAGCAGAAGTTCCTTAGACTGATGTTTCTGTTCCAAAGACAGCACTGGAGAGTCCCAGTTGAGTTTCTCTAGAAGTAGTGTCATCCGGTCCGCGTCAGCTTCACAATCTACATTCTGATCTAGCATCCCTGGTGGGGCTGTTGCCTGAACAACTTTCGCTGTATATAGTCCTGTTCATGTGGTTGACTCGGACCATCAGCAAAAGATGGTGTCGACAGGCCCTTACCCTGAGGATCAAACAACCTAGCCTGCATAAACTTCACAAGTCTGGATGGAAGTCTGGCTGCCTGAGTCAAGCGTACCACAGGTGAATGTGACTCCTCTACAGCAGAGTCTAAGGCATCTAAACGGTTGTCTTCCTCACTCTCGCAGTCCGTAATGGACTTAAGGGAAACATGTTCCTCCTTTGGTTCTTGATCCGCCTGGGCAATAGTCCACTTCCTCGATTGGAGTAAGTCTACAGTAATCCAGCCGTCTTCCTCAGCAGAATGGGAATCCCAACTGTATCTGCAGTTCCATCCCTAGCAGCAAGTCGAGAGGTGCACTCTTCTGTACCAGTACTGTGGCAGCGCACTTGTAACCTTCTCTTGACAGGGTTGCTGTCAGTTGTCTCACAATGCTCATCTCCCCCCGTAGCCGTGAAGCATTAGCGAGGGGGGTTCTAAGCGTGGCTTGACCACTGCTGCCCACTCTGTAGGATCCTGTTCCTTTGGTTTCTGCTTTGCCAGTGCCTGAAGCAGGAATTCCATGGATACAATGGTGACTGGTGAACCTGTCAAGCAAGGCCTTGACAGGGCTTCCTTCAAACTTCAAATGGGCTGACAGGGTTGGTCCAAGACTGTTCCCATCTTCCCCATTTGCTGACTATAACAACCGTATGGTAGACACTAAGTCATACAGTGATGCTTCAACCTCTGCTTCCTGTAGGGCATGCCGAAGATCTGCTACTGTGCTGTTTCTGCTTGCAATCAAGATCAGGGTCCAGCTCATGAGTTACCACCAGAGCCAAGTCTCATTTCTGAGCATCCCTCAGTTCAACTCCCAAGCTCCTCCCACGCAGCTCCTCTGGGGCAGCTCAGCCTCACAATGGGCAGTTCCTCTGGAAGTGTCCAGTGCCATGGCAGTGGTAGCAATTATTACTTGCCTTGTTGCGTGAACGCTCCTCAGTAGCCCCTACTATGTTGACTGTTAAATTTCACAGGGTTTGGTGTATGATATGGTTTCCTAGGGTTTTCCTTTGATTGGGTTTTGGTGGGAGTTGTTGTTACCATGGACAAGTTGCTTGATTTTACCTCCTCAAATCTAGCTTTTACCAACAGCTGATTAAAATGTACCCTCTATGTACCCCTGCAAACCTAGACTTGAGCTAGGCTTTAACCCTGCTACAAACTGGTATGCCCACACGGATCTTCCCAGCTTCCCGGCCTCTTGTGTCCCTTGTTGGACCTGGGGGTAAGCTTCGTAAAATAGTCACCGTACATCAAGAGCATACTCGGCAACTGTCTCATTATTCTGTTTCCGGTCATTGAAATAACTACTCTGCACAGATTGGATTTGTACAGGTGTAAACCTGTCTTTCAGCAGCTCGACTATCTCCTGGTTATTGACCCGCTGGGTAGCAGTGCAGGAACATATAGTAGGCATACACAAGTCCCTTTAGCCTAGTTGCTACGTTCACCAACTTTACATGGTCTGACCATCCACACAGGCTGGCAACCACTTCTAACTGCTCCTGCCAGTCTCTAAAGGTAATAACATTATTGTCTACCTCAGAAAAATGCAGTTACAAACATCTATAATTATAGAGTTTCACATATGCTTGAAGTCATTACACATGACTCAACTAAAGACCTGCGGCGCCAACTGACAGATCCAGTGACAGCATTTGATGGTATGCAGGGCTATAATGACAAGTTTCATACTAGTTTCATCTTTGCCCTAAAGAAGGTCAGAATACCCTGACCGAAACATTGAAGTGCATGTGCTGCCATTGTTCCTTCAAAGAAAGTTATACCTGTGCCCTCCCTGCAGTTGTCAGCTGTGGTCCTGCCCCTGATGCTCCTGCAAACGGTCAGCGAAGTGGCTCTGGTACAACTTTAGGATCCACAGTGATTTACACCTGTAACCGAGGGTACATCCTGCAAGGATACAGCAGACGTACCTGCATGGCCAATGGACAGTGGAGTGGGGTCACTACTCGTTGCAGTCGTAAGCATACCTGCCAAACATGTTGTATAATACTTTAACTTCCATAACTTTTATGTGTGTGTGTGTGCGTATTTTTGTCATGCTGTCGTCTATTCATCTCTATTGAATCATCTAATGAATTGTATACACGTAACACACCTGATAGATCAGATGATATTAGCTTCGTCTGGTGATCAAATTAAGAATCTGAGCGTAATCACAGTTGGGAGTCCGATGGTCACAACTTCAATTAATTTGGTCCGAAGAACAATTAGTCCAGGACTAATTAAAGACCTTTGGATCAAGCCATTACATCCGAAGACCATTTCAATGACAGGATATTTCTCTGACTGTATTAACCATAGCGCAGGCCCACGCTAAACACCATGCTCTGCTGTGTAGTTGCTCTCTGTGATAATAACGTTGTTACCCAGTGCCACTGATCGTTACACGCCTGTGTTTGCTGCACTCCTACGACTCCTCCTGGTACGTAATCACATTAATTATACACATCTACATGCAGATAATCTTACTTACATAGTATTGGTCAAGGTATTTATAACTAGGACATGTATAATATAATTATTATATTGAAATAATGTCCATCTGACGTATTTTAGTCCAGGTAATGGTTCGTATATACCTGCTTCCGCCCACACTTTATCTTCTGGCAGATAATACCATGCTTGCGTTGGTGCATATATAAGGTGCATGCACATTCATGCATCTTTGTGTGGTTTAGTATATGATGATGTGCTTGCATGATTTCGCATGTGCAGACTTAATGTCTGTGAGCATTCTGCATACCTTTTTGTTTGTGTTGAACTACATGTGCTTGCATTGTAGCTACATGAAAAGTTGTAACTTTGTCCTCCCTGCAGCTGTCAGCTGTGGTCCAGCCCCCGATGCTCCTGCAAATGGTCAGCGAAGTGGCTCTGGTACAACCTTTGGATCCACAGTGACCTACACCTGTAACCGAGGGTACACCCTGCAAGGAGACAACAGTAGTACCTGTATGGCCAATGGAGAGTGGAGTGGGGTCACTACTCGTTGCAGTCGTAAGTATACTTGCTAAACATGTTATTTTAGAATTCACAATGATTTTAATGTTCCAAATATGTAATCCTGATAAAGTGAGAGTGCATGCATATCAATGATATCAGTGGCATGTATGTATACATTTAATGTAGGATTATAATTATACACATCTACATGCACACGCTCATACTTACATGGATATTTTTTACATATATAGTGGACATGTATATTGAAATAATGTGTCCATGCATCCAACATATCCTAGTCCAGCTAATGGTTCGTACCTGCTTCCGGCCACACTTCGTCATCTTGCTAATGCTCTTGTGTATTTGTATCATAATAATTATATTGCATTACAATGGAAGCTGTGTTTTTGTCTACAACTATATCCTGCCTTTTTATCTACACCTGAGTTGCTAGGTAAATTTGTCATGAGATTAGTGTTTCCACATTAGCCACAATTTTCAAGTAGTCCAAAAACTTCCACAATGTTGTCCTTCATCAGTGGATGGGTATACCAAACACTCACTCAGGTTAAATATAGTGTGGTGATCAAGAGGTAGTGACATGACATATGACGATAGATAGCAAGAGTAATATGACTATAGGAATATAATATCTTTCTCTGCTATGGTGCTCCAATGACAGCATGCCCATGACAACGTTTCCGCTTCCACAATGGCGCTTTTGGTGATGATGAGACAGTGCATGCTCCCAAACTGAGCTTCTGTCAATTGTTGTCCAATGACTGTACCTCTGAATCAAGTGATAGAGTGAATATTCTCAAAGTAGCCTGTGTGGTCCAATACTAATGCATGCCTTCAGACCAGGAGTGCTGCATACACCTATGGCTGGGTCCCTCATATTATGGCTGGGTCCCTCATAGAATTGGTTGGCTTCCTCATAAATTGTAATGGCTTGGTTCTTCATATTGATGTACATACATGTACGTACATGCAAAACTTGGAAGCAGTAGGAACAAAGTGAAACTCTTACAACATGCATACAACATTGTGAGTAGGCTTGCTCTATAGGCTAATCACCTAACTGCACTACTAATTCTATTTTCTGCAGATAACAACCCAATGGCCACCATATCTTCCACATCTCCATCAGTTACAACCATCTTAGTCAATTGGCTCGTTCCCCTCTCTGTTTTGGGAGACATTCACGGATTTACTCTGTATTGGACAGGGCTAGCAGGACAGGATGGAGGGTCAGTGACCACAACGTCTCATTACCACACCATAGTGGGACTTTCCCCAGCAAGTGGCTACAGCATTGTTGTACAAGTGAATGCAGTCCTTGGAGATATGAACAGCACAGCAGTCCAGGCATACACTTTACCTGAAGGTAAGAGCTACGTAGGTAAGCCAGCCAATTCTGAATATCCTTTTGACATAATACCTAGCTACATGGTTACTATATAAATACTGACATGCATAAATGAAACCGTGAATTATTTTCCACATTGGTATATATCTATTTTCTGCAGTAAACAATACCATCAGAGCTGTTTCTGATTTCACAACATCTTTTGAAGTGGCACTGAACCTCTCATTGGACATCCTACCTGACAATGTGGAGTCCATTGCTGTTTGGTATTCCACCAAAGGACATGAGGGAAGCCCCACCGCACCACCACAGGATGCCCATGTTGTGCATGGAAGTAACACGTCGACCTTCTTGACGATAGCACTGCCTGACTCAAGTGACCCCTGTCAGCCCTACCATATATGGGTGGCTGGGTTTGTGTCAAATGGGCAGAGGGGTCCATACAGCAAGAGAAGGAGGGTGGAGGTGTGCAGCAGAACTAATGGTATGATATACAAGGTACCAGTGCTGTACGGCCAATGATGATTTGGTGTCATTTGACTGTCTTATTTTGACCACCCGCTATATACAGATGGGCAATCCTCTGCTGCTACTGGCAATGATGCAAATGTTGTCTCACTGGGAACCTTCCTGGGTGGACTGGTGGCTGGCATTGTCTCCACACTTTTAGTTGTGGGGATTGTGTTTGGGGTAATGAAGTTGAGGAGACATGGAAAGATCACAAAGTCAGCAAAGGAGATGAAGGAAAAGTAAGATTTTACTACTTGTTGCACACATTAACATATACATACATATATATATATATATATATATATATATATATATATATATAATTATGTATATGTATATACCATGGTGGTTGCACACAACCACAGGAACTTATGTATTGCGAAGTGGTTGCATATATCCAATATGCTTTTTGGGCAAAAATGGTGTCATTTTGCGAAGCATTTTTAGGCAAAAGGTTCGTCTGTTGCACACTCACCGTAATATATAGTACGTATATATAATACGGTAGGTCGGTCCATAGCCTCTATATACGACCTCGGCGGCATATATACCTCAGGTCGTATATATTGGATATGGACCTCCCTACCGTACTATATGTTCTATATATATATGTATATATATATACATATATATATATATTTACTGTAATATATATATTATATATAATGTATATATAGACGAATTGACCCGGGGGTTGTGGACCTTGCAATGACAGAGGGACAGTTCAGACGGGGCTAATCAATTACCTATTACTTACATTAATATTGTCAGTAAGTGTTATGCAAGCTGGTGTAACTTGTACAAGCTTTCTAACTACACAGCTTGAAAGTGACAACTGGAGAAAAAGAACCACGACCTGGCGCCTGAACTCGCAGCCTACACCCTAACGCGGAGTTTCAGCTACGCAAGCCACCAGTGTTTTTTGCCGTAGTTTTTTATTTATTTTTTTTATTTTTTTTTAAACAATACTAACTAGAAAGACATTAGCAACATGCTATTGGGTACACAGTATTGTCAGAATAGTTTGAGGTGGGAGCCATGCCCACACATTACACTGGACGGTCAAGGGGATCATCGCGCTCTTGCCTCACAGGCCTGTTCTGGGCAGATCGAGTGCCCCGGATACACATGATGGCCGATCTCAACATAGAGAAGTTCAGAAGACAGCGGAGCTGGCCAATGACTTGATGGTAGGGCAGTGAACGCTTGTCAGCCAGGAGTGATGCTAGCCTTCTGTACATGGTGGTCGCTGCAGGGCCCATGCCCCCAATGGCAGAGAAGACTAGTGGGGTGAAGGATGAGTGCTCCACTTCAGTGACCCGCTGTTGGTAACCTCTTCTCTTCTCATTTTCGTGTCTCTTGTACACCGACGACAGGGAAGACTTACAATTGCTGGGCGCGTAGGGATTAAATACCCTTACATCAAAAAATGCCCCCCGATGCTTGTCTCCCCAGAAGCCCTGAGCACGAACGTCAAGCCGTGCTCCATCCTCCACGTTAGATGTCCTGAAGTGGAGCCTCTCCCCTGATAGTGGTTGCAATTCTGGCTCAACCTCCACATTTGGACACACTTCTGAGAGATACCTGGCTGTGATGTCAAGGATGTCATTGTGACGGAGCGCAGGAAATCCCCCCTGCATGCAGCTGAAGGCATGCTCAACAGTAAACTGCTTGCCACAGGTGCACTTTGACTGCATGTATGGAGGCTTCCAGCCGTATCTAAGACATACAGTGTCACGAAAGGCCCCCTTGTGTAGGCTGAATCCTAGCTCAGACAATGGTAGAACATTCAGCCAGTTTGATGCTCCCTTCTCACTACTGCAGTCCATGACGTGCTGCATGTCTGTTGGGAGCCTTGCACGCAGCCGTGTTGCTTCCTCGGCCCATGCATGCCGCAGCTCGGCTTTGATCCGACCTTTGAGGCTTCCCTGCTCAGATGCAACACTCCTGGGGTAGGACCGCTCTTGCTGCAGGATGAGGGCTGTTAGAGGTGCAGTCACCCGCTGAGAGTGATTGAACTGTTGGTTGGCTGATTTGGTAGGGTTGGAGATACCCAGACCACCATGTCTGGTTGGGAGCGCGAGGAGATCCCTCTCCAGGTCTGTGAGACCACTCCGACCTGTGAGGGCAGGCAGAAGTTGGTGCCGTATGGCGTTCTCAAGGGGCATGAATAGATCGCTGATGTTGGGTACAGTCCTGGAGAGGTATGACCACTTGCTGGTGAGGCCGTGGGTCAGAGCAGAGTAAGCAGCGTGAGGCTGGCTAGCGGCAATGGTGGCAAGGTGTTCCACCTCTCTTGTCCATTCCTTAACCCTCTCAGTGACAAATGCCTCTACAAATGTCCGTGTCCCAAGTGCTGCACCGAGGTGTCTTTGGCCTTCCTTTGTGATCTGTACACCACTACTCCCAAAGATAGTCACTGCTTGATCTAGGTGTTCCTCTTTCACGATGAGCCATGACTTGGCAGCATTAGCGTGATACCCATAGTCAGGTCCAATCCTTCTCAGTTGATCCCACCAGCATTTGAGTTGAAGGAGTTGACCTCCTGCTGTGGCATCGTCTGCGAACCAGACCTGCCTTGTGGAGCAGGATTCAGCTAGGCGGTGGATGAGAGGCAGTGTGGCAATGGCGTACATGGCCATTGCCAGTGGGTCTCCCTGTGTGGTACCCTCCTGCGAGTAGAGTATTTCACCGTCAACACAAAGGTGCGAGTGAGATCGATAGGTGTTCACAATCGCCGGTGCAATGGAAGGGCACACGTGGATGACATTCTGCAGGGCAACCTCCCGGTTTAGGCTGTTAAACGCATTTGTGGCGTCGACTAGGAGAATGGCCTCTGTAACCGGGTCCTCAAAGGTGAGTCTCATGGCATGCACCGCAGACTCGCACCCCCCCTGCTGTCCGGTACATACCTGCAGAGCCCCTGCAACTTGCTGCACATCCGGTCCCACAACAGCCAGGGTCGCCTTGCCTACAATTCTTCTGAGAACTTCACCTATCCCGATCGGTCTGACCCCCGGTTGTTTGTCAAGAGCCACCAGTCTGCATGCAGTGAGGGCTGTCAGGCCAGAGGGATCCACATATTGGCTACTCATACGTCTTGCCAGAGCTGCTACTGCTTCACAGAGTTCAGTGGACTCCCTCTGGAACGAGGACAACATGCGTTTCCAGCCAGCAGCATCGATGCCTGAGGGCCCAGCTGCCCCAGCGGTCTTCAATGCGGTAGCGTGGATCATGGGGCCATCAATCTGTTGGTAGATAATTGGATGAGGAGCTACAATGGGCACCTCATGCGTAGCCACGGCAGAGGGAATGAGAGGCTCTCCTGCAGGATGCTTTTCCAGCAGGACTTCATGCACTGTCTTTGAGCCACTCACACGATCATTCAGGTTCAGCTTGCTTCCTCTACCGTTGTTGGAGAGAAGGCGCATTGCAGACTTGATCTTGCCGTGGAACATCAACTTGGCGAAGGACTGAGCCAACCGTTCTTCAGATGAAGGCCCATGAGGAGCAGTCACAAGGCGGTTCTGAATAGTACGGCCCTCGGAGATGAGACCGTCCAAGTCACCAGCTGCCCATAGCTTCAAACGGCGTTCCATGCAGGCGATGTGCTCTTTCACTTTGGACGATTTATGTGGCTTTTGGAGGAGGAGAGCAGGCATCGACATTACACACTTCAGGGCGATCGATTCCAGGGTTGATCCTTCCGCATAAGCGCGGAGGAGTCGGCTCAATTCAGCAACAAATGCCTTGCCCGTCCTCCCTGATGGTACTTTGAACAGGTTGTGACGCCAATGAATAATCTCAGCATACACCAAGTTAATCTTGCCCGCGAAAGTCGAACCCTCCACTTCTGCCCACATGAAATTAAGCTCTTGGACGCCCGTAGTCGTAGGTGTAGAACGCCCGTAGAACGTTAACTTTTTTACTGCGTGTACCGTATGATAATAATATTATATGTATGTATGATATATATATATAGATGTATATGCTCAGTTGCCTATCCTAGCCACTCTAGATGTCTATCTTAATTAGTCCTCAGAAAGGGTGTTAGCCACATAACACTTGAGCGAGACCCTGAAGAACATCCAACCATAGATACATTACTCTATAGTCGGGCTAGGTGTGCCTTGAGTAACGGCTCATTATGCCTTGCAGTGTAGCACTCCTAGGTGCACTGACCATGAGTGGTCAGAGCTTCTGTGCCAACCTCATGGACAGGTGTTCTAGGACTGTCTAGGACTGACTAGGCACAAGGTGTAGAGGCCAACACCCTTCCTGAGGACGCACTAGGATGGTTCATGCAATTATTCCATGGTGATTCGAGCACAAAATCTCCTATTGCGTACAAAGACGGCCATTAGAAACCTTCACATGGTGATCGAATCATCCAGGAGGGGTCCGCCTATCCCTACGATGATTTGGATGAACGATGTCCTATCCTAGGATATTTTGAACATGGGATCCAAATAATAGTGGGTCCACATATTATGCGACAACGATTACTTTGGCACTCTGAGTGCTAGAAGAGGCAACCGAGGAGTATGGATGGATGCTTGGTAACTGCATATTTCAGGCAGGTTTCAAATTTCATATACAGTTGTTTTTTTGGCAAACACAGTGCTAGGTACATACATATAATAGCATTGCCCGAGTACAGTTCATATACTTCAATCCTTCTACAGTTATTTGTCAATTTTATGGCAATTGCCCCTTCCCCTATCCCTGTAGTGAAAACACCTATGAGACTGTTGAGCCAAAACAATCAGCTGCACTGAGTGACCACGTCGCCATGGAGACTAACCCTGCCTATGCCAGTGTGCACTAAACTACCAAGTTGTAACAGCAGCTACAAAGAGTTTAACTGTTTGAGTTTGTGCACACTATGTTTACATTACACAGACAATGGTTGAATGTAGTACAAAGAAGCCACTCACACATCATCATATCTGTAGCATCTAATAACATTAACCATAGTGGAATCTGATGTTGTGAAACAAAACGTGTGTTATGCTGTACTTGCTATAGCATCTAGTGCATATATATGTCATGCATGGCTATATCGAAAATGTATATAGTATGCCTGAAGTTAAAATATTGTGCACCACAAGACGAGATGATACATGCACACACATAGGGTCACACACAAAACAAGCTTTTGACTGACTGGTTGGAAGTCTTGTCATACAAATAATTTGTTGAATACAGTGCAGTGCAATTTTGGATAAACAACCTGCGCGTAAATAACTAATGATTTGGTACTAAAGTAACTAATATCAATGGCATGGTCACTCTCGTCTGTAAGCTCGTCTCCAGGTCTACAATTTGGTTTTGGGTGTTTTTGTTTGTATGTATGATTTACTGATGATGTCATAAATTGTAGTATTGCTTATGGAGTACTTAAGTTTGGTTTGTCAGTACATGGTGTAAAATTATGTATGTATGTAAGTGCGGATTGCTTGAAATATTCTGGTGGGTGTATATATATGCTTTTGACCTTAGTTGATGCTGCTTTATGTGTTGTGGCGCACACAACTGCTATATTATAAGGGTACATTTATGCTATACTGCAGCAACTCCTAACTGCACTGTTGCTACATGGTTATGCTTTATGTGTGTGTGTTGGTTGAGATGATCGATGCTTTTACAGATTATAGCTTGAAATCCTGACTTAATTGTAATGTGTTGAATGGATTATAAAGGCATAATATGTTGTGTGTGAGCATATTCACCTTTGAAACTGTCGCTTGCTCTGAGATCCTATTTGTATATATTTTAGCAAGGTAGTGCAAGTTATAGTGGCACCTGTATTGCACAGATACCATCTTCATTGGTGAGGTGCTTAAAACAGGATGTGTAATTATATATAAGACATGTGCAACAGGTGATAGTGACAATCAGAATGCTGACTACTAGTGAGTGATAGTGGCATACTAGCTTGGGTGGGGGACACTGGTTGAGCAATTAGATCCAAAGCAATCTATATTAACTGCAGCACACGTAAGAGCATAATGAGTAAAACCCCTTTCGGCAAGCCCACAATAGCAAGAAACTATAGAGATGTGTTGAGAGTGTGTTGCAGTAAACCATTTTGGATCACCATTCATGCATAATAATTATATTATTATATAATATTATTGTAAAAGCATCAGTGGCATCACTATGGCTGTTTCATACTTCCAGTGTCAGCCAGCACTTATATTTTCTCTACAGCCATATGTGTCCATCCCCCTGCTCCTCCCAAAAATGGTCGACACAGGATCATTGGTATAGCCATTGGGTCCACCGTCACCTACAGCTGTAATACAGGGTAGACATTACAGGGAAGAAACACAATAACGTGCATAGGCAACAGGCAGTGGAGCAGGAAGGCACCTAGTTTACAATGGTACGATGTTATGAAATCAATTCTTTTTCATCTGGCAGTTCATCATACACATATAGTGCACTGTAGCAGTGCTATAGTTCAATATAGTGCATGTAATAATGTAGTAACATAATTATACTGGTATGGTATGGTATATTTATAGCTATTACAGAGAGTGGCGTGAAGATCTGTGCATAAAATTCTCAGCAACAGCACCCAATGTCTTATTTTATGCATGCCTGCATGCAATAACATCCCGTGTAATGCCAGCCCTGCCCAACTCTTAATTACTTGCTGCAGCACCTATCAGTTGTGAATTTCCTGTGATTCATTCATTGATACCATCACACATCTATCCCCACTCTCATACTTCAGTACAGAACCAATCAGCTGGATATAAGTGACCAACACACCTACTGCACCAGTGTATATGTGGTCGACACAAGATCTCAGGTACAACCTTCGTGTGTCCACAGTTACTGCAATGCAGGCTACACCTTACAGGAAGTGGCACACTAACCTGCATGGCCAACAGACGTTGGAGTGGGAGTAGCTATGACTACAATCAAATACCTCTTAGCAAGTGTACATAAGAGATATGAGCATGCAACCAAGTATACATCCCCACGAGTATGCATGAATTAAAGCATATAAACATCTAGTTTGTGTTATCAAATTTCAGTGCCTAGACACGCTTCTGGATGCTAGGTGTTCGGCTATGTGTACATGTGTATATACTTGATAGGCATCATTATCCTTCATGGGTAATGATGCTCAATAACTTATTCGTGGGTTGCGCTCCAACACACCTTACAATGTTACAGTCATTGTTGGTACAAATGGGGACAATCTTGATACAAGCTAGTCAACAGATTCTTCACTTCACTCAGAGGTTAGATTATTCAGCCTGAGTGATATGGTTTTGTTTATTGTGCTACTTTATGGCTCATTTCTGGCATGTTTTATTATTTCTGTAGCTCCTTTAATGCACATTTCAATCCTGTGATATTCAGGATGGTCACCATCACAGTAGAAGGTAACATAAGTTACATGCTATAAACCATATATGTTGCAGAAAGCATATAATATAATTACGTATTAAAATGTTCACAGTTGGTCGACGTCATGCTTCATTACTGTTACAGTAGCAGTTTTAAAGTCTGATTTACTGCACAAGACATAGAGTACACCTAACATTCCATGCCGTTGGAAATGACACTCACCAGGTGTGAAAAGGTTGAAATCATTTTCCCACCATGGACTTTGCATATGTCCAAATTGAATGAGCCAGTGGCTATGGTTTACGTTAGTGCCATGAATGTTGTCGATGACACTGAAGTGGGCCATCACATACCAGCTGAGTAAGGTGTGTCAATCTACATGGGCTGGGGGATGATTAGTTTGCTAGTAAAATTGCATTCAAATTATCGGTTTTAGTCATAACCATTGTAAAGATATATGGAATCTTCATTTGATCCACCATTCAGGATAATTTCCCTACATTAATCTGCTAGTTGTTGTACTCGGCAGCACTATTGTGATCACATGACCAGTATAGTAATTTTCTGTATAGTAAGGTGCTGTGTACATTGCAGCTAATGACAATGCTATGATGAGTATCTTCAGTGATATACCATTGAACTAAGTACCAAACGTGCCATTACATTCTTGTACCACGATGAGCCCATTTAATTATTGCACAACCCTGCAGTTGATTCATGATGCATAATATATAGGTATACTAGTACTCATATTCAGATTATAACTCTGCAAGCATACTCTTCATCAAGATAAATAGGGAACAAGGCTGTTGACTGCGTTGGGTGCAAAGTTGACACCAGCCTCATTCCCCCATGATGGCTTCCTTCTAGCAGTGTTGGTGCTCGTTTGTGGGTTTGAATGTCATATGTGAGAGGTGGGGTATATCTGTATATCTAGCAGCTATTTTATGCATAATATCACAAATCATGAGGGTATATATGTGTAGCCTTAGACATACCATGGCTATTCAGTGTAAGGTAGTGGTTGTAGAGGGGGGGCAATCAGAGTGAACATAGTGGGTGTCCAGACCAGTCAGTGGCCTATGACTGCCATGGGCCAGATAGAGACACAGAAGTGCAGAGTAAGTTGCAAATGGACTATGTGGGGCATATATGCTGCACATGCCCCTACAACTTGTGACTATATTCAAAATGTTTACATGCTATACTTTACAACAGAAAATGTGCATGGCTAAGAATGGCTTCAGCACTACTACTGTTTGGTCTGTAGGTAATTCAGAAGCCTTCAAAGTGTGTACACACAGAGTGGGTGCATATCATCCAAAGAGATGCACACATGCAATTTTTGATGTTGTACAAAAGTGTATAGCGAGGGTCTCACTCGGATTCCTGCCATCATTAAAGTGCACTACAAATATATCCACAAAAATCTGTCTGCATGATATTGCAGCAATTTAACTAGTGCAATTCCTAGGTACAATCATACTCACATTAGTATGGCAAATAGGCTACATATAAATTATACCAGACTCTCTTGTGTCATTAATATTGTAAATGGCCGGCTCTATAATAGACACCTGTATTCTTTGCATGCCTATGTGAAAATGTTTCAACCCCAGTACCCCAACCAACTGGTCACAGGAGATGACGCGACCATCTACCGCAGTAATGAGTAGGAAAAGTGCAAAGCATATGAGCACCGAATCAGAGAAATCAAGAGAGCCTCCTTCACACCCTTGGTCTGAACTGCACCCTCCTGCGATCAGCAGCCCTAGGCCTTAGAGAAGTCAAGCCAGGTGTTCACCACTTGTCTCTAGTGACCATGCTCTCAATCTGACGTTCCTAGAGGACTATCTTGGTCACTGACACTGCATGCCATCTCCTTTACTCACATTGACAGGCATAAAACTTACTGAATTGCTAGCTATACATTATATATGAGTGTATGTCCCACGTACATTTGTGTTATAGTTATGAAATATAACTATACTATTGGTGCCAAATCAATAAAATTGGATGATTGTGGTGCATTAGAAATGGTAGCTATTGCTGATGAAAGGTAAAAGTAGATAGGTACAGGTATAATAGTTTATTATAGGAACAAACCTTACAAAAGTACGTTACCCCTTTTGAAGACATTGAACTGCTGTATTCCATTGCACAATATAATATAATGAATGATAGGCAGACTGTATTTCAATATAATATGCAGTGTAGCTTAAGATAAAGGGACGTTGAGAACAGCTGCCTTCACAATTTTACACATATGCATATGTAGCAGCAAGGCAATGGAGGTTCCTACAGTGATGAATTCTCTTGTTGTCATTGGCCTGCTGCTGCTCCTGACCTCCATTCCTGCTACCGGTAAAGTTGTATGTACCAACTTGTATATTGCTTCGTTGTGTTTCTGCACACATTCTCTTGTGCACCACTTGTGTCCGTTATATATGCGTACATGTGAATAAGTACTTAGCTAGCTATTATGTAAGACAATGAACTTGTGATGTGTAGCTGTATGCATGCTGTAATGTAAAATGGGAGACAAAGTATAATTACAAACAGGGTGGCAGAAAAATGTGCCTCCTTATGTGATTAGAACTATGTACGTACAGACATCACTGCTGCTGAAATCCTCTTAATTGCATATCCAGGAAAAATGAAAGTGGCCATTGAGTACACTACATATGAGAATCATCTTACTTTCTACTTTCCTTCTTAATTTTCTATTTCTTTGCCGGCTAAACATGCCTAATAATATAAAACATATAAATCATCTGCAACAGTAAATTCTGCATCTGACCCAATACAGCTACTTGTTTTTCATGTGCTGAATATTCCAGATATTGAAAGAGACTTAACTTGCCGCTGTGGTGGGTAATATTGGTACAAACAATACAACTCCCATTATTGGCAGCAAGGTGTTTGAGTATAAATAGGCTACATGCACTATGTTAAATATAGACGGCAGTATAGTGAGGTTTACAGTCATGACCCAAGGCTCCAAGGCATGAAGCAAATATGTTGTATATCGACAAACCTGCTGTACTATAGTGCAATTGTGATATATCTTTCGGTGTGTGGGAGTCAGACTTCTTTGTGTGAAGACCGATCGAACTAGAAACCAAGATGACACTACTTATTGGGTCCAGGTTTACCTCCATAAACTGATCTAATGTCAGGTATCGCAAACGGGTGGGAAGAAGTTCGAGTCAGTGAACAGGCTGTATTGAACAACTTTCATCCAGTCTCACTTTTGCCAGTCATAGATAAAACATTAATGAGGGCATTGTACATGTGCACATGATCAATTTTTGGGTGTCCCTATTCGCTGGACTGGAGCACTGGACTGGACTACTGGACTGGACTACTGGACTTGCGTAATTTTATGCAAAAGCATTAACGACGTCATAACTAATCGTCCGCCATCGTGTGTTGTACGGATCTCAATAGGAAGGCCCACATTGAGAATTAAGGTGCATCATCAGTGCATGGGCAACCTTGCAGCCCCATCCAAAGACCATGACCAAGACCATGCAGGATCGTACCTGCCATGTCCCATTGGGAAATTATTATATATCAAGACCTTGTTGGTGGTATGGAATCCTATGGGACAGAATCTCTCAGCACATAGCTAGACAACTATAAAAGTGTATAATATTATATATATATATATATATATAATGTATGTATTTTTCCAAGTCACATCTGTCATCTCACACTAAATTCAGACCCACATACTTGATCTCTGCCACCATACCACTATTATCTCACTGATCCATTTGGATAGTGCTGCATGGGTCTGTGTCCTATAGCTAGTGCGCCCCGGACATGATGCACTCAAAGCCAACGATTGATATATTATGTAAATATATGCCCTCAGGATGATAAAGCAGAAGTAGCAATTGAAGCTCTAAGGCAGAGGCTTGGTTAGTCCACCCTGGAGCAGAGAAGACAAAGTGTAATGCTTTGCTGGCTTACCAACAAAGTTCTACAATCGAATTTCATGTCAAAGTTAGGTCTATTAGTAGAGTCAAGTACTGATGTAGTTAATGGAAGCTTTACAATGTACAAGAGACTTAAAAGACAGGAAGTCATTTAATGATGCTGAGCTTACCGGCTCCAACTGTGGTAGTTAGCTATAGCTATGGCTAGCACCATGTCATTAATTAACCTGATCTCAATACTAGCTAGATATTAGCTAGTTAGCTACACTCTACCTTCATTATCTCTTCTGATTAAGACTCGCTGCTTGTTTGCATCCAGAACCTACAAGTACAAAAATCTACAATCCACTGTAGATACAGCACTCTATTGGGTATCTATCTCACAGCACCTCCGCACAGTAGCTGTATATGGTTGTGCAACAACCAGACGAGCGTGTTCGTGACAGGGGTGATGTCAGGCTGAACTGCGAACAATGCGAAGAAGCTGGCGCAGACTTTCAAAGATATCAAGGACAGCGAATACTGCGAGGGAGGTGGAGATCAGGTTCTGGATGCATGCAGCACGTGGTGAACCAGCTACACACATAGCTAGCTAGGGAACAATACGTAGCTCGCTAACCAGCTGTCTGACTTCGTGGGAATCCTAGGGCAAAACCACCAAGTCCATTATTCATGACAGTGAACCTTGGCAGAAGAACTGACCGCTTTTCAATCACGACTTCAATTCGATGTCCGTCTCTCTCAATATCAGTTGCATGTGCACTAGCCCATGCATCATTTCGAGGTGTAGCTACGTATTTAGCTATAAATACGTATACGCAGGAGGTTCCAAGATGGCGGGGGGTTGTGGGTCATATGCTGTATGCAAGATTCTGGGATGCCCAGCCCGTCATGCTCATACCGGAGTTCACAGGGTTAGCTACACTGTCAATTGGGTTTAGGGATAGTTTCGGGTTTAGCTGGCGTATTTTGGTGATCCTGCTGACTCCACTTTGTAGCCTGTTAAACCTTTATGTCAGCAGCCCATAATCTTACATTGTAGCTAACTATCATTGTGTAACTAGCTATCATTGTGGTATGCCGCTGCAGCCAGACCCCTAGTCTAACAACCCAGCCCAACTCCACCCACAGAGAGTTTCTATGGGCGGAGTGGCTGCCATGCTGCGCTACCTACACCCTTTCTTCCTTCACTTGTAATGTCATCACCGAGATCTCATTGCAGATTGGAGGTAGGAAGTAGTTTGGCTACGCATAACTATTGACCATTCTTGCATGAATGGAAATCGGTATTCATTGAAAAGATGACTGTTTGCTAGTAACCACTTTTACTGCTCTGAAAGGTGTCCGAAATGCATACATTATATGCGTGGAAGTTTGTAATTTTATCGCCTTGGCACATGAATACATTCTTGGAGTGTGAGTACAAGTTGTCCTATATAGTGCTATTTTAAATAATAATTAATTTTTGTACATATTAATTATAGTTAGGTGACCCACCACCTTTCCTCATGCACTGCAACAATCTTTGCTGTTTTTCTCTCTTGTAATCCACTGTTGACACAGCAGAAACCAGCAAGCTGAAAATAACAAGACCAAATGGTCCTGAACTCTCAAGTCCAGTGGTGGTTGGTACTGGCCAGACATTGGCCATTTATTGCGCAGCAGTAAACACTGACGGACCTGAAACAGTACGGGAACTTCACTGGAGATTTCCCAACAACTCTCGTGTACCTGATGTCAGACAACTAAGTGAATATGATGTAGGCATGGTTGTCTATCTTGAAAATAACACGTGGATTGGGCTTCTTCGTATGAATAGAGTACAGCTGCCTTTTGCTGGGATATACAAATGTGTTGCGAACTTCAGTGGAATGCCCAAAAATCGAAGCATGGAAATCCAAGTGTCAGGTGGGTGTTCTCTAAAATAGCAACACACACTATGGAATGATGAATGTTATAAGTTTGCTTTACATATATTATGTATGTTGATAAGAATATAGCCCTTACCTGGGCAGCTGGCATTTTCAAGTATATAGCTATATTCTACATAATTATATTGCAAATATTAGCCATATATGCTGCTCTCTAGGTCTGTTGGTGTTGGGGGGGGGGGGAGTGGAGGGGGGAGTGTCCCTGTTACATTTTAGTTCAGAAGAGAAACTACCAGCAACTACTGTCTCTTCAAACTTGAGAAGGTTGCCAGACCCAAAAGACATCTGTAGAGTCACGTCCACAGTGGTTTCTCTGATCTGCTTCTCCCATAGACATATCCACACACCCTGTGTTTGGTATGTACAAACTCTTCTCCTGTCATGGACTTTGGCCTACCCACTCTTTCCTTGCCTATAGCTACATGATGTATAGATACCTGTCCTTTGCTCCAGCCAAGGTGCCTTGTATATAGCCTCTCCCCTGCATGCTATATAGCCCTTTCATACGTACATACATCTCATCATGCAGTTTCTCCTTCACACTCTTGAACTCATATTTACATACTACACAATACTATGTATTTACACTCACTCTGTGCTGTACAAAGTTTAGTATATATACGTATATCTCATACACAATGTACTCAACTACCACACAAGCAACCACCACAGCTCATTACAACCACTACATTCCTTCCCATTCTACCACTTTATGTTTTAGCACCAATACGTCAAGCGGACATTTATCCCTTAGCATCTGTGTACATACATAGCAGCTAGGGAATGTGAATATACAAGCTAATGCACAATGTGGCATCACATCTTTCTGGCCTGCTCACGCTCACCTCCACAATGCAAAAACCTGTCTAATACAAGAGGACAAAAGCTAGTTCTGGTTAGGGTTTGTGTGCGTTTGCTACCTGCAATTGGTTGCTGCATCCTGCTCCTACTCATGCCCAAGATGGTCTTGACCCTCTGCAAGTTGCGTACATGGTGGTTAATCTTGTGATTAGCTATATACATATGGACCTCACCTGCACTTCACTGCACTCACACACATCTTGGGCATCTTGTGCTCTAGTGGTGTTTGTCTTGTATAATTATAATGGTACATTTACGTACTAGGTGCTCACATACAAATTTGGAAGCATTGTAGTATGTGGTGAGTCTGTCTCTGGGTGTATGCTGTATGTGTGCATGCGTGCGTGTGTGTGCATGCATGTATGCATGTGTATGTGCATACTAGCTACAGCTCATTACATCCACTACTTTCTCTGTACTACAAGCCTTGTTCCACATTCCCTTTATGTTGTAGCCCCAATACGTCAAGCAAACACTTGTCCCTTTAGCATCTGTGTACATGCATAGCAGGAAAGTGAATAGTATGCGCACAAGCTAATGCACAATGCGGCATCACCTCTCTATGGCTTGCTCAGGCTCAACCCCCCCCCCCCCCCCCCCCACAATGTAAAAATCTGTATAGAATAAGACCACACGAGCTAGTTCTGGTTAGGGTTTGTGTCCTTGTGCTGCATACAGTTGGTTGCTGCATCCTGCTCCTACTAATGCCATAGATTGTCTTGACTCTGCAACTTACACTACATGGAGGTGGTTATTCCTGTCATGAACTAGGCATATACATACCTCACCTGTGCACCTTGGGCATCTTGTTACTACTTCTTGTTCTTATTTCTCCAGCATGTAGTGTACCTGGCGCCTTCACAAATGGTCGACTTAAGCTAATCAACTCAACCACAGTGAAGTACACTTGTGATTCAGGCTACAGCCTACGTGGAGCGAGCACAAGACACTGCACTGCCACTAATCGAGGATTGACTGGGAGTGTTCCTCAGTGCATTCGTGAGTTAAGAGTAACTACAAATCACCAGATTGATAGAGAGATAGATTAAAAGGCCTGTTTAAAAATGTTTCATAACTAGCACTTCTCCATGAGAGCTTTGCAACATGCAACAGCCATTATAATAGCCCGCAGTAGTATTATATCATGCATCCTGACTAGCTAACTGTATAACTTATTCCAATCGTATGCGTGTTAGGTTAACCGCAACTGCTGTAGTAGATCTAGAATCGCATGTTGCCTAATGACAATATGGCCACTGTCTCGCAGGATAGAATTTACCTGATGAGCTATACCAGTGTTCGACGAGATTTCGCTGGTTTGTCCGTTTTTTATTTTATGGTATCCAAAGCTTATTAATTAAGGAGTGTAAGATATGGAAAGAAAAATGCACTGCCAGAAACGGAGATGTTCAACACAATGTATCAAAAGTGGTTGCCAATGGAATAAGAAAGGATCTCAAAGCGTAAATGGAGCTGCTTTAGTAACTAAGAGATTCGTAGGAAAGATACTCAGGAATCCATTACATAGCATGGTTGCTCAACTCTCGAATCTATCTGGCAGTGTAGGTCTTGAATATCTACCACTCACCTTGTAGCGATGAAGCAATGCTAATGCTGCAGCAAGTCAGTGTACAAATAGCATGCAATTATCGCCTTGTAATGATTCAATGCTGTATATTTCCACATGCTGAGAACATTATATACCACAATGGATACATAAACAGCATGCATTAACCTAACAGCATATTATGTAGCGAGACATTGATGATCCTATAAGGGAGGTTTCTGATAAGTGTAAAGACAAATCAGACAAGGACTACATTAAAAGACTGCCATCGCTATGTGCCGACCAGCAATTTCGTGTAGCTATATCATTCAATCACTGCTCTTGCTATGATTGATTGACGGGCTATAGCAGAGTTAAAATGTGATATGAAGCATCCTTTTGCACTTCAGTCTGCTCCACTGGATCACATCCAGAAACTGTCAGGGCTAGTATTATGCCTATATACATGGAAAGGATGATGGCTGCGAATGTCAAGAAATCAGGTACATATGTACCATAGGACAGTGTCCATGCCTGTCCAATAGGGATTATAACTAATTTTAACTTGCTTTAATCTATTGATGCAATATAGCAGCAAACACACATTGTATTATATCTGTATCATACTGTAAATTCTGCCCATTTATGCTGACGATTACAGAGTAGAGTTACAAGGAAATGGGCAGACAGCTAAATTATAAGCCATCTTAAATGCTCCTTTCAAAATGAAGTTACTGATAAAACCATCAGTAGGATGTTTCTTACCTTAACCCTCTGACCCGCGCCGTATACACATAGTATAATAAAATCATACAACTTGAAGAATACTTAACAGAAGAAGACTAATAGCAGTCGCACAAAAATTACTACAGTATGAAAGTTTGGCTTACTTTTTGATAGATAACTCGAACGGTTTTATTCGATCGGAGCCGAGACAAATGCCTTTGAAGACTGTCTACATTCACCATATGGCTAACAAAGAATTCCACTATACAAACAAATACAGATAAACATTCATGAGTTAAGAGCAACCACTATACACCAGATCGATAGCGTATATAGCTTAATAGACAGATTGAAAAAGGAGGCCTAATTAGAATTTAAAAAGAGTCTCTATATACACAGTCGTCCCAAATGGTGTTGGCATGTAATTAGCACTTCGCCAAGAGTTTTCGCCTTAAAACATCTAACTGCATACATATACGTATCCAATTTTGTTAAAATAGCCAATCTTAAGTAACAAACATGCTCCTCTCCAACCATCTTCTATGTTTAGAAGAGGACTCTCATTTGGCAGTTGAATAATTAGCAATCTGTTATTGAACCGCTGAGAAGGAAAACGAACGACAACAACCCTTTAGATTGACTACACCTACATATGTATGGAAAAAAGAACTAACTCAGTAAAAAAGTGTTGTCGTTGAGTGCATATTTCTTCTGTCTATGCAGCCATTTGTGGCAAATGGAATTGTATTCCTTTCTGTCGGACAGGATGAATGTTGGAGTCAAATGGCAGACATTAGTGAGACAGGTAATTCTTTAGGACGAGAATACACTTGAATGAATACTTTTTCCCCGGCAAAATTTGAATGAGGCAGTCTTAGAGTGAATATGATGTTTTATAATACATCCCACTACCATGGGTAACATGGGATATCACTATGGGTGATGTATAGGTTAACCCATGGCTCCTGAGGCATTACCGAATACACCGGAGGTGGTCAGTTATATAACACCCGAGGGCCGAAGGAGCCATGGTTTAACGTATACTTATGCTGCAGTTTGAAGTATATAGAAGTGAATGCGTTTATAATCCGTACACTGAAGCGCTGAGGTATAACATATATATATGGCAGCTGAGATTGTGCAGTTGCATTCGAATAGGCAAATGGTGCCGTCGTCATGGAACTGTGGCTTTGTTGTGATAGGTCTGCCCATGCTAACAAATTTAACAAATAAAAGTAGCATCCATTGCGACCCAGAAGCCGACGACTGAGATCTGTTGCTTTTGCCTGGAGTGTTTTTGTCGACAGATTAGATGCAGCATTGCCAATTTACTGAAAACTACATCATTATCTTTCACACCTTCCATATTTGAGCATGATATAACAGGATTTAAGAGCCCCTGTCACGATAAGTGCCTTCTTAGTTCCTCTTGTAGCCCAGTCTAGCCTGCTAGACCCATTCAGCTTGTATGTGTCATATATTTACTGCAGTTGCCATGACAACAGGATATATTTACTGGTCAATACCACTCTCAAGTGTGTACATGTACATAAGTGATATCGATCCCTCGGCCTTCAGCCTTGAGGATATCACTTATGAACCACACTTGAGTCACTAATATATATATAATGCATCTGAATTCCATTATGTGCCACATTATATATGTGTATTGCTATATATTAATAATTACTGATAATATTATATATAGCAGATCAAGCTAGAGACAGTATTAATAATAATATCATGCATGTATGGAGCAAATAGTACTGATGAAGGTGGCTGCACAGTGACTGAAATGCTTGGAAAATGGGTGGGCGAGTGTGCAAAGCAATCATGGGCAACCCCATCTTGTGGCACCTGGCCATTAATTATAGTTGTGCATAGTTGTGTGTACGATTACGGTACATAATGTGATACACTAGAAGCTGCTGTCACCGAACTTACTTCCTTGCATCCAACAACTGTGATAGTATTAGTACTAGCACCAGTGTGAACAGGTATACTCAGAAAGAAGACTTGCTCTCCATGCAAACTCTGCTTTTCCCATTCTTTCTGCTTCTCCGCTCAATAATGTGCCTTTTGTTTGTGTTAAATTTCATGTAATTGCATAATGGCTATATACAAGCAACGTTGTAACTGTGTCTTCCCTGTAGCCATCAGCTGTGGTCCAGCCCCCGATGCTCCTGCAAATGGTCAACGAAGTGGCTCTGGTAGAATCTTTAAATCCACAGTTACCTACACCTGTAACCGAGGGTACACCCTGCAAGGAGACAACACACGTACTTGCATGGCCAATGGACAGTGGAGTGGGAGGGCACCTACTTGTCGTAAGCTGCTCACAATTAGATGCTCTATACACTCTAGACATACATGGACATCAATAGTCCATCAGGGCAATGTTGTTGCAGCATGAAGACAGTGGGGAAATTTGATCAATTCAAAGGCAAATAGCTATGAAACAGCAAGTGTAAAAACAGTATACATACAAGTAGATAATGGCACACTTCTTATTTGTGCCCGGTGTCTAGTATGACAGTCATATATAATGTATAGAGTAGCGTATCTATGTATTTTTGGCCATAATTACATAGGTAGGTATTATCGGACATGTACAAACGAATCAGTTCAAGCCTAGCACAAATTGCAGTAATATAGAACCTGAAGCTAAAAAGTCGAGATACTTAACAGAGGTCCTGTAGTACCACACTCAAGTGTGTAAATGTACATAAGTGATATTGATCCCTCAGCCTTCAGCCTCGGGGATATCACTTATGAACCACACTTAGAGTAACTAATACATAATGCATCTGAATTCCATTATGTGCCACATTATGTGTATTGCTATAGATACCAGATCAAGCTTGAGACAGTATTATATATATCATGCATGTATGGAGCAAAGAGTATGAAGAGTGGCTGCACACTCACTGAAATGCTTGGAAAATCTGTGGGCAAGTGTGCAAAGCAATCATGGGCAACCCTGTCTTGTGGCACCTGGCCATTCATGATATTTGTGCATAGTTGTGTGTATGATTACGGTACATAATGTGATACATTAGAAGCTGCTTTCACCAAAATTACTTCCTTCCATCCATCAACTGTGGTAGTATTATTACTGATAATGGTGGCTGCACAGTCACTGAAACGCTTGGAAAATTTAGATTTAGAATCTGTGGGAAGAGTGTGCAAAGCAATCATGAGCAGTATCTTTTATTCTCAACTGCCCTCGCCTGTGTCCATCCACCTCTTGCTCCTGTACATGGCCGACTCAATAATGGTATCTATGGCAATATCTCTTATTCCCTACAGCCATCCGCTGTGTTCATCCCCCTGCTGTTCCTGCTAAAGGTCAGCGCAATGTCACTGGTTTAACCTTTGGGTCCACAGTGATCTACAGCTGTAATGTGGGATACACCTTGAATGGAAGTTCTACAATAACTTGCATGGCCAACAGACAGTGGAGTGGCAAGGCACCTGATTGCAATCGTAAGCTGTAAATCCATCAAATACGTCTATCAGTCATTTAGGTGTGTTCATGCATTCCATCACTAAATGGTAAAGGTGGCTGCACAGTCACTGAAATGCTTGGAGAATTTAGAATCTGTGTGCAGAGTGTACCATGCAATCATGAGCAAAACCTCTTATTTCCTACAGCCCTCCGCTGTGTCCATCCCCCTCTTGCTCCTGTACGTGGCCAACGCAATGTTACTGGTTTAACCTTTGGGTCCACAGTGGTCTACAGCTGTGGTACAGGATATACCTTGAATGGAAGTTCTACAATAACTTGCATGGCCAACAGTCAGTGGAGTGGCAACACACCTGATTGCAATCGTAAGCTGGAAATCCATCAAATATGTGTATCAGGCATTTGGCTGTGTCCATGCAGTCCATGCAGTCCATCAGTATATTGTTGTTTCCATCTGAGATCTTTCTGCAGATTTTTTCTTGAACTGTACATTTTAGAGAGTGTGGTAGAATGCCCCCCTAGTCGTACAAACCATACATCTCGTCTGCAGTTCCTGCTAGCACCAGTGTGAATAGGTATACCCAGAAAGAAGACTTGCTCTCCATGCAAACTCTGATTTTCCTATTCTTTCTGCTTCTCCGCTCTACAACGTGCCTTTTGTTTGTGTTGAATTTCATGTATTTGCATGACGGCTATATACAAGCAAAGTTCTAACTGTGCCCTCCCTGCAGCTGTCAGCTGTGGTCCCGCCCCTGATGCTCCTGCAAATGGTCTACGAAGTGGCTCTGGTAGAATCTATAAATCCACAGTGACCTACACCTGTAACCGAGGTTACACCCTGCAGGGAGACAACACACGTACTTGCATGGCCAACAAGCGGTGGAGTGGGAGAGCACCTACTTGCAGTCGTAAGCTGCTCACAATCAGATGTTCTACTCTAGACATACATCGACATCAATAGTCCATCAGGGCAATGATACTGCAGTGTGAAGACAGTGGGGACATTTTCTCAATTCAAAGGCAAATAGCTAAGAAACAACAAGTGTAAAAACAATATACATACAAGTAGATAATGGCACCCTTTTTATTTGTGCCCGGTGTCTAGTATGACAGGCATAATGAATGAACAGAGTAGTGTATCTATTTTTGTCCATAATTTACATAGGTAGGTATTATCAGACATATACAAACGAATCATTTCCAGCCTAGCACAAATTGTAGTAATATAGAACCTGAAGCTATAGAGGTCGTTTAGTACACATCAAGTGGCTAGATATCAAACACAATTTTGAGCATTTCTACCAGCCTTTCTGCAAAAGCTTGCAAAGTTTTTGAGAGCCAGCCTGCAGTGTTCTTTAAACTGCTAAACATTGCTTTTGAATGGTAGAAGTTCATATGGCCTTTGGCTTGTGTGAGGCTCGCACTTGCTACTCTGCTGAGTTACTCGTCCCTCGCCGAACGGTCACCGCAAGTGCCTCAAAAACAGGATAATTGCAATCTTGCTCTGCTCTGCTCGACAGCTAGCAAGAGCCTCTTAAGTACAAAACTTAGTCAGAAAAATGACCTAAACTGCGTACATAAAGATAAACTTTAAACCACATTCAGGTGAAGGGAGATGGCTTAATGTCTATACACGAACTCAATCAAATATAAAACAAAACTGAATCATAAGTACATCAGAAATCATATTAAACCAACTCACCCAACAAAATATCTAATTATTGTGATGTGCTACAACAACAGAAAGGTGTAAACAGGTGACTATCTGACCATGATGACAAACAATATGGAACCTAAAGCTACACATGGCACACACTGTTTACAAACACACTAGGATAAAATAGATGAGTCATGGAGGGAGGCATGACTACCTCACAGCATGTAATGGTACCACAGAACATTCTTTTAGTGTGTAGGCTCAGACAGTGCATCTCGGCCTGAGTTCTACTGAAACCAGCATGAATAGTCCAGAAAAAAATGCCAATAGAGAAAAGGTGCTGACCAGGACTAGAGAAGATTTAGAAACAAGGAATCCCGTTGCTCCTGTTCTGCTGCTCAATTCAGATATCTATTAATATCCGTATTAGCGCGGAAATGCTGAAAATGATGGCCAATAATTGATCAGTCAATGTGGTGCTGTTAAAGAAACTCTAGTACCTCTCCTGCTTGACTACATGCTGTGATTCCTAGTGAGAGTGATTTGGAATGGAATGGTGCCCCTCAGAGCAGCCATGGCCATGTTTGCAGATTAATATTCCTTCCAAATATTTAGCTTAGTGTTGTCCATACTGCAAAATGTATGCCAGGCTTGAGCTGATATGTTAGGTGGCTGAGAAGATTAACCATCTGACAATACATTGCGGCCAATAATAGATACATTACTCTAGTGTTTACTAGGCCACTTTAGTTAGTACGTATGTACATACAGATACATGTACTCATGTGCACCATATCTGTGTTGGTGTGTATGGTTCATGTATATATATACATACATCTGCATGTGTGTAGTTTTGTACATGTATAGTAAGTATGTGGATTTACTTGCATGATTGTGCATGTGTATACTTGCATGCCCTTTAGTTTGCATTGAATTGCAAGTGCTTGCCATTGTATATAGCTACAGGGAAAACTGTACCTGTACCTTTCCTGCAGGGATCAGCTGTGGTCCAGCCACTGATGCTCCTGCAAATGGTCAACGAAGTGGCTCTGGTACAACCTTTGAATCCACAGTGACCTACACCTGTAGCCAAGGGTACGCCCTGCAAGGAGACAACAGTAGAACCTGCATGGCCAATGGACAGTGGAATGGGAGGGCACCTACTTGCGATCGTAAGCTGCTTTGCGAGCATTATGTATGTTCCACTATAGATATATATGGACATTGGCAGGTGGGGATTTGTACACATTACCCAGTGTTGGGGATTAGTGACAAATGGCAGCAATCAGTACAAATCCCCATCTGCCTACAGAGCGCTCAGTCACGCCTTGACTGCTAGCCTCTACCTGTTTCTATTGAAACCACAAGTGTTTCACTTGGGGCGGATTTAGAAGCAGCCAGTCATCCGGTTCAACCATCAGTACGCCACACTGATGAGCCCCAATCAGGGCGAAACAGCTGTCTGTGGCTCTTCCATCTTTTGGGATGACTGGGGAGGCGATCACTGGTTGCCGCAAATAGGACCTCGTGTCCCCCTGGCCATGGTATCAGTTATACTGACCTGGTCAGGTTGGCGTAATATCCAGTGATTACTGCCATTTGTCATATATTGACATTATTTCCCGCAAAAGTCCATTAGGACAATGAAGTTGTAGTGTGATGACAGTTGGGAATTGGCCTAGATTCTCTAGTAACTGAGCTAACAAGCAGCAAGTAGAAAGGCAGTATTCATACACAACTAGATATTGACATAATGGCTGCATAAAGGTAGACAATTATTGTCTGTTTGTTCAGTGCATGTCTATTGCATGTGACATGTTTACATTGTTTCCTAGGCTGTTAATGTTGGTATATATACGCAGACACAAATATGTACTTACACCATGACTGCATTTATGATGCAAGTCTATGCTGTACATGCATGTATGGTTCGTAATGTATATATAGTTGACGTGCTTCACATGTACATGTCTTCATACGTATAGTTGAAGTCTATGAGCATTCTGTTTGCACATTTTGTGTACTTGCATTATAGCTACAGGGAAAGTTGTACCTGTGTCCTCCCTGCAGCTGTCAGCTGTGGTCCTGCTCCCAGTGCCCCTGCAAATGGTCGACAAATTGACTCTGGTACAACCTTTGGATCCACAGTGACCTACACCTGTAACGTAGGGTACACTCCGCAAGGAGACAACGGACATACCTGCATGGCCAATGGAGAGTGGAGTGGGAGGACACCTATATGCAATCGTAAGCTGCTCGCTGTTCTAATTCTACTTCTACATGGCATCAAAAGTCCATCAGGGCAATGATACTGCAGTGTGATGACAGTTGGGGGTTCACCGGGTTTGTGTAGGCACAGAGCTGACAAGCAGCAAGTAGAATGGCAGTATACATGCTCAGCTTTATTGTGAATAAATTATGCTCAGTGTGTGCAGTCAATTGTTACATATGACGTAACACATATATAGTAGGCCATTATGTTTGATATGTGTACACAGATACATGTATCAGACAGCACGGTAGTGCTGTCTATGTAGGGATGGTGGTGGTTGTTTGTATACCGTAATACAATGGAAAACCGCCGCTAGCGTTCTACAGAGACAAGCATCGGCGAATGGAACAGGCGAGTAGAATGTGTGCGCTGTACACAAACGAACGCTAACCGTTCTTCCAAGTGAAAAGGCGCCAGCGCGTAGAAAACGTCCTTGGCAGTTTTCGGATATCGTCTTTTTCTTCTTCTTCTTCCAATTCTTCTTCTTCTCCACGCGCTGTACCTCACGAACTCTAAGGGGTGTGGTCTTAGCTTTAACACAGTATCACGCGGGTTTCCGCCCACTGTATTCTTTTGTACATTAGAGAGTGCCATGTAAATGACGATTTTCCCAGCTTCACTGACGACGCTGATCTGTAAGACGCCATTTGCAATGACGTCACACAATGGCCGCCTCGCTCCCAAACAAAGATGCCGCCATTTGCAATGATGTTTCTCGACCGACTGGTTGTGTCTCGATACGCAGTTTCTCCTCTTTGACCTTTCCTGCGCATCAGGCGGCCACAGTTACCGCAATTATGGTAAGCCTACACTTTCGGTTACCTTCGCGGTATTTCTTCGCCTTAAGCTCTGTATTCTATAGCTACTATTCTGTGTTTCTGTTCCTTGTTATATGACGCCCTGTGGCTAGGGCGAGATACTCTGTGGCCGGAGCAATTCACTCTGTGGATGGGGTTGGGGCGAGATGCTCTGTGGCCGCAGCAATTCACAAAAAGCCGCCACACCTCTTCCTGCTTCTTGTGCAACGTAAACACTGAGGCCAGAGGTTGCTACGCGAAGCGAGACTACATGTATGGTGGCGATTAGATAGGAGTGGTCTATCTGGCAGACAAGACAGAGTGCATGACATTACGGTTATGCATAGATAGCACAGTAGTGCTGTCTATGTAGGGATGGTGATGGTTGTTTGTATACCGTGACAATGGATAACTGCTGCTAGCATTCTGGCTACAGAGTGAAGCATCAGCGAATGGAACAAGCGAGTATAAAGTGCGGGCTGTACACAAACAAATGCTAATCATTCTTCCAAGTGTAAAGGCTCAAGCGCGTAGAAAACCTTGGCATTTTTTTGGATTTCGTCCTTTTCTTCCAATTCTTCTTCTCCACACGCTGTAGCTCACGAACTCTAAGGGGTAGTTTCACCACAGAATTACGCGGATTTCTACTCCCTGTACTCTTTTGTACATTAGAAATCACAGCCCAAACCATAGATAGAGTATATAACATCTATGCCCACACAAACTGCCACCTTGTACATTCAGTATGTTGCCAATGACAGCTGGGAGTAGGGAGCAAACCATCCACAGGTTTACATCGCTAATTTCTTTGGTCAGGCTGCATTCATTTCAATTCATTTTCCGGCGCATGACAGTGCTCTGAATGTATATATGGATCTTAACAATTAAAACAAAAACCCTCCAATGGGCCTCGCTCATCCATGCAAACTATGTGCCTGTATGCCTGCTACTACTTCCATAAGCATTCAACATGCCCATGTACAGTTTACACTCCATAAAAACTTTAGAAACAAGGCGAATAAAAAGGTTTCCTGCAAAAACATTCACAAATGTAGGGATGGTGCAGTGAGTCATTAAAAATCGAGTACGTGCACCAACACACCACACTGGCAACAAAAGTCCAGATACAAGGAGGGGGTCCCTTGCCAGTCTGGCAATCCACAATCCTTGCAGGTCACGATTCATCGCCTTCAAGAGACTTTGCATATATTGCACCCAAGTCAACATTCTCAGGCTTCAAGACACTTTGAAGCCGTTGTCACCATCCCTACATCTGGCAACATCTTACTGCGCCAACTATATATTCCAGTGACACCATAGTTAGTGACATTTAATGCTGCGACTTACACAGCCACACTCTGTGATGCAGAACCCTATACTTTCTGCTCCAATCACTTCCTTGCAAGGTATATATGATGTAGTCACCCTTCACGTCCATATCATGTGCCAGGATACACATGCAGGCCCTGCATTTGAAATGCTTACTTTGCCAAACCAATAAATTGATGTGTTGCCACTTCAAGCCAAATCCTGTACCAGCCACCAACAACATTACACATGCAGATATCATATCGATCTCACATCTACATCTGCTCTCTGTGTATTATCAGGACCTCAACAGAGACAACAGGTACCTTTCACATGCTGCCCTGCATTTGAAATGCTTACTTTGCCAAACCAATAAATTGATGTGTTGCCACTTCAAGCCAAATCCTGTACCAGCCACCAACAACATTACACATGCAGATATCATATCGATCTCATCTCGGTAATGATGTTGCAGTGTGATGACAGTTGGTGCAGTGTCTTTTGTGATAAGATTAGCATACCAGTAATGGAATATATATATGAATTTTTATCAATATACTAAAGTATCTAATATCGGGCAAAAATCCATAAACAAATAAAGGATAACAAAAAGAACTCCTACAAAAGAGGCCGCATTCCTTATTTCACTAACCAGGAGTCACAGCCTGGATTGAGTTGTGTGGTTGAGATTCGTTCTTCAGAGTTCCTTTTTAGTATCACATTGTGTGATCATTTATCATCTACCATTTTAGGATTTAAAGCTCAATTTATTGCAAATTCTTGCAAAGAATCGAATGCATCTAGTCCGCAACTTGTACTAACACCAGTATGAATAGGCTTACCCAGTGATAAAAATAACTTCCTAATGCTAAATAATTCTTAAGCAGAAATGCATTAATTTTTGTTGTTCCTGTTCTCTCTGCTGCTCTCCTGCTCTGCTCTGCTGCTGCTTGCAGATTCTTCTTCTTCCATAAATGTATATAGCTAATTATTGTCCCTTACTGCAACTTTGTGCCAGGCTTGAGCTGATTTGTTAGGCAGCTGAGGAGATCAATAGTCTGTAAATGCATTGTGGCCAATAATAAATACCCTACTCTAGTGTTTACTAGGCCACTATAGTTCTCACATGCACCATGCCTGTGTTGGTGTGTATGGTTCATGTATATACATACATGCATCTGTGTGTGCATGATTGTGCATGTGTATACTTGCATGCTCTTTAGTTTGCATTGAAGTGTATGTGCTTGCCACTGCATAAAGGTATACAATTATGCTCTGTGTGTGCAGTGCATGTTTATTGCATGTGACATATTTATATTTTTTCCTATATAGGCCGTTAATGTTGGTATATATACGCAGACACTAATATGTATATACACTATGACTGCATAGGTGTTTATGATGCAAGTCTATGCTGTACTGTAAATGCATCTGTGTGTGGTTTTGTAATGTATATATAGTTAATGTGCTTCACATGTCTTTTTACGTATAGTTGTGGTCTATGAGCATTCTGTTTGCACCTTTTTTGTACTTGCATTGTAGATACAAACAAAGTTGTAACTGTGTCCTCCCTGCAGCTGTTGACTGTAGTCCTGCCCCCAAAGCTCCTGCAAATGGTCGACAAATTGCCTCTGGTACAATTTTTGGATCCACAGTGACCTACACCTGTAACCGAGGGTACACCCTGCAAGGAGACAGCAGACGTACCTGCATGGCCAATGGACAGTGGAGTGGGAGGGCACCTACTTGCAATTGTAAGCTGCACACTGTTCTCTTTCTACTTCTACATGGGTGTCAAAAGTCCTCATACTCAGCAATTGTGCTCAGTGCGTGCAGTCAGCTGTGACATATAAACATAACCATTATGGTTGTATTCATGTGTACACAGATACATGTATGTACAATGCCAGTGGTGTCTATGATGCATGTCTATGTATACTGTAAATGCATCTGTGTGTAGTTTAGTTAATATATAGTTGATGTGCTTGCCCATAGACAAGACGTCTGCGAGCATTTCTGCCTGTCTTTTTGTTTGGATGTACGTACGTACTTACATTGTAGCTACAACATTAGCTGTTCCTGTTCTCTCTGCTGCTCTCATATGTAAGCTCTTGTATTATTTGTGTGGAAAATGATGAAAATAGATCACTTGATGCGGGGCTGGTAAGAAATTCAACCATTTGACTTTGTACTGTGATTCCTGGTGAATGTGATATCTATGATAAATGGTACCCCTCTAATGCAGCACCCAAACTCTATTCGCTTTTTGTAGCCAGAGTAGGATTCCTTTTATCTGTTAATGGAAATTTTCGGCCAATAACAAAAACTTTCAGATTGCGTAGATTAGCTCCAATCGCCATGGTGGGTAGAAGTGGAATCTTCAATGCACTGGCTTGGTAATGTACATATACGCAACAACTTAGTGCTAGGCTAGAGAAGAAAAGTTTGACAGTTGAAAAAATTGAGCGGCCATCAATACATTGTGTTCAGTAATGGATATACATACTGCTCTAGTGTTTACTAAGTATTGTAGATATAATTATGTATACAAACATATCATTTACGTACCTGTTGGAAAGGACTGGGAATGTGACAATGACTCCTCGTGGTCAATAATGATGAGACCACAAGGCAACTACAAAATCTGAGTATATATATATATGTACACATAAGATACACAAGACATCATGCATTGCAACATACGCATAAACAACCATTACACACTACATACTACATCTCCCCACTTAAGTTTAACTTCCGCACAAAAGTCAGAGGTCTAGTTAAATCTTGCAAGCCCTTTACGGAAAATGGTGTTGATTGAGGGTCTTGTCTCTGGCTTGAACTGGCTTTTTGCTGTCTGTTTGAACTGTGTGGTTAGGATTTGGAATGACGGTGTCTGGCTAAACATTCCATGGAACTACTGGCAGTACCAATCCTGTGTCAGTCTGGATTGAGACAGATCCTACTGCTTTCACAGTGGTGGCTGGGACCCAATGGGGCTTCCTGTGGAAATTGCAAACAAGAACAGGCTGCCAATCCTGCACAAAAGGAGGCCTGCTGTGATGGTCATGTTGCTGTTTCTGCCTTGATTGGTTGCAAAAACTCTGTTTTGGGAATGTAAGTTCAGACGAGTGCCACAACACACCCCAAAATCAACACAGAGGGAGGTACTGCCTCCTTGTTAAGTGGAAGTAGAAAACGAAGAAACTAGCTCAGTGGTGCTGAAATAACAGGCCAGAGGCCATCCTTCTCACTCTTTCTCATATCTACCTTCAATGTCTATATGCAAGCCTCTCCACCAAACCATCTGACAAAGGGTGATATATGGTGACACACGTATATGCTTGATCCCGTGAAACTTTCAGAAACAAGCAATTTCTTCAGATAGAAACAGAGGCACATTGTCAGAGACCTGCTGCTCGGTGCCAAAATATGTCTCAGTCCTACAACAAGCCGGAATCCATCACCAGTTGACATGCAACAACTGACCTGGCAAGTATATATTATATATATACTTCTTTGATTTTCTTCAAAGGTTCCTGGTCCAATGCCGGAGTTACCATGATGTCATCTAGATAGCAAATTACATTTGGCAGACCTTGAAGGATCTCATCTGTAGCCTTCTGAAATAAGGCTGAAGCAGAGGCCACCCCACACGGTGACGAGGTGCATCGGAATGTGTATTGATGGTGAGGAACTGTTTGGATTCGTCTGTCAGGGGCATCTGCTGGTATGCGGATCGATGACAAATCAACATTCGCGAATTACCTCCCTTCTGATAAGGCTCATCATCAGCTCTGTCAATTTCGCAATGGATAGCAATCTACATCTATAGGAACTGGTTTACGTTGTTAACTTGTGGTCTCCACAGATGTGAGACTTCCATCACTCTTAAGTATTGCAACTACGGGAGCTGCCCAGTCGCTATTAGTGACTTTCTTGATCACTCTGCTGCTTTCAATCTCTCCAGCTCTCTGTCCAATGGTTCCCGTTATGCAAAAGGTACAGAGCAGAGAAAGACAACAGTAGGTTTTGTCCCTGGCTTGACAGCTAACTTGGCTTTGAACTTTGGCATCTACCCCAGCTCCTCTCTAAAGACCTTGGGATGCTCCTGCACCACTACTTTCACTGTCTACAAGTTTTCACCCAAATAGGCCACCCCTAAGCTGATGCTCTGTAGTCAATCACGGTCAAACGGTGAATGCTGCACCTGTACCAAGTTCCATTAGAACTGAGACTTTGTCTAGGGTAGCGATTAGCAGAGTCTCACTGGAACCTTTCACATAAAGAACAGGAAGCTAACCAAACCAGAATCCATCAAAATAATTTGCAGCGTTTTCTACCTCTTACCCATTTGGTAGCTCAGTTGCCTCTCCCTCCGATGACTGGTTGGACTGCTTACTGTGACAAAACTTGGCCAGGTGTCCTCATTTGTTGCAGTTGTGGTATGCTGTACCTTAGTGGTGACCCTTTGCCATAAGTTGGCCGTCTATGCCACATCAATAACATAGCCTGCTGCTGTTACCTGGCTTCCTCACCTGGGCCACTTGATCTACAGCCTGCAACTCTACTTCCTTCAGTCCGTGGATTCTCTGCCGACTGTGCAATCTCAATTACCTGGTTGAATTTGAGGTTGGGCTCTGTAGAGTCTCCTCTGGGTGGCTTTGTTCTGGAGCCCGGAGACACATGATCATGCAAAGCCTCATCCAGGTGGTCCCAGAACTCACATTTTTGTCAGCTGTCTTATCTCGGCAACAAAGTTAGGCACTGACTCATCTAATCATTTTTCTGTGGAACCGAAATTTCACCAACAGCTGTGGCTCAAAATGGGCCCTGAATGTGTGTACTATTTGTTTGCCAATGTCTTCTCCTTAGGCAAACTCTGTGCCAGTAGGTATCTCAAATGTACTTTGGCCCTTCCACCTGCTGCGTGCTTGTCCTCTGTCACTTCGTTTGTGGAGGCTTGGGGCAAACTTGGGGGATCTTAATGGTTGCCACCATCCCACCTTTGTCGCCATATTGTTGGTGCGTACCGAAAGGCGACAATGACATCGTATAGGTAACTACGCATAAACAAAAATTGCACACTACATACACTAAAGTACTATGCCTGCGTTGGTGCCCCCAAAGCTCCTGCAAATGGTCAACGAAGGGGCTCTGGTACAACCTTTGGTTCCACAGTGACCTACAGTTGTAATCCAGGATACATCCTGCAAGGAGACAACAGACGTACTTGCATGGCTGATAGACAGTGGAGTGGGGTCACAAGTCATTGCAGTCGTGATCTTACAAAATTTGCTAAACAAGTTCATAAAATGCTCCAAATGTGTGAGGCTGATAACGTGAGAGTGCATGCATATCAACAATATTGGTGCCAGGCAGGTATTGTATGATATCTAGCTGCATGCACATGAACTTACATGCACATTTGTCACTGTTTATAACTAGGACATGTATATATAATATTATATATATATATATGTATATATATATTATATATATATATGTATACCCTATGAAATAACATGTGCAGGTACACCCATGCCCAATGTCACATTAGCCAGATCATCACTGGACAGTCTTTTAATCCGCTGGTCAGTGAGCTCTACAGAATATTTGAGCGTTACCAACTACACAGTGTATTGGTCAGGACCTTTTGCAGAGACATACAAAACTATTTCAGCAGGCTATAATAACTACACTATTAAGGGCTTGTACTCCAACAGTCCCTACACTATTGCAGTAGAAGCTATTGATCCTCTTGGAAGACAGAACAGCACAAATCAGCTATATTTCACCTCACCCACTGGTTAGTTTGTATATATATGCATGAGCTAGATATATCATGGTGTGACTGCGTATCATTTCACATGATCATTTGCCGCTATCTGTGCAACTTTATTCTTATTATGTAATAATTATTATATACTTTATAGTTATGTATGATTGTAGTGAGATTGTATGCATTTCTGTTTATTTTATTTTTTCACGATGATTTAAATAGCTCCTTCAATGAAGATTGCCATTCTGCCTGAGTTTGCTCTACAAGTGATGTGGACACCAGCTCCTGATGCCAGCCGCTCCTCTCTCACTTATGTCATCAATGTTACAGTAGAGTCAGGTGGTACCAAAGAACTATCTGCATCTGTTACACATCCTATCAGCTTGGAAAAGTTTACTGGATTCTCCTCCTACAGTGCAGGTAGTGTGTTACTGCAGGCAACTAACCCTGGTGCAGTGAGTAAAGCTGTCACAGTTAGCTTCAGGATGGTGAATCTCACAGGAGAAGGTGTGCTATAAGGCTTGAAGTCCATGTATCTCATTGCATGCATATTCATGTACTAGACTTCTATCAATGCTTTATTTCTCGGCATGTTTGGTCTATAAATTGTTCTATTGCAGTGAGTAATCTTACAGGTGAATGGATTGACAACAACACCCTGAGAGTGAAGTGGGAACCTGTACAAGTGACAGTTGGAGTCTCTGCAGCATACACAGTTAATGCCTCACCCATTATTGGAATTGCAGATGAACTGCAGAGTCTGTCTCAGGCAAATGTCACAGAAATTCAAATTTGTATAACAACAATGAGAACTTTTGTAATATTGGGCAATCTTCACCCAAGTTTGTTTTACCACGTAACGGTAGTGGTACACCTAAATCAATTTCAGGATCCCAGTCTTTCCATTAGTGAGTTATGGTAAAATGAATAATATAATGGAGTATAGCTATAATATCAGTAGTTGATATGTAAGATGAAGTTTAGTATGTGGCGAAGATCATTTAGGCAATTAACTCAGATGAGTAATATATAATATTACTAGTTGGTAAGATGTGGCAAAGATTTTCTTGCAAGTCTCCAACCAAACACTTTGAAACATGACTGTGCATTTAGGCAATTCACTCCATACTTCCTTTCATTGGTGTATGCTGCGCCTAAAGTGTTAGGGTAACAGATGATGAGTGTAAGATATAGAGCAGACCGAATGTTATACACCAGTGATGATTTGGTGTCAGTACTGTATGTTATATTTGACCCATTACAGATGGGCCATCCTCTGCTGCTGCTGGCAATTGTGCAAGTGTTGTCTCACTGGGAACCTTCCTGGGTGGACTGGTGGCTGGCATTGTTTTAATACTTTTGGTTGAGGGGATTGTGTTTGGGGTAATGAAGTTGAGGAGACATGGAAAGGTCACTAAGTCAGCAAAGGAGATGAAGGAAAGGTAAACCTTTACAGCTATACATTGCATGTTTACATATACATAATATGTAATTATATGTATACATATACTACACAAATGTAGTGAATGTGATGTGTGTGGAGGACAAAATGTTGACGATTTTGAAAGGATCAGTACAGAATTAAACCAATAGTGTTAGAATGTATATTATGCATCTGTGTGGCTCACTATTGGGATGAGTACTGGTTTGAGGTGCTCCCATGTAGTAGCGAGGCTACCTAAATAATATAACATTTACATATAATTGTATGTAACATGGTTAGTAAACTCTGTCGAAGATGAATAGTGATGTATCTCATGCTATCAACCATGCAACCTTGCAAAAGGCAATGTCAGTAGTCCTGCTAAATGTCCCCCATGCAGCCAAGGACTGCCGGGTAAATTATGGACCCTCTGTGATAGGATATGAGTGCTGCTGAGAGTACCTCAGTTGGCTATCCTAGCCACCCTGGATGTCTACAGTAGAGTGTTTTGACTTCAGATCTACAGTTCTTTACTAATATTGTCTACTAACCACCTCAGCTTCTGAGGTCACGGTTCTAACCTGTCTTGCAGCATTGTGGGAAGCACAGAATGCATATAGATATGTGGCATCCATGGGAAACACCTTCCCACCAAATGGTATGCATTCTTGCCTGATAGTGTCGGAGGAGATTTGGACCCCTAATATAATAGTTGTGACCCGCAGTTTCATATATCCGGCATATGAATGGACTCCCCTATTTACCACGATCCACTGGGCTGCTTTAGTTACAAAACAACTGGCTGACTGTTGTGCACTGTGTAGCTGCTAGCAGCGCTAGCTAGCAAGAGGAAGGGGACTTGGAGACGCTGCAAGAGATTATCCTAAGACAGGAGGTTCCCCCTGAATGATTGGAACCATTATGAAGAATTCTCCTAACTACCTTTGTTAACGATGCGAAATCTTTGGACACTGATCACCGTGGAATAACTGCATGATTATCTAAATTAGTCCTTAGAAAGGGTGTTAGCCACGTAACACTTGGGCGAGACCCTGAAGAACATCCAACCATAGATACATTACTCTATGGTCGGGCTAGGTGTGCCTTGAGAAACGGCTCATTATGCCTTGCAGTGTAGCACTCCTATGTGCACTGACCATGAGTGGTCAGAGCTTCTGTGCCAACCTCATGGACAGGTGTTCTAGGACTGTCTATGACCGACTAGGCACAAGGTGTAGAGACCAACATCCTTCCTGAGGACGAATTAGGATAGTTCATGCAGTTATTCCACGGTGATCAGAGTGCAAAGGTCTCCTATTGTGTATAAAGCCAGCCACGAGAAACCTTCACATGGTGATCCAATCATCCAGGAGGGGTCCACCTAGCCCTACGATGATTTGGATGAACGATGAACTATCCTAGGATATTTTGAACAGGGAGTCCAAATATTCTGTGACAATGGTTACTTTGGCACTCTGAGTGCTAGAAGAGGCAGCCGAGGAGTATGTGTGGATGCTTGGTAACTGCATATTTGAAGTGGGTTTCAAATTTTATGTACAGTTGTTTTTATGCACACACTAAAGTGCCCAAAAACACTGAGTGACCACGTCGCCATGGAGACTAACCCTGCCTATGCCAGTGTGCACTAAACTACCAAGTTGTAACAGCAGCTACAAAGAGTTTAACTGTTTGAGTTTACTGCAACAAATTTTGAACGTAGTGCAAAAAGCCACTCACACATCATATCTGTAGCAGCAAATAACATTAACCCCATAGTGGGATCTGATGTTGTGAAACAAAGTGTGTGTTATGCTGTACTTGCTATAGCCTCTACTGCATATGTCATTAAGGGGCTATATCGTATGTATTCCTGAAGCTATTTCATATATAGTATATATATATGGCTGAAGCTGAAATTAATGTTGTGCACTACAAGACAATGACATGACACATGTTTATGGACACATGTTTATGGACACCTGCATGCATACACTATGTGTGCACACACACATAAGGTCACACACAGAACAAGCTTTTGACTGATTGGTTGGATAACTCGTCATACAAATAGTTTGCTGAATATACTGCAATTTTGGATAAACAACCTGTGTAAGTAACTAGTATCAATGGCATGGTCACTCTCGTCTGTAATCAAGTCTCCAGGTCTACAATTTTGTTTTGGGTGTTTTGCTTGTGTGTATGATTTGCTGATGATGGCATATATTGGCGTATTGCTTACAGAGTACTTAAATTTGCTATGCCAGTACATGGTGTAAATTATGTATAATTTTATTTAAGTGCGGATTGCTTGAGAGATATATGCTGGTGTATATGCTTTTGGCCTTGGTTAATGCTGCTTTATGTGTTGTGGCGCACGTGACACGCTATATTATAAGGGTACATTTATAATATTATGCCACTGTAGCAACTCCAATTGCACAATTGCACTGTTGTTACATGGTTATGCTTTATGTGTTGTGTTGGTTGAGATGATTGATGCTTTTACAGATTATAGCTTGAAACCCTGACTTAATTGTACTGTGTTGAATGGATTGTGTACATAAAGGCATAATATGTTGTGTGTGAGCATATTCACCTATGAAACTGTCTCTTGCTCTTAGATACTTTTTGTACATTTTAATATGCAAAGTAGTGGATGTTTTCGTCCATGGCACCTGTATTGTACAGATACCATCTTCATTGGTGAGGTGCTTAAAAGAGGATGTGTAATTATATATTTTATATAAGGCATGTGCAACAGGTGATAGTGACAAATAGAATGCTGACTACTGGTGGGTGACAGTGGTGTACTATAGCTTTGGCTTGGGTGGTGGGACACTGGTCGAGCAAATTAGATCCAAAGCAATCTATTAACTACAGCACACTGCCATAACATAATAAGTAAAACCCCTATACAGCAATCAATTATAGATGAGAATGCACATTTATGTCAATAATTTTGCATTATTATACACCAGTATATGTATAATGTAGCTGATCAGGAAAATAACCCTTCAAACGATAACACGTAACTGTAACTAGTACTCCTGCACTCAGTTGTGAATTTCCTTCTGCCACAACTGTATATATATGTGTAATTCTTTCATACCATGACACATCTATCCCCACTCTCATACTTCACTACAGAACCAATCAGCTGGTATATAAGTGGTCGACGCAAGATCTCTGGTACAATCTTTGGGTCCACAGTTATTGCAATGCAGGCGACACCTTACAGGGAACTTCTAGTTTGTGCTATCAAATTCCAGTGCCTAGACACGTTTCTGGATGCTAGGTGTTTGGCTATGGGTCCATGTGTATATTCTTGATAGGCATCTACTCCTCCATGCAATGCAGGCTACACCTTACAGGGAATTGGCACACTAACCTGCATGACCAACAGACGGTGGAGTGGGAGGGCACCTACTTGCAGTGGTGAGTAGCTACGACTACAATCAAATACCTCTTAGCAAGTGTACATAAGAGATATGAGCATGCAACCAAGTATATATACCCACAAGTATGCATGAATTAAAGCAAATAAACTTCTACCAAATTCCAGTGTCTAGACATGTTTCTGGATACTAGGTGTTTGGCTATGTGTACATGTGTATATTCTTGATAGGCATCATTATCCTGCATGAGTAATGATGCTCAATATCGTATTCGTGGGTTGCACTCCAACACACCTTACAATGTTACAGTAGAAGTTGTTGGTACAAATGGGGACAATCTTGGTACAGGTCAACAGATTTTCACTTCACCCAGAGGTTAGATTATTCAGCCTGAGTGATATGGTTTTGCTTATAGTGCTACTCTATGGGTCATTTCTGGCTTGTATTATTTCTGTAGCTCCTTTGATGTACATTGCAATCCTGTGATATTCAGGATGGTCACCATCACAGTAGAAGGTAACGTAGGCTATATGCTATGAACTATATATAGCTGAAAGCATATAATAGTAATTGTAAAAGCATATAACAGTAAAATGTTCACAATTGATCGATGTCATGCTTTTTACTGTTAAAGTACCAGTTTTAAAGCCAAGCCTGATTTACTGCACCAGATATATAGTACATGCAGGTTACATGCTATGAACCATATGTTGCAGAAGGCATATAATAGTATATAATTACGTATTAAAATGTTGACAGTTGATCGACGTCATGCTTTATTACTGTTACAGTACCAGTTTTAAAGTCTGATTTACTGCACAAGACATAGAGTACACCTAACATTTCATGCCGTTGGAAACGACACTCAGCAGGTGTGAAAAGGTTGAAAGGCATTTCCACACCATGGACTTTGCATATGTCCAAATTGAATGAGCCAGTGCCTATGGCTAATGTTATTGCCATGAATGTTGTCGATGACACTGAAGTGGGCCATCATGTACCAGCTGAGCAAGGTATATCAATCTACATGGGCTGAGGGCTGATTAGTTTGCCAGTAAATTGCATTCAAAGTATTGGTTTTAGCCAAAACCATCGTAAGACATAGGTATATATAATTTACATTTGATCCAACATTCAGGATAATTTCCCCATTAGTCTACTAGTTTCTCCTAGCTCCTTTAATGCACATTGCAATCCTATGATATTCAGGATGGTCACCATCACAGTAGAAGGTAACGTAGGTGACATGCTATGTACCATATGTACCTTATAGTACCTTGTTGCAGAAGGCATTTAAATAATAGTATATAATTACGTATTAAAATGTTCACAGTTGATCGACGTCATGCTTCATTACTGTTACGTACAGTAGCAGTTTTAAAGCCTGATTTACTGCACAAAACATTGAGTACACCTAACATTTCATGCAGTTGGAAACGACACTCAGCAGGTGTGAAAAGTTGGAAAGGCGTTTCCACACCATGGACTTTGCATAAGTCCAAATTGAATGAGCCAGTGGCTATGGCTAGTGTTATTGCCATGAATGTTGTCAATGACACTTAAGTGGGCCATCACGTACCAGCTGAGCAGGTGTATCAATCTACAGTACATAGGCTGGGGGGATGATTAGTTTGCCATTAAAATTGCATTCAAAGTATTGGTTTTAGCCAAAACCATCGTAAGACATAGGTATATAGAATTTCCATTTGATCCACCATTCAGGACAATTTCCCTACATTAAGCTAGTTTTTGCACTTGGCAGCACACGACAGGTAGAGTAATGTGCTGTGTACGTTGCAGCTAATGACAATACAGACAATGCTCACAATGAGCCAAGCTCTTTATCCCAGCTTTGATATTGAATTTGGGGTGAGTGCATGTGAGTTAAAGGGCGCAGCAACTGTTTACGCATTGACCATTGCTGTTATGATGAGTATCTTCAGTGATATACCATTGGCCTAAGTACTAAAAGTGCCATTATAGAACCATGTTATTGTACCACGATGAGCCTAAATGCTTGTGCAACCCTGCAGTTGACTCATGATGCATATAGGTGTACTATAGTACTCGTATTCAGATTATAACTCTGCAAGCATACTCTTCATCAAGAAAGGGAACAAGGGTCGTGTGACCGCGTTGGATGCAAAGTTGACACCAGCCTCATTCCCCCATGTTAGCTCCCTCCTAGCAGTGTTGGTGCTCATTTGTGGGTTTGAATGACATATATATGTGAGAGGTGGGGTATGGCCCTGTATATATTTAGCAGTTATATTATGTATGATGTCACAAATCATGAGAGCATATGTATAGCCTTAGACATACCATGGCTATTCAGTGAGAGGTAGATTGTAGAGGGGTGGCAATCAGAGTGAACATAGTGGGTGTCCAGACCAATCAGTGGCCTATGACTGCCATGGGCCAGATAGAGACACAGTAAGTGTAGAGTAAGCTGGAAATGGACTATGTGGGATATACATATAGTATGCCCCTACAACTTGTGACAATATTCAAAATGTTTACATGCTATACTTTACAACAGAAAATGTGCATGGCTAAGAATGGCTTCAGCACTACTACTGTTTGGTCTGCAGGTAATTCAGAAGCCTTCAAAGTGTGTCCAAAGAGATGCACACATGCAATTTTGATGTTGTACTGAAGTGTATAGCAAGGGTCTCACTCGGATTCCTGCCATCATTAAAGTGCACTACAAATATATCCACAAAAATCTATCTGTATACCTATGATACTGCAGCAATTTAACTAGTGCAACTCCTAGGTACAATCATACTCATTAGTATGGCAAATAGGCTACATATAAATTATACCATACTCCCGTGTGTCATTAATACTGTAAATGGCCGGCTCTATAATAGGCACCTGTATTGTTTGCATGCCTATGTGAATATGTTTCAACCCCAGCACCCCAACCAACTGGTCCCACGAGATGATGGCCATCTACCGCAGGAAGGAGTAGGAAAAGCGCAAAGCATATGAGCACCGGATCAGAGAAATCAAGAGAGCCTCCTTCACACCATTGGTCTGAACTTCACCCTCCTGCGATCACCAGGACTAGGCCTTAGATTAGTCAAACCAGGTGTTCACCACCTGTCTCTAGTGACCATGCTCTCAATCTGATGGTCCTAGAGGACTATCTTGGTCACTGACACTGCAAGCCATCTCCTTTACTCACATTGACAGGCATAAAACTTACTGAATTGTTAGTACATTATAATATTATAAGTGTATGTCCCATATATACGTACATGTCTTATATAATTATGAATTTTAACTATAGTATTGGTGCTAAATCAATGTTGAAAGATTGTGGTGCATTAGAAATGGTAGCTATTGCTCATGCTAATGAAAGGTAAAAGTAGATAAGTATAGGTATAGGTATATAGCTACCAATGTAATGGGCATGTGAACAAGCTTGCAAGTGGGATAACAGTACAAGTGTAGCTGGCTTTACGGACAATTTGAAGCAGCATCCTGAACTTCATACATGGCAGTCACTTAGCTGACCACTCTATATGCGGTGTCATTGTTGTGTACAAGGTGTGCATAATATATATACTACATACACTAATGAGTTTAAAAATGGACTAATGTGCGCCAGTGACTTGTGACCATATTTGGGCAAAACTAGAGAGTTGCTTACAGAACAACATGCGTGCATGAGACTGGCTTCGGTTAGTCTGGAGGGAATGCACAACTTTGCAAATGGTACAGAAGGCGACTATATAACCACAAATGTAAGCAATTATGAATATTAATGCACTGCCATACCTACGTATGGTTGCACAACCATGCTTATACCCCACAAAGCATGCTTCTAATTTTATGATACAAAGTATATACCACATTACAGTCATTATATATTGATGCATAATGACTGTGGTGCGCACGTGGGTGTATATATGTGCGTGGGTGTGTTCGTTCTCTGAGGTTTTAGAGATAATTTGATTTAAAGGCTCTGCAAGGTGATTAGCCTTTCGAGTCCTGCTGCTGCTGATGTTCAGTCATACAAGATGGTACCAGGGCCACCATATGAAGGAATCGGCATCAGTACCAACAAATGGCTGAAAAGTAAGTTGAGGAAAGCAGATATTGTGAATGGAGAAGTAAAGCTGTGACAAATAAGATAAGGACAGAAGGGATACTGCACAAGATTGAAGTAAGTGGACAGGTATTGTTTAGAAAAGGGTACAGGTCTTGAGCATGAATGCATTAAAGGAGAAACTGTGGAAGGTTGAATGGAAACGATAAAGAAGGGAACAATAGGCTGATGGGAGCACATGCTGTCCTACAGTGCATTCTGTGCGCAGACAATAGCTGGACTTATTAACCATTACAACAACAGAAACACCAAGCCTCATCCCTGGATGAAGAAAGAGAAAGAAGCTGATGGGATCACATGCTGACCTTCAGTGTCAAGAGAGTGGTTGTACATTTTATGCCAAGACAATAGCTACGCTTAGTAACCATCAACAACAGAAACACAAAGCCTTAGCCCTGAAAGTGCTGACCTGTCCATACTGTGGAGGACAGTACAAGAAGCAAGATCTTGTGAATCATGTGATGTTTTCCCAAGTAAAAGCAAGTGTATTATAGTGGATTGAAGGAGTACTGATGTCAACAGCATCTCCACCCCCACCTCCCCTCCCACCCCAGGAGAGACTTGTTCTCATAGATGAAGTGCAAATTTGCAACACTTGCAGTATCAACATATAAGTATGCATAATAATATTGATGATTCTTATTTCAATGAAATGCATACCTTAAATTGATGTGTGCATAACATTTTAACTTTTTGGAATGTTTACTCTAGCACGACTTTGTTGATGTCAAAGTGTGCTCACAAGATGGTATTATGTGCATTAATGCATGTATGTTGTATACTAGCTCTTTTATTTGCTCTCTGAAATTCTGGTATAATTATAATATAATTATACCAGAATTTCAGAGAGCAAATAAAAGATAATTATCAGATATTAGCTAATATTATTAGCTAATATCTGATAATTATTGACATCCATTAACCCTTCCCAGCAGCATTATTATATTCAGTTAATTTATGGCACTGCAGCAGATCTGTAACCTCACTTTAATTTGCTTCCTGACCTGACACCCTTGCTATATCCACTATTAATCAACAGTGACCTGTTGCCTTTCTTTAGCTGAGCAACCTATACTTGCATTTTATCTCTTTTAATAATCAGTTACGTATACATTGTATACATACATACATACATATATATATATATATATATATATATAATTGTATATATACAGTGTTCACCCATTCAATTCTCTGCATGAAATTATATACACTGCCCACAATATGGTCCTAATGTGAAGTGCCTTTATCATCGTTATTGGTGTTCACACTGCTTGCATGTCAATAATTAAATTGATTGCTGCTGCACACTGGAGCAGGTATTGATAATTTAATTAAGCTGACTGCTAAATTCCGTACACAACTAGAGCGTAATGATGGACCAAAGGTTAAGTTAAGATTGATCTTTAAAGTATCCCAAATGCAACACTATAGTCTTCATTAATAAATTATATTTTTTTCAAGACACATCTCAGCATTCAGCATGCCGTTCTGAACAGTCTAAGATCTACGTATATACTCATTAACGTGGTGTCACCTTAGGCCTTTATAGTATTAATGGCATTGCACTTTTGGACAGCATCATTTGTCTATAGAAAGATATAAATTTTATTGGTTGTTATAATAAATAATATTTATTATTCTGTATACAGGAACAAACCTTACAAAAGCATGTTATCCCTACTGAAGACATTGAACTGCTGTATTCCATTGCACAATATAATATAATGAATGATAGGTAGACTGTATTTCAATATAATATGCAGTGGAGCTTAAGATAAAGGGACGTTGAGAACAGCTGACTTCACAATTTTACGCATATTATGCGTATGTAGCAGCAAGACAATGGAGGTTCCTACAGTGATGAATTCTTTTGTCATTGGTCTACTTCTGCTCCTGACCTCCATTCCTGCTACCGGTAAAGTTGCATGCATCAACTTGTACATTGCTTCTTTGTGTTTCTGCACCCATTCTCTTGTGCACCACATGTATGCGTACATGTGAATAAGTACTTAGCTAGCTATATTATGTAAGACAATGAACTCATGATGTGTAGCGGCTCCTACTTTACCAAGGCTTGAATAAAGTTGTATATATCTTGTACATAGACAAACCTGCTATACTATATTGCAATTGTGATTTATCTTTCGGTGTGTGGGAGGCAGACTTCTTTGTGCGAAGACCGATCAAATTAGAAAGCAAGATGACACCACTTATATATTGGGTCCAGGTTTACCTCCATAAACTTATCTAATGTCAGCGTATCGCAAACGTGTGGGAAGAAGCTTGAGTCAGTGAACAGGCTGAAGTGAACAACTTTCATCCAGTCTCACTTCTGCCAGTCATAGATAAAACATCAATGAGGGCATTGTACATGTGCACATGATCAATTTTTAGCTATCTGGAGGAGAACGAGATCCTGAGCGACAAGCTAACTGGGTTCAGACCAAACAGATCAATCCATGTGTTGTTGAGAGCAACTAATGACTGAAAGAAACCCTGGATCTTGGAAACGTTTGTACCCACAGTGCTGACTGACCTAAGCAAAGCTTGTGATTCCATCAAACATGACTTTCTCTTGAGGAAGCTGTATGACTACGGCATAAATATGTGGTGCAGAGTTGGCATGGTTCACTGACTATCTGTCAAAGAAGGGTGGTATTGAACAATGTCCATATGGAGTGGGCCTAGGTCAGCTTGAGTGCTTCTCAGGGATCCATTTTTGGACCACTATTATTTGTGCTATTTGTGATAGTTGAGGAAAGCTGTGTCAACCTTATTGTGAACGGCACAGCAATCAGTGCATGCATGGGCAGCCTGCAGCCCCCATCCAAAGACCATGGCCAAGACCATGCAGGATCGTACCTGCCATGTCACATCGGGAAACTATATTATATGTCAAGACCTTGTTGGTGGTATGGAATCCTATGGGACAAAATCTCTCAGCACATATATAGCTAGACAACTATAAATTATATTATATCATGTATGAATTTTTCCAAGTCACATCTATCACCTCACACTCAGTTCAGACCCACATACTTGATCTCTGCCACCATCCCACTATTATCTCACTGATCCATTTGGATAGTGCTGCATGGGTCTGTGTCCTATAGCTAGTGCGCCACGCACATGATGCACTCAAAGCCAACGATTGATATATGTAAATATATGCCCTCAGGATGATAAAGCAGAAGTAGCGGTTGAAGATCTAAGGCAGTGGCTTGGTTAGTCCACCTTGGAGCAGAAGAGACAAAATGCATTGCTTTGTTGGCTTACCACCAAAGTTCCACCATCAAATTTCATGTCAAATTCAAGTCTATACAGTACACAAGGTAGTTTTAATACGGAAGCTTTACAGTGTACCAGAGACTTAAAAGACGGGAAGGAATATAATGATGCTGTGTTCACTGGCTCTATATAACTGTGGTAGTTAGCTATATAGCACCATGCCATTTATGATTCCGATCTCAATACTAGCTAGATATTAGCTAGCTAGCTACACTCAGCCTTCATTATCTCTGCTGATCAATACTTGCTGTTTGCTTGCATCCAGGACCTACATGTACATTCTACTGTAGATACAGCACTCCTATTGAGTATCTCTCACAGCACCTCCGCACAACTACCAGACGAGCCGTGTGTTCATGACAGGGGGTGATGCATCACAACTGATGTCAGCTGAACTGCGAACAATACAAAGAAAATGGCGGAGACTTTCAAGGATACATTGACAACAGCGAATACTGCAAGAGAGGTGAAGATCTGGTGCAGGATGTATGCAATACGTGGTGACCTAGCTGCACACCGTGGTGACCTAGCTACACACCACAGGGAAGAATACTAGTTACCTCACCACAGGGAAGAATACGTAGCTAAATCGTTAACTGTCACACTTCGTGGAATCCTAGGGCAAAACCACCAAGCCGGTATTCACGACAGCGAACCTTGGCAGAAGAACTGACCGCATTTCAATCACGACTACAATTCGATGTCCGTGCATCAGTTCGAGGTACGTGTAGCTACCTCGAAAAGCTATATAGACGGTCCCAAGATGACAGAGGGTTGTGGGTCATATGATGTATGGATTGTGGGATGCCCAGCCCGTTAATTTAACACAGGGTTAGCTACATTGTCAATTTAGGGGTAGGGCTAGTTATAACTAGCGTATTTTGGGGCGATCCTGCTGACTCCGCTTTGTAGTTAACCCAACCTGTCAGCAGCCTATAATCTTACATTGTAGCCAGCTGTGGTATGCTGCTACAGCCTGATCCATAGCCCGGGCCCGTTCTATTCACAGAAAGTTTAGTATGAGTGGAGCGGCTGCCATGCTGGGCTACCTGCACCCTTTCCTCCTTCACTTGTGATGTCATCACTGAGATATCTGCGTAGATTGGAAGCAGGAAGTGGTTTGGCTAGGTCAGACTATTGTTTGTATCAGTGGCTAAAGTTATACAATGTTAAAATGTGAGCGAGTAATGGATACTCACACCATGATTGCATGAATGGAAATCGGTATTTACTGAGAAGATGACTGTTAGCTAGTAACCACTTTACTGCTCTGAATAATGTCCAAAATGCATACATTATACACACATGGAAGTGTGTAACATTATTGTCTTGGTACTTGAATGTACCCTTGTGTGTAAGTACAAGTAATTTTGTACCTATTAGTGCTAACTGGCCTTGCTACTGGCTGAGAAGCGTCACCAGCCTTATGCCACAATGATGGGGTGGCTTCACTGTCTCTTGTCATTCTCCCTAATGTGCTCATCAATACTGAGCATCCGTGGCACTCGATCAAATCGAAACTACATTCCTCGACTTCCTGCATCCTTTGATCTGGCTGTCGATGAATCATGTGTCGCTGTCTAACTTGTCTTGCCAGCTGTCTAACATGCTCACATTAATTTGCTACTATCATTTTGACACCATTTTATGTCACACATTATTTTCCCCCACTATATGCATGTACTATATTAATGCTAATTAGAGTACCCGCCACCTTATCTCATGCACTGCAACAATCTTTGCTATTTTTCTCTTGAAATCCACTGTTGACACAGCAGAAACCAGCAAGCTCAGAATAACAAGACAACTAAATGATCCTGAACTCTCAAGTCCACTGGTGGTTAGTACTAGATCTGGACAGACAGTGACCATTTACTGCGCAGCAGTGAACACTGACGGATCTGAAACTGTTCGGGGACTTCACTGGAGATTTCCCAACAACTCTCGTGTACCTGAAGTCAACATAGCTTGGGATCGAAGTGAATATGATATAGGCATGGTTCGCTATTTTGAAAATAACATGTGGATTGGGCTTCTTCGTATGAAGAGAGTACAGCTGTCTTATGCTGGGATATACAAATGTGTTGCTGACTTCAGTGGAGTGCCTAAAAATCGCAGCATAGAAATCCAGGTGTCAGGTGGGTGTCCTCAAAAATACCAGCACACACCATGGGGTGACGAATGTTATATGTTTGCTGTACATGTATTATGTATGTTGTTAAGCAATATAGCCCCTACCTGGGAAGGTGGCATTTTCAAGTAGGTATATTATACAATCATATCATTGCAACTAAGAAGCTTCTTACACTGTTCTCTAGATCTGTTGGCGTTGGGGGTGGGGGGGGGGGGGGGTGAGTGTCCCTGTTACATATTTGTTCAGAAGAGATAATGCCAGCAAGTACTGTCTCTTCAAACCCAAGAATTTCACCAGACCCAAACGAAGTATGTAGAGTCAAGTCACGTCAGCAGTTTCTCTCCTCTGCTCCTCCAATATCCACACCCCCTGTCTTTGCTGTATACAAACTCTCCTCTCATGGACTTTGCCCTACCCACTCTCGCCTTGCCTATAGCTACATGATGTATAGATACCTATCCTTGGTTCCAGCCAAGGTGTATTGTGTATAGCCTCTCCCTGCATGCTATATAGCCCTCTCATGCATACATCTCAGCACGTACTCTCTCCCTCACACTCATGAAGTCATACATACTGCAGAAGGATTTACACTCTGTGCTGTATAGAGTTCATTATCTCATGCACAATGTACTCAACTACCACACAAGCAACCACTACAGCTCATTACCGCCCCTGTACATTCATTGTATTACATGCCTTGTCCCATTCCATCGTACTACTTTGTGTTATAGCCCCAATACATCAAGTGGACACTTGTCCCTTTAGCATCTGCGTGCATGCATAGCAGGGAAAGTCAATATACAAGCTAATACACAATGTGGCATCACATCTCTATGGCTTGTTCAGACTCACCCCCACAATACAAAAATCTGTCTAATACAAGAGCACAGAGCTAGTTAATTCTGGTTAGGGTTTGTGTCCTTGCACAAGCTGCAGTTGGTTGCTGCATCCTGCTCCTACTACTGCCATGGATGGTCTTGACCCTCTGCAAGTCGCGCTAAATGGAGGTTGTCAATGGCCATATACCTGTTTATCATCTTGTGCTCTTATGGTGTTTGTCTTTTATCTTATACGTTTTACAGACAGACAGACACATCACAAAATGCACACATGCAAATAGCAAACACTGTAATATGTGATGTGTCGGTTTGTCTGTGTGTGTGTCTGTCTGCATTTGCAAATGCCTTTTCATGTTGAGCATCTGAAGCAGTGTTTCTTAGCACTGGCCATGTATATAGTCTTCTGCTGCTACGTTAGTTGTCGTTGATACAATTGCTGGAACTTTAAAATGGCTGTGTGGTCTGTTTACTGAACTTGCAATACTCCCATGTCTATTCACTGTAATTTTATAATTGTTGTCTGTATCTCAATAATTGTTTAAGGGCTAGAGATGTATAATTATATCATCCATTCTTTGGGCAGTCTAGTACAGTCTATAGAGTCACAATTGCAATTGACAACTAATAATAAATACAATGTTCAACTTCTTACAGACTGAATTTAACTAGATCTATCTATCCTCCTTGTACAGTGTTTATAGCTATATGTTGACTGGAATATTTAGAACAGGAAAGTTATAATTATTATTGTATAAACTTGTTTCCTCTGAAACATTTATTCTTAGCAAATATAATATACTTCTTGCTTTCTCCAGCCTTCAACTGTGGAAAGCTTTGTCCTCCCACAAATGGTCGACTTAAACTCTCCAATTTGACCAAAGTGACCTACACTTGTGATACATACTACATAGAGCAAGCACAAGACATTGCATTGCCAATGGAGAATGGACTGAGAGCAAGCAAAATGGCCGACCAGTGCACCAATAATGCCACTCAGAGTTTGTATCTTCGTGAAGAGCCTGTTTTACGAAAGAAAAACATCTTAAATCAAGCGATTGCAGCGCTGAGGTGATCTGTAGATCTTCCTGACCGACTCGTTACTGTTTGGAAAAAATCGAACCTGACACACACACACACACACACACACACATAAACACACACACAACTACTGTAACCCTGCAGTGCATGCGCCCCAGTGGTTAATAATAAGCCGTATTATACTGTTCTCTATACTCCCCAACTGTACTTCCATTGTATTACATTCCTTGTCCCATTCCACATTCTACCACTTTGTTATAGCCCTACTACGTCAAGGATACACTTGTTCCTTTATATAGCATCTGCGTATAATTATACATGCATAGCAGGGAATGTGAATAGTATGCGTACAAGCTAATGCACAATGTGGCATCACATATCTATGGCTTGCTCAGGCTCACCCCCACAATGCAAAAATCTGTCTAACACAAGAGCACAGCAAATTCTGGTTAGGGGTTTGTGCCCTTCTGTTACCTTTGATTGGGTGCGACATCCTTCTCCTACTAATGCACTGGATGGTCTTGACCCTCTAAATGTTGCGCTACATGGAGTTGGTTATTCCTGTCATGAACTAGCCATATAATTATTGTCTTTATCTCAATTGTCTTTGAGATAATTATATGTGTACCTCACCTGCGCATCTTAGGCATTTTGTGCTCTAGTGGTGTTTGTCTTGTATCAAATGTATAGTACAGTACCAATGTGCACACATACAAACCATATATAGGAAACATTGTAGTATGTACAAAATAATGCCCATATATATATATTTATGTTGCGTTTTTGAAGCAGTATGTCTTTCTTAGGTGTGTATATAGTCTTCTGCTATATAGTCATTGTCTGTGGATGGAACTGCTGACCAGCTAAGAGTCAAAGGCATGGCTGTGTAGATATCCATGTGCCCACTGTAATTATTTTGCCTTATACAAATAGTTGTTTGAGGGCTACTAGTGGTTGTGCTAATTGCCAAGCATGTTTGTAGAGTGAGTGAGGTAATATCATCCATTTCTTGAGCAGTCTAGTACAGAATTTATAGAGTCTTAAACAAAAAATTATAGAACTGATACAGTATTCAAGTTTTTAGGTAGAATTTGACTACGTTATCTGTACTCATTGTACACTGTTTTATAATTGAAGTGAGGTCTTCTCAGCTGACTCAGGCATGAGATAGGGTAGTTCTCGAATACCAGCTTCAAAACAGGGTTGAAAACCTTGCCGACGTTTCGACCAGATGCTCTGGTCTTCTTCGCCCTGAAGAAGACCAGAGCATCTGGTCGAAACGTCGGCAAGGTTTTCAACCCTGTTTTGAAGCCGGTATTCGAGAACTACCCTATCTGTTTTATAATTATATTATTATTGTTACCTGAATGTTTATGACAAGAAATTAGAATATAATCATTATTGTATTAACTTGCATTGTTCCCACAGAAACATTTATTCTTACATACTATAATACCTCTTGTGCTTATATCTCCAGCATGTCTAGAACCTGGTGCCCTTACAAATGGTCGACTTCGGCTAACCAACTCAACCACAGTGACCTACACTTGTGATTCAGGCTACAACCTACGTGGAGGAAGCACAAGACACTGCACTGCCAATAATCCTAAATGGCGTGGGAGTGTTCCTCAATGCAATCGTGAGTTAAGAGCAACCACTATACACCAGATTGATAGCATATATAGGTTAATAGACAGATTGATAAAAGAGGCTTAATTTAGACATGTCTGTATATACACAGACTTCCCAAATGATGTTGGCATGTAATTAGCACTTCGCCAAGAGTTTTCGCCTTAAAACATCCAACTACATACATAGCTATATGTATCTAATTTTGTTAAAATAGCCAATCATAGCAACAAACATGCTCCTCTCCTACCATCTTCTATGTTTAGAAGAGGACTCTCATTTGGCAGTTGAATAATTGGTAATCAGTCATCGAACCACTGAGAAGGAAAACGAACACAACAACCCTTTAGATTGACTGCACCTACATATTTATGGAAGAAAGAACTATCTCAGTAAAGAAACTAAGCGTCGTCATTGATGACTGCACATTTCTTCTGTCCACGCAGCCATTTGTGGCAAATGAAATTGTATTCCTTCCTGTCAGACGTGATGAATATTCGAGTAAAATGGTGGACATTCGTGAGACAGGTAATTCTTTAGGACTAGAATACACTTGAATGAATCCTTTTCCCCAGGCAAAATTAGAATGAGGAATTTTTAGATTGAATACGTTGTATCAGTCACGAGGCAATGAGCCTCTACAACATTATGAGTGTTCTGTTTGTGCATTTTGTGTACTCACATACAGGGAAAGTTCTACCTTTACCCTCCCTGCAGCCATCAGCTGTGGTCCAGCCCCGGATGCTCCTGCAAATAGTCATCGAAGTGGCTCTGGTACAACTTTTGGATCCACAGTGACCTACACCTGTAACACAGGGTACACTCCAGAAGGAGACAATGGATATACCTGCATGGCCAATGAAGAGTGGAGTGGGAAGACACCTACTTGCAATCGTAAGCTGCACACTGTTCTATTTCTACTTCTACATGGGCATCAAAAGTCCATCAGGGCAATGATACTGTAGTGTGATGACAGTTGAGGGTTCACCTGGATTCTATAGGCACAGGTAATTAGAATGGCAGTATACATGTTCAGCTTGATTTCGACGCAATTATGCTCAGTGTGTGCAGTTAATTGTGACATATGACGTAACACATAATATTATATATTAGGCCATTATGTTTGATATGTGTACACAGATACATGCATATGGTTGCACCATGCCTACAATGGTGTCTATGATGCATGTGTATACTGTAAGTGCATCTGTGTGTAGTTTTGTTGAATATATAGTTGATGTGCTTGCATGATTGCTCCTAGACATGATGTCTGTGAGCATTCTGCCTTTCGTTTTGTCACAGTCTGGATTGAGTGGAGTGCCTGAGATTCTTTCTTCAGAGTTCCTTTTTAGTATCACATTGTGTGAGCGTTTATCATCCACCATTTTTGGCATTTCAAGCTCAATTTATTGCAAATGCTTGCAAAGAATGCATTTTGTCCATAACTGGTACTAACGCCAGTATAAATAGGCTTACCCAGTGCATGATAAACATAACTCCCCAGTGCTAAATAATTCTTATACATTTGCTGCACGTTCCTGTTCTCTCTGCTACTCTGCTGCTCTGCTCTGCTGCTGCTTGCAGATTCTTCTTCCATATACGTATATAGCGTAGTATTGTCCATACTACAAAATTTGTGCCAGGCTTGAGCTGATTTGTTAGGCGGTTGAGAGGATCAACACTCTGAAAATGCATTGTAGCCAATATTAGATACGTACCCAACTCTGGTCTTTACTGTAATTTTTATAGGCCTCTATAGTTAGTACGTATATACATGCAGATACATGTACTCGTGCACCAGGCCTGTGTTGACGTGTATGGTTCATGTATATGCATGCATCTGTGGTGGTTATATATATACGTATGATAATATGTGGATTTGCTTGCGCATGTGAATATTGTATGCTTTATGGTTTGCATTGAATTGCATGTGCTTGCATTATGGCTTAACCTGTACCCTCCCTGCAGGCATCAGCTGTGGTCCAGCCCTTGATGCTCCTGCAAATGGTCAACAAACTGGCTCTGGTACAACCGTTGGATCCACAGTAACCTACACTTGTAAGGAAGGGTACACCCTGCAAGGAGACAACAATCGTACCTGCATGGCTAACGGTCATTGGAGCGGAAGGGCACCAACTTGCAGTCGTAAGCTGCTTGCAATCAGGTGTTCTACTATAAACATACATAGGCATCAAAAGTACATCAGGGCACTGATACTGCAGTGTGATGACAGTTGGGGGTTCACCTGGATCTGACAAGCACAGAGCTGACAAGCAGCAAGTAGAATGGCAGTATACATGCTCAGCTTGATTGCAAAGCAATTATGCTCAGTGTGTGCAGTCAATTGTGACATATGACGTAACACATATATATTAGGCCATTGTGTTTGATATGTGTACACAGATACATGTATGTAATTTAGCTTGCACCATGCCTACAATGGTGTCTATGATGCATGTGTATACTGTAAATGCATCTGTGTGTAGCTCTGTTAAATACTGTATATAGTTGATGTGCTTGCATGATTGCCCATAGACATGATGTCTGTGAACATTTATGCCTGTCGTATTGTTTATGATGTGCGTATTTGCATTGTAGCTACAACAAAAATTATACCTGTACCCTCCCTGCAGCTGTCAGCTGTGGTCCTGCCCCCAATACTCCTGCAAATGGTCAACGAAGTGGCTCTGGTAGAACATTTGGATCCACAGTGAACTACACCTGTAACCGAGGGTACACCTTGCAAGGAGACAACAATCGTACCTGCATGGCCAGCAAACTTTGGAGTGGGAGGACACCTACTTGCGATCGTAAGCTGCTTCACAAGCATATGTTTAACTGTTGCCATATATTGACTTTAAGTCCCGCTAAAGTCCGTTAGGACAATGATGTTTCAGTATGATGACAGTTGGGAATCAGCCTAGATTCTATAGGAACTGAGCTAACAAGCAGCAAGTACAAAGGCAGTATTCGTACACAACTAGATAATGGTATAAAATTATACAATTATGCTCTGTGTGTGCAGTGCATGTCCATGGTGACATACTTATATTGTTTCCTAGGCCATTAATATTGGTATATACACTTGATTGTTTGTGGTTCAAGTAAAGGCGTTAATGATGCAAAACTATGCTGTACGTGCATATGTGCGTGGTTTTGTAATGTATATTATATAGTTGATGTGTTTCACATGTCTTTATATGTGAATTTGATGTCTATGAGCATTCTATTTGTGCCTTTTGTGTACTTGCATTATAGCTACAAGTAAAGTTGTACCTGTGCCCTCCCTGCAGCTGTTAACTGTGGTCCAGCCCCTAATGCTCCTGCAAATGGTCAACGAAGTGGCTCTGGTACAACCTTTGGATCCACAGTGACCTACACCTGTAACCGAGGGTACACCCTGCAGGGAGACAACAGTAGTACCTGCATGGCCAACAAAGTTTGGAGCAAAATGGCACCTACTTGTAAACGTAAGCTGCTTGGAATCAGGTGTAACTATAGATATACAAGTATACACACTATAGATATATAAGGGCATCAAAAGTCCATCAGGGCAATAATACTGCAGTTGGTGCAGTGTCTATTGTGATTATATCAATACTGGAATATACATCTTATCTATATATTAAAATATCTAATATCAGCCAAAGATTAATGAACAAATGAAGGATAACAAAGTAACTCCTACTCTAGCTACAGGAAGTGAGTATAGCCATTGTGACATATAACGCAACGTACATTGCGCCATTATGGTTGGCACGTGTACACAGACACATGTATGTACTTGCACCATGCCTACAATGGTGTCTATGATGCATGTGTATACTGTAAGTGCATCTGTGTGTAGTTTTGTTAAATATATAGTTGATATGCTTGCACGATTGCTCATAGACAGGATGTCTGTGAGCATTTCTACGTACATAAGCATAAACAACCATTACACACTTCATACTACATCTCCTCCCCACTTAAGATTAGCTTCCCCACAAAAGTCAGAGTCAAAGTTAAATCTCTCAAATGGATGGCGGGTCCTCTTCGGAAAATGGTGTTAAAAAAGGTTCTTGTCTCTGTGCTTGAAACGGCTTATTGCTTTCTGTTTCAACTGTGTGGTCAGCATTTGGAGTGACAGTGTCTGGCTAAACATTGGAACTACTGCATGGTAGTAACGTAAAAACACGCACACACAAGAATGAAATAAAGCAAAGTCAAAGCCTGTCACATGTATGCATAACGCAGCACTTAGTTAAGTGAACAGTCACGTGCACAGGAAGTAAACCGAACTGTGCTACAGCTGTGCGCATTGCTAAGGTCTCCCCAGAAAGGGGCTGCAGTCCACGCTCAATCATATTCTCGAACCCAGACCCTAACCTCTGCGCACTACTATTGCGCAACTGAGGAGGATAGGGTCTGGTCAGACTTAACAGGTTTTTGTGTTCGCATGGAATCCGTGGAATGTGACCGACATCGACTGCAATTCGTAGGTGACACCGAGATAGACATAGTGCGCAAGATGTCTCTGTACCTGTTCCCAGGCCAGGCGACTGGTGCAATCTTGCATCAGCCTCTTCTGAGCATGCCGCTTCGGGATTGAGGCAGCATGTTGGACGTTTTTTACCAGCGACGGCGATCTACACGTCCGACGGTATGCGCAAGTGAGAGAGCTGCGCGTCGATGACAGAAGGTCACAATGCATCGGAAAGTTTCTCCAGCGAGCGGCGAGGCGAACCTGTACGTTTATCCCTTCTGTCCAACATTAAAAGGATTCGTTAACTGCAAACACCTGTTTCTGCAATCTGATTTGTCTGCCTACATTCCGGCAGAGGACACAAGACCTGGCGAGTCTAACCAGACCCTATCATCCGGGGTTGCGCAATAGCAGTGACGCAGAGGTTAGGTTCTAGATTCGAGACTAGCTCAAACCCTATGTTGGAGCACAGTTCATCCACATGGATGTTTCTCTAAATACTGGAGGTCTTCCCTACATACATATATATGTAATAGGAGCCAAAAGGAAGTTCTGTAGTGACCACATAACGTTACTGATTTTAAGTACAATGTATATATGATTATTTAAAATTGTCAGTCCATCTCATCTTGGTCTTCCTCTGGGCCTTTTCCCTCCCATCTCTCCTTCAAAAATCTTCCTAGTTGTCCTCTCCCCACTCATCTCCTCCATTCTGACCCTCCACCTCTCCTGTCTGCTCTTCACCATATCTAACACGCCTTCCTGCCGTAGCTTCTCCCTAATGTCCACATTCCTTACCCTATCTAATCTGCTCAACCCTTCAATCCGCCTCAGAACATTCATTTGTGTTGCCTGTATTCTTGATTGCTGCTTCTTTGACAGGCTCCACGTCTCACATCCATGCAAAAATGTGGGCATCATTGTGGCATTCATTACCTTTAGTTTGGTGTTCCTACTCAGTTCCTTCCTCCTCAGTACTATTTCACTCAAGTCTCCGATCACTTGTGTTGCACTACCAATCCTTGCCTCCACTTCCTTCTCCATACTCCCATCACTACTAATCATCACCCCCAAATACTTCATTGCATCTACCTGTTCTATTGTCTCCTCTCCGATTTTAACTTCACATTCCTCACTCTTCCTTGCCACCCTCATCATCTTAGTCTTCTTCCAATTCACTTTCAGCTCCCACCTGCTCAACACATCACTCAACACCTGCAAATTACTCTGAAGCCCCTCTACCGATTCTGCCAATACTACCATGTCATCCGCAAAGAGAAGTACGCCTACATCACCAGTTGACAGCTTCACTTCACTCCTAAAGTGTCTTCTTGCCTCCCTTGTCACCCTATCCATAAACACATTGAAAAGCCATGGAGATAAGGTACATCCCTGTCTCACTCCTCTGTGCACACCAAACAGTTCTGATTCCAACCCTCCAACTTTCACCCTTGCCTGACCTCCTCGTACAGTGCCTGAATTGCCCTTAGCAGCTTCCCTTTCACCCCATACTCATCCAACACTTTCCATAACTTTTCCCTACTCACATTGTCATACACCTTCTCTAGATCCACAAATGCCATGTACACCTTCATGTCCTTCTCGATGGTCTTCTCCACAATTTACTTGACTGCAAAAATTTGATCAATGCATTCCCTTCCTGATCTGAAACCTCCTTGCTCATCCATTACTTTGTCACCTGTCAATACCTTCACCCTCTCATTCAATACCCTTGCAAACACCTTACCAACAATACTCATTAAGCTGATTCCCCTGTAGTTCGTGCAATCAAGCCTGCTGCCCTTCTTGTATACCGGTACTATCACTGCATTTCTCCAGTCGCCAGGAGCCACCCCCTCTCTCCATACCATATTGAACACCTTTGTCATCCATACTACTACTACTTCACCCCCTGCTTTTAACATCTCTGGCACAATCCCACATATTCCGGGAGCCTTTCCTGTCTTCAGCCTCCTCACATCTCTTCTCACCTCCTCCTTCGTTATCTCCAGATCATCAACTACTGCCACCCCTCTCCCTGGCATAATCTGGTAAGGCGCATCTGTTTCCTGGAACAATCCTTCAAAGTGCTCTTTCCACCTCCCAATGACCTCTGTCTCCTCCGACAGTACCTCACCATTCTTATCATGAATATGTGCCATTCTCTCCTTTGGTCTCCTACTTTCATTTATCCTAGCCCAAAATTTTCTCTGGTTTCCCCGAGCATCCTTCTCCAGTTCCTTACCCCACTGCGACCATTCTTCATTCTTAGCATTTCTGACCACTTTCTTTGCCTCCAGCTTCGCATCTTTGTACAATTGCTTAGCCTCTTCTGTGCCGGTGTCCAGTAGTCTTCTATACATCATTTTCTTCTTTGTCAGGAGCTTCGCTGAGAAATTTGTTGTTCCGTTGTGTCTGAAGCTGAATCCTCCACAATTACAGGTCAAGGCATGTTCCACTGATTCCACATACACACTTCTCAGGCAGTCGATTAGGCTTCCAACCACACATCAGGCGGATAGCATCCCTGAATGCCGTCTTGTGCAGGTAAAAGCCATGCTCATGTACAGGCAAGACCGCCAGCCAGTTGGATGCACCTTTTCAGCAGCCAGGGTGACAATTTGTTTGGTGTCATCAGGGAACTCTTCCAGGAGCACCTGGTGTCCTCTGCTGCTGCTTGTCTCTTCTCTTGCCTGATTGCTGACCTTGCCTGTCTTTGCTTCTCCAATATGTCTGGGTTGAGTTGCCCAGATTGTTGGTTAATCTAATCTGCGAAAGGATGCCACACATTATGTAAAGCTGGACACTCAGATTCACTCTCACTCTGGGGGTTGTCCAGGCTGAGACCACCGGGGTCCTACTGTTTTCACAATGGTGGCTGGGACCCTATGGGGCTTCCTGTGGAAATTGCGAACAAGAACAGGCTGAACATCTCACACAAAACGAGGCCTGCTGTGGTGGTTTGCAAAAGCTCCGTTTAGGAAATGGGGTCATAGTAGGTCCAACCAAGAGCAGACGACCCACTCCAACAGAGGTACAGCCTCCTTGTTGAGTGGCAAAGTAGAAAAGGAAGAAGCTAGCTAAGTGGTGCTGAAATGACAGCCCATGGTTCTCACTCTTTCTTATAGCTACCTTCAATGATTGCAAACCTCTCCACCAAGCCATTTGACGAAGGGTGATATAGTAACACATGAATATGCTTGATCCCGTGGAACTTGCAGAAACAAGCATTTTCTTGAGATACAAGCTGAGGCACGTTATCAGAGACCTGCTGCTCAGGCAACCCATTAATTTGCTGCATAAACTTGTCTCAGTACTGCCACAAGCAGTAATCCATCACCAGGGTTGGTTTTCATGCTGATTGATTCATTCTGATTTATCGAGTGCAGCAGGGAGACTACATTACAGAGGCACGTACCGTAGTAGCTTAGCTAACCGAACGTAGTTCAGTCACGTTTGTCGGCATAGGGGCTTCCTGCAGGGCCTTTAATTCTCTGCTGTGTAGCATGAATTCCATTGATTTGGTGACTAAAGTAGGTGATGGACAATTGTATAAAACTGCACTTCTTCAGGTTAAGGCCATTTTTCTTTAGCCTGGCAAGTATATAATTCTATATAATTATACTTCCTTGAGATTCTTCAGGGGTTCCCAGTCCAATGGCCGAGTTACCAGGATGTCATCAAGATAGCAAATTACATTTGGCAGACCATAAATGATCCCGTCTGTAGCCTTCTGAAATAAGGCTGGAGCAGAGGCCATTCCACACTGCGACCAAGTGCATCGGATACCCACCCACCCCGATGTGTATTGATGGTGAGGAATTTTGTGGATTCATCTGCAGGGCATCTGCCGGTATGCGGGTGACAAATCAACCTTCGTGACTTTCCGCCCCTCTGGTGAGGCTCACCATCAGGTCTTCTGTTTTTTTCCAAAGGATAGGCATCTACATCTAGGAACTGGTTTACAGATATGCAGACTCCAATCACTCTTAAGTATTGCAAGTATGGGAGCTGCCCAGTCACTATTAGTGACTTTCTTAGTGATCACCCTAGCTGCATCCAATCAGTCCAGCTCTCTGTTCAATGGTTCCCATAATGCAAAGGTACAGAGCGGGGACAGACAAAACTAGCTTTGCTCCTGGCATGACAGCTAACTTAGCTTTGAACTTCGACGTCTGCCCCAGCTCCTCTTTAACTATAGACCTTGGCGTTCTGCACCACTGCTTTCAGTGTCTGCAATTTCTCACCCAAATTGCCCACCCCTAAAAGGCTAATTTCATGCTCTGTAGCCAATCACAGTCAAACAGTGAAAGCCCGTTCCCTAACACAGCGTACAGGTAATGTGAGCCTGTGTATGTTGAACTGCCAGCATCCCTAACAGTGGCTCTGCAGTGTATGTTTGGAGACATGCCTTGGGCCTTTGCAATGTCACCTTAAGGACACAGGTGTTTCTTGACAGCCGCTTGTCCTGTATTCTGCGTACCTTTTTGTTTGTGTTGAAGTGCATGCAGTTGCATTGTAGTTACAAGCAAAGTTGTACCTATATCCTCCCTGCAGCCATCAGCTGTGGTCCAGCCCCCGATGCTCCTGCAAATGGTCAACGAAATGGCTCTGGTACAACCTTTGGATCCACAGTTAACTACACCTGTAACCGAGGGTACAATCTGCAAGGAGACAGCACACGAACCTGCATGGCCAACGGACGGTGGAGTGGGGTCACTACTCGTTGCAGTCGTAAGCATACTTGCTAAACAAGTTCATAACAAATTTGATGCTCCAAATGTGTGAGGCTGATAAAGTAAGAGTGCATGCATGTCAATGATATTAGTGCCAGGTATGTATTGTATGATATCTGCATGCTTATGTATTTGCTTGCACGGATATTATATGTATGTACCCTATCAAATAATGTGTGCAGGTACACCAATTCCCAATGTCACACTAGCTAGATCATCACTGGACAGTCTTTTAATCCGCTGGTCGGTGAGCTCTACAGAATATTTGAGCGTTACCAACTACACAGTGTATTGGTCAGGACCTTCTGCAGAGACATACCAAACTATTTCAACAGGTTATAGTAACTACACAATTAAAGGCTTGTACTCCAACAGTCCCTACAATGTTGCAGTAGAAGCTATTGATCCTCTTGGAAGACAGAACAGCACAAATCAGTTATATTTCACCTCACCTGCAGGTTAGTTTATGTATATATGCATGAACTAGATATATCATGGTGTGACTGTGTATCATTTCACATGATCATTTGCCACTATCTCTGTAACTATATTATTATTATTATGCAATATTATATACTTTATAGTTATATGTGATTGTAGTAAGATTGCATGCATTTCTGTTTATTTTATTTTTTCACATTGATGTATATAGCTCCTTCAATGACGATCACAATTCTGCCTGAGTTTGCTCTACAAGTGATGTGGACACCAGCTCCTGATGCCAGCCACTCTTCTCTCACTTATGTCATCAGTGTTACATTGGTATCTGGTGACACCGAAAAACTATTTGCATCTGTTACACATCCTATGAGCTTGGAAAAGTTTACTGGATTCTCCTCCTACAGTGCAGGTAGTGTGTTACTGCAGGCAACTAACCCTGGTGCAGTGAGTAAAGCTGTCACAGTTAGCTTCAGGATGGTGAATCTCACAGGAGAAGGTGTGCTATAAGGCTTGAAGTCCATGTATCTCATTGCATACATATTCATGTACTAGACTTCTATCAAAGCTTTATTTCTCGGCATGTTTGGTCTATAAATTGTTCTATTGCAGTGAGTAATCTTACAGGTGAATGGATTGACAACAACACCCTGAGAGTGAAGTGGGAACCTGTACGAGTCTCTGCAGCATACACAGTTAATGCCTCACCCATTATTGGAATTGCAGATGAACTGCAGAGTCTGTCTCAGGCAAATGTCACAGAAATTCAAATGTGTATAACAACAATGAGAACTTTTGTAATAATGGGCAATCTTCACCCAAGTTTGTTTTACCATGTAACGGTGATGGTACACCTAAATCAATTTCAGGATCCCAGTATTGCCATTAGTGAGTTATGGTAAATGGAGTATAGCTATAATATTAGTAGTTGATATGTAAGATGAAGTTTAGTATGTGGCGAAGATCATTTAGGCAATTAACTAAGATGCATAATATATAATATTACTAGTTGGTAAGATGTGGCAAAGATTTTCTTGCAAGTCTCCAACCAAACATGACTGTGCATTTAGGCAATTCACTCCATACTTCCTTTCATTGGTGTATGCTGCGCCTAAAGTGTTAGGGTAACAGATGATGAGTGTAAGATATAGAGCAGACCGAATGTTATACACCAGTGATGATTTGGTGTCAGTACTGTATGTTATATTTGACCCTTTACAGATGGGCCATCCTCTGCTGTTGCTGGCAATTGTGCAAGTGTTGTCTCACTGGGAACCTTCCTGGGTGGACTGGTGGCTGGCATTGTTTTAATACTTTTGGTTGAGGGGATTGTGTTTGGGGTAATGAAGTTGAGGAGACATGGAAAGGTCACTAAGTCAGCGAAGGAGATGAAGGAAAGGTAAACCTTTACAGCTATACATTGCATGTTTACATACACATCACATATACTACACAAATGTAGTGAATGTGATGTGTGTGGAGGACAAAATGTTGACGATTTTGAAAGGATCAGTACAGAATTAAACCAATAGTGTTAGAATGTATATTATGCATCTGTGTGGCTCACTATGGGATGAGTACTGGTTTGAGGTGCTCCCATGTAGTAGCGAGGCTACCTAAATAATATAACATTTACATATAATTGTATGTTACATGTTTGGTAACTCTGCCAAAGATGAATAGTGATGTATCTCATGCTATCAACCATGCAACCTTGCAAAAGGCAATGTCAGTAGTCCTGCTATATTTCCCCCATGCTGCCAAGGACTGGCGGGTAAATTATGGACCCTCTGTGATAAGATTTGAGTGCTGCTGAGAGTACCTCAGTTGGCTATCCTAGCCACCCTGGATGTCTACAGTAGAGTGTTTCGACTTCAGATCTACAATTCTTTACTAACATTGTCCACTAACCACCTCAGCTTCTGAGGTCACGGTTCTAACCTGTCTTGCAGCATTGTGGGAAGCACAGAAAGCATATAGATAAGTGGCATCCATGGGAAACACCTTCCCACCAAATGGTATGCATTCTTGCCTGATAGTGTCGGAGGAGATTTGGACCCCTAATATAATATTTGTGACCCGCAGTTTCATATATCCGGCATATGAATGGACTCCCCTATTTACCACGATCCACTGGGCTGCTTTAGTTACAAAACAACTGGCTGACTGTTGTGCACTGTGTAGCTGCTAGCAGCGCTAGCTAGCAAGAGGAAGGGGACTTGGAGACGCTGCAAGAGATTATCCTAAGACAGGAGGTTCCCCCTGAATGATTGGACCCATTATGAAGAATTCTCCTAGCTACCTTTGTAAACGATGCGAGATCTTTGGACACTGATCACCGTGGAATAACTGCATGATTATCTTAATTAGTCCTCAGAAAGGATGTTGGCTGCGTAACTCTTGGGCAAGACCCTGAAGAACATCCAACCATAGATACATTACTCTATGGTTGGGCTAGGTGTGCCTTGAGTAACGGCTCATTATGCCTTGCAGTGTAGCACTCCTATGTGCACTGACCATGAGGGGTCAGAGCTTCTGTGCCAACCTCATGGACAGGTGTTCTAGGACTGTCTAGGACTGACTAGACGCAAGGTGTAGAGACCAACACCCTTCCTAAGGACGAAATAGGATGGTTCATGTAGTTATTCCACGGTGATCAGAGTGCAAAGGTCTCCTATTGTGTATAAAGCCAGCCACGAGAAACCTTCACATGGTGATCCAATCATCCAGGAGGGGTCCACCTATCCCTACAATGATTTGGATGAACGATGAACTATCCTAGGATATTTTGAACAGGGGGTCCAAATAGTAGAGGGTCCAAATATTCTGTGACAATGGTTACTTTGGCACTCTGAGTGCTAGAAGAGGCAGCCAAGGAGTATTATGTGTGGATGCTTGGTAACTGCATATTTGAAGTGGGTTTCAAATTTTATGCACACACTAAAGTGCCCAAAAACACAGCGCTAGCTAGGTATATACATAAATACCATTGCCCGAGTACAGTTCATATACTTCAATCCTTCTACAGTTATTTGTCAATTTCATTGCACTTGCACCTTCCCCTATCCCTGTAGTGAAAACACCTATGAGACTGTTGAGCCAAAAGAATCAGCTGCACTGAGTGACCACGTCGCCATGGAGACTAACCCTGCCTATGCCAGTGTGCACTAAACTACCCAGTTGTAACAGCAGCTACAAAGAGTTTAACTGTTTGAGTTTACTGCAACAAATTTTGAACGTAGTGCAAAAAGCCACTCACACATCATATCTGTAGCAGCAAATAACATTAACCCCATAGTGGGTCTGATGTTGTGAAACAAAGTGTGTGTTATGCTGTACTTGCTATAGCCTCTACTGCATATGTCATGCAGGGGCTATATTGTACGTATTCCTGAAGCTATTTCATATATAGTATATATGGCTGAAGCTGAAATTAATGTTGTGCACTACAAGACAATGACATGACACATGTTTATGGACACATGTTTATGGACACCTGCATGCATACACTATGTGTGCACACACACATAAGGTCACACACAGAACAAGCTTTTGACTGACTGGTTGGATAACTCGTCATACAAATAGTTTGCTGAATATACTGCAATTTTGGATAAACAACCTGTGTAAGTAACTAGTATCAATGGCATGGTCACTCTTGTCTGTAATCAAGTCTCCAGGTCTACAATTTTGTTTTTGTTTGTGTGTATGATTTGCTGATGATGGCATATATTGGCGTATTGCTTACAGAGTACTTAAATTTGGTTTGTCAGTACATGGTGTAAATTATGTATAATTTTATTTAAGTGCGGATTGCTTGAGAGATATATACTGGTGGGTGTATATGCTTTTGGCCTTGGTTAATGCTGCTTTATGTGTTGTGGCGCACGTGACACGCTATATTATAAGGGTACATTTATAATATTATGCTACTGTAGCAACTCCAATTGCACAATTGCACTGTTGCTGTGTGGTTATGCTTTATGTGTTGTGTTGGTTGAGATGATTGATGCTTTTACAGATTATAGCTTGAAACCCTGACTTAATTGTACTGTGTTGAATGGAATGTGTACATAAAGGCATAATATGTTGTGTGTGAGCATATTCACCTATGAGACTGTCGCTTGCTCTGAGATCCTATTTGTATATTTTAATATGCAAAGTAGTGGATGTTTTCGTGGCTCCTGTATTGCACAGATACTATCTTCATTGGTGAAGTGCTTAGAATGTGTAATTATATATTTTATATAAGGCATGTGCAACAGGTGATAGTGACAAATAGAATACTGACTACTGGTGGGTGACAGTGGTGTACTATAGCTTTGGCTTGCGTGGGTGGACACTGGTCAAGCAATTTAGATCCAAAGCAATCTATTAACTACAGCACACCGCCATAACATAATAAGTAAAACCCCTATACAGCAATCAATTATAGACGAGAATGCACATTTATGTCAATAATTTTGCATTATTATACACCAGTATGTATGCTGTAGCTGATCAGGAAAATAACCCTTCAAACGATGACACTTAACTGTAACTAGTACTCCTGCACAAACGATAACATGTGACTGTAACTCCTGCACTCAGTTGTGAATTTCCTTCTGCCACAACTGTATTATGTGTAATTCTTTCATACCATGACACATCTATCCCCACTCTCATACTTCACTACTGAACCAATCAGCTGGTATATAAGTGGTCGGCGCAAGATCTCTGGTACAACCTTCGGGTCCACAGTTACTGCAATGCAGGCCACACCTTACAGGGAACTTCTAGTTTGTGCTATATATCAAATTCCTGTGCCTAGACACGTTTCTGGATGCTAGGTGCTTGGCTATGGGTACATGTGTATATTCTTGATAGGCATCTACATCCTCCATCCAATGCAGGCTACACCTTACAGTTAGTGACACACTAACCTGCATGACCAACAGACGTTGGAGTGGGAGGGCACCTACTTGCAGTGGTGAGTAGCTACGACTACAATCAAATACCTCTTAGCAAGTGTACATAAGAGATATGAGCATGCAACCAAGTATGTATCCCCACGGGTATGCATGAATTAAAGCATATAAACTTCTATCAAATTCCAGTGTCTAGACACGTGTCTGGATGCTAGGTGTTTGGCTATGTGTACATGTGTATATTCTTGATAGGCATCATTATCCTCCATGGGTAATGATGCTCAATATCGTATTCGTGGGTTGCACTCCAACACACCTTACAATGTTACAGTAGAAGTTGTTGGTACAAAAGGGGACAATCTTGGTACAAGTCAACAGATTTTCACTTCACCCAGAGGTTAGATTATTTAGCCTGAGTGATATGGTTTTGTTTATTGTGCTACTCTATGGCTCATTTCTGGCATGTTGCATTATTTCTGTAGCTCCTTTGATGTACATTGCAATCCTGTGATATTCAGGATGGTCACCATCACAGTAGAAGGTAACGTAGGCTATATGCTATGAACTATATATAGCTGAAAGCATATAATAGTAATTGTAAAAGCATATAACAGTAAAATGTTCACAATTGATCGATGTCATGCTTTTTACTGTTAAAGTACCAGTTTTAAAGCCAAGCCTGATTTACTGCACCAGATATATAGTACATGCAGGTTACATGCTATGAACCATATGTTGCAGAAGGCATATAATAGTATATAATTACGTATTAAAATGTTGACAGTTGATCGACGTCATGCTTTATTACTGTTACAGTACCAGTTTTAAAGTCTGATTTACTGCACAAGACATAGAGTACACCTAACATTTCATGCCGTTGGAAACGACACTCAGCAGGTGTGAAAAGGTTGAAAGGCATTTCCACACCATGGACTTTGCATATGTCCAAATTGAATGAGCCAGTGCCTATGGCTAATGTTATTGCCATGAATGTTGTCGATGACACTGAAGTGGGCCATCATGTACCAGCTGAGCAAGGTATATCAATCTACATGGGCTGAGGGCTGATTAGTTTGCCAGTAAATTGCATTCAAAGTATTGGTTTTAGCCAAAACCATCGTAAGACATAGGTATATATAATTTACATTTGATCCAACATTCAGGATAATTTCCCCATTAGTCTACTAGTTTTTGTACTCGGCAGCACAATTGTGATCACACGACAGGTAGAGTAATGTTCTGTGTACGTTGCAGCTAATGACAATACAGACAATGCTCACAATGAGCCTAGATATGTATCCAATCTATTGCCCTTTGCCCACGAGAGGGAAATGCAGTGTAACAGGGATGAAGGCTTTGAGATTGAATTAAGGGTGAGTGCACGTGATTTAAAGGGCACAGCAACTGTTGAGGCATTGACCATTGCTGTTATGATGAGTATCTTCAGTGATATACCATTGGACTAAGTACCAAATGTGCCATTATAGTACCATGTTATTGTACCACGATGAGCCCATTTAATTATTGCACAACCCTGCAGTTGATTCATGATGCATATAGGTGTACTAGTACTCATATTCAGATTATAATTCTGCAAGCATACTCTTGATCAAGAGAGGGAACAAAGCTGTTGACCACGTTGGATACAAAGTTGACACCAACCTCATTCCGCCATGATGGCTCCCTCATAGCAGTGTGGGTACTCATTTGTGGGCTTGAATGACATATGTGAGAGGTGGAGTATGGCCCTGTATATTTAGCAGTTATATTATGCATCATATCACAAATAATTGATGGTATATGTATAGTCGTACACATACCACGGCTTTCTGGTGTGAGATAGATTGCAAAGGGAGGCCATACCATGGCTATTCAGCGTAAGGTAGATTGTAGAGGGGTAGCAATCAGAGTGAACATAGTGGGTGTCCAGGCCACTCAATCACTATGACTGCCACGGGCCAGGTACGTAGAGACACAGTAAGTCTAGTAAGTATAATAAAAATTATTGTATATATAGTATGCCCTACATGCCCCCACAACTTGTGACTATATTCAAAATGTTTACATGCTATGCTTTACAACAGAAAATGTGCATGGCTAAGAATGGCTTCAGCACTACTACTGTTTGGTCTGTAGGTAATTCAGAAGCCTTCAAAGTGTGTACACGTAGAGTGGGTGCATGTCATCCAAAGAGATGCACCATGCAATTTTTTGATGTTGTACCAAAGTATATACGTAGCAAGGGTCTCACTCGGATTCCTGCCATCATTAAAGTGCACTACAACTGTATCCGCAACAACTATATATCTACCTAAGATATTGCAGCAATTTAACTAGTACACCTCCTATATAGGTACAGTCACATACTCACACTACTATGGTAAATAGGTTACACATAATATTATACCATACTCCCATATGTCATTATTATTGTAATTGGCTGGCTCTATAGTAGGCACCTGTATTCTTATGGATATATCTTTCAACCCCAACTAGCCATAATTATAAATTATGCTTCAACTGCAGCTACCCAACCAACTAGACACAGAAGATTATGACCATTTACCACAGGCATGAGTAGACAATAAGTGCAGAGCAGATGTGCAGCCGGGACATTGAGAGAGCCTCCTTCACACCATTGGTCTGAACTTCACCCTCCTGCGATCAGCAGTCCTGCACCTTTGGGGAAGTCAGATCAGGGGATCACCACTAGTGACTATATATGTATATGTTCTAAATCTCATGGTCTGGGAGGACTACCTTGGTGATTAACACTGGATGCCATCTCCCTTTTATATACTCGATCACATTTACTAGCATAAGCTTAGTGAATTGTGTATATATTATATACAAGTGTATATGCCATGTAAATGTGTCTTAGTTATGAAATAGAAGTATAGTACATTGGTGCTGAATCATAATGGACTGTGATGCCTTAGAAATGGTAGCTATTACTCGTGCTGATGAAAAGTAAAATTTAGATAGGTAGCTACCAATAGGCATGCAAACAAGCTTGTGGGATAACAGTCCATAATATATACTGCACACACTAATGAGTTTGAAAATAGACTAATGTGCACCCTGTGACTTGTGACCATATTTGGGCAAAACGTGGGAGTTACTTATGGAACAATATCCACGCATGAGACTGGCTTTGCCAGTACAACTGTGTAGTAGGGAGGGAATGCGCAAACTTTGCAACTGGTACAGAAGGTGACTATAAACTACAAATGTATATATGTCTACCTATGGTTGCACACCCATGTACCCCACAAAGCATGCTTCTAATTATATGATACGAAGTATATCCAGTACCACATTGCAGTCTTCATATAATTATTGATGCATAATGACTTTGTGTGTGCGTGCTTGGGTGTGTTCGCATGTATGCAATTATGCTTATTTAATGGACTTCCATAGCTATGGTTGAACACCCATGTACCCCACAAAGCATGCTTTTAATTATATGATCCGAAACATATACCACATTGCAGTCTTCATATATTGATAATGACTTTGTGTGTGTGTGTGTGTGTGTGTGTGTGTGTGTGTGTGTGTGTGTGTGTTTCATTCTCGGTGGTTTAGGGATAATTTGATATAAAGGATCTACAGAGTGATTACTACGAGTCCTGCTGCTGATGTTCAGCAATACAAGATGCTACCAGGGCCACCGCGTGAAGGAATCAGCATCAGTCCCAACAGATGGCTGGGGAAAGCAGATGTTGTGAATGAAGAACTAAAGATGCGCATAATATGATAAAGACTGGAGGGATATTGCACAAGATTGAAGTGAGTAGGCTATGGTTTAGGAACAGGTAGAAGTCTTGAGCATTAATGTATAAAAGGAGAAACTGCAGAAGGATGAATGGAAACAATAATGAAGGGAAAGAAGCTGATGGGAGCACATGCTGACCTGCAGTGCAAAAGAGTCGATGTGCATTCTGTGCCAAGACAATATATAGCTGGACTTATTAACCATCAACAACAGAAACACAAAGCCTTAGCCCTGGAAGTGCTGACCTGTCCATACTGTGGAGGACAGTAGAAGAAGCAAGATCTTGTAAATCATATGATGTTCTGTAGTAGTAACCCAAGTAAAACCAAGTGTATATAGTGGATGGAAAGACTGATGTCATCAGAACCCCACCCCCAAAGACTTGTTCTCATAAATGAAATGCAAACTTGCAACACTTGCGGTATCAACATATAAATACGTATAAACTATAGAAATAATAATAATGATTCTTATTTCAATGGAATGCATACCTTAATTTGATATGTGTACAAGTTTTTAACGTGAGTGTTTTTGTGTGTGTGCTGTCTTAATTAAGTTATTTAAATGGGATATGTACTACTCTGACTGTGCCATTTAGCAAGCATTGAGATTCATGGAACTACATGGCTTTGACAATTTTTACTCTAGCACAACTATGTTGATGGGAATGTGTGCTTGCACGATGGTAGTAATGTGCACTAATGTATGTACGTTATATACTAGCGCTAGCTGTTTCAATTGCTCTCTGAATATTTATTTTGTATATAGTGCTAATATTTTATATACGTATATAGTCAATAATATCCATTCATATACACATAACCCTAACCCAGCTGAGCAGCATATACTTGCTGTTTATCACTTTAATAATCAACCATGTATACACTGTATACATACATATATATATTATATATTATATATAAACACAGTGGGCATACTCCATTGAGGAGCAGCAATTTGCTTTGCTCAAGCATGGTCACAAATCAATGCAGTGTTCACCCATTCAACATTCTGTGAAATTATACACTGCCCACAGTATGGTCGTGATGTGATTTGCCTGTCTCATTGTTATTGGTGCTCACACTGCTTGCATGTCAATAATTAAATTGCTTGCTGTTCCACACTGGAACAGTTATTAATAATTTTCAGTTAATTAAGCTGATTGGAGAACTCAGTATACAGCTAGTGTGTATTGATAGGCCAAAGGCCACATTAAAATTAAGTGTGATCTTAACGTATCCTAAATGTAACACTATAGTCTTCATGAATTATTTCAAGACACATCTCAGCATTCAGCATGCCGTTCTGAACAGTCTAAGATCTACGTATATACGCATCAACGTGGTGTCACCTTAGGCTTTATATAATAAATGGCATCGCACTTTTGGACAGCATCATTTGTCCATGGAAAGATATAAAATTGTGTGTTGTTATGGTAAATAACATTCATTATTCTGTATACGTACAGGAACAAACCTTACAAAAGCATGTTATCCATTTTGAAGACAATGAACTGCTGCATTTTAAGGCTTATAATCCGTTGCACAATATGCTATATAATATAGTGAATGATAGGCAGACTGTATTTCAATATAATATGCAGTGTACCTCAAAGTTAAAGGGATGTTGAGAAGAGTTGCCTTCACAATTTTACACATGCGTGTGTAGCAGCAAGGCAATGGAGGCTCCTACAGTGATGAATTTTTTTGTCATTGGTCTTCTGCTGCTCCTGACCTCTATTCCTGCTACCGGTAAAGTTGTATGTATCAACTTGTACATCACCCTTTGTGTGTCCACATGCATCTTTATACATACGTACGTATACTGTGCATATGTACTTAGCCTGTAGGATGATTCTTTTTGGACGATCAAGGATGCCAGCGAATGACTTGTCACTTTAAATTGTCCCTTCAATGCCAAATTTCGCCCATCACGGGCTTTGCCAGGCATACAGCACAGAACAACGAAAACAACAGTTGTTCAGCTGACGAAGGAAGACCCACAGGTCAAAACATCCTGATATATTGTATGACACCTCTAGATCTGTTGTGTGAATTGCTCAAAAATGTTATCATTCACATATGATGCGACAATGAGCCTCTACAATATCTTCTTAGCACAGAAAATGTGTGTGTTATATGCCTGACAAAGCCTGTGATGGGTGAATCATTGCATTGAAGTGACAAGTCATCCTTTGGTGTGCTTGATCGTCCAAAAAGAATCATCCAAGTATCAGCTTCAGTCCGCCTAATAAATTTCATGAAAGTACTTATCTAGCCTCATGATTGTAAAAGACAATGAACCTGTGAGTATGCATGCACACTGTAAAATGTGTAACTAAATATATGTATAGACCCAGTGGCAGTAAATGTGCCTCTTTATAAAACTATATATATGTGCAGTGCTGCTGAAATCCTCTTACTTGCATATCCATCAAGAAAAAGTGGCCATTGAATACAATACATATGAGAATCTTCTTACTTTTTCTTTTCCTTCCTAATATTTCTATTTGTTAGTTTAACATGCCAAATAATATAATATAACTTAACTGTAAAGTAGATACATTTCTTCCTCTAAACCTAAGATACTTGTTCTTTCATGTACTGATTATTCCATATATTGAAAGGGATTCAACTTGGTCCTGTGGTGGGTAACTTAGGTACATACAATACAACTCCCATCATCAGCGGCAAGGTGTTTGAGTATAAATAGGCATGCACAATTTTAAATATAGACGACAGTATAGTGAGGTTTACAGTCATGACCCAACGCTCCTACTTTAACAAGGCATGAAGTGTCGACGCAGATATGTTCTATATAGACAAACCTACTGTACTATTGTAATCATGATATCTTTCGGTGTGTGGGAGGCAGACATCTTTGTGTGCAGACTGATTGAACTACAAACCAACATGACACCACTGTTTGGCTCCAGGTTTTACCTCCATGAAATTATCTAATGCCAGCTTATCGCAAACGGGTGGGAAGAAGCAAATGTGACACCAGTGCTCAGTCAGTGAACAGGCTGAAGTGAACAACTTTCATCCAGTCTCACATCTGTCAGTCATAGCAAAAACATATGTATGAAATATGTATACAGATCTACACATGGTCGACAGTTGGGCTGAGAAGAAGGAGCTCGAGATCCTGAGTGACGAGCAAACCGGGTTCAGACCAAATAGATCAACCAAGTGTTGTTGAGAGCAACTAAGGACTGGAAGAAATCTTGGATCTTGGAAACGTTTGTACCCACAGTGCTGACTGACCTAAGCACAGCTTGCGATTCTATCAAACACGACTTACTCTTGAGGAAGCTGTATGACTACGACATAAATCAAAGCAGTGATTGAAGCTCTCAGGCAGAGGCTTGGTTAGTCCACCCTGGAGCAGAGAAAACAAAATGCATTGCTTTGCTGGCTTACCAATCAAATTTCCTGTCACTCAAACTCAAGTCTACTCAGTACACACATACTTTATGGAAGCTTCACAATGCACCAAAGAGTATCAGAGACTTAAAGGACAGGAAGCACTATGTTTCACCGGCTCCAACTGAGGTATACTTAGCCATAACTAGCACACCATGCCAATGCCAATTATTCTCTGATCTCAATACTAGCTATAGATATTGGCTATAGCTAGCTACACTTAACCTTCATTGTCTCTGCTGATCAAGACTTGTTGTTTGGTTGCATCCAGGACCTACATGTACAAAGATTTACAGTCTACTGTCTGTAGATACAGCCTCCTACTCTGGAATATCGATCTCACATCACCTCCGCACTGTAGCTGTATGATTACGCAACTACCAGCCAGCGTGTGATGCACCAAGATGTCAGGCTGATCTGCTAACACTATACAAAGAAGCGTAAGATGGCGGAGACTGTCAAGGATATCAAGGGCAGCGAATACTGCGAGAGAGGTGGAGATCTGGTGCTGGATGTATGCAGCACGTGGTGACCTAGCTACACAGCTAGCTATTGCTATCTACCTCACCACAGAGAACAATACGTAGCCAACTAGCGAACTGTCTCACTTCGTGGATCGTATAGGATAGCTACCTAGGCAGAAGACCTGACCGCATTTAATCACGACTTCAATTCGATGTCCGTCTCTCTCAATATCAGTTGAACAATGTTTAAATACTCGTAACATTCGTGTGCACCAGCCCAGGTTCTAAGATGACCGGAGGTTGTGGTACAATTATATGCTGTATGTAAGATTCTAGGATGTCCAGCCCGTCATGTTCACTCCTGAGCTCACAGGGTTAGCTACACTGTCAGTTGGGGTTAGGAATAGTTAGGGGTTCAGCTAGCACATTTTGGTGATATCCTGCTCACTCCACATGGTAGTTAACCCTTCCAGCAGCTTAAAATCTTGCATTGTAGCTAGCTCCTATTGTGGAATACTGCTACAGCCAGACCCAGTCTTACATCCCAGCCATGCTCCACCCACAGAAAGCTTTCTATGGGCGGAGTGGCTGCCATGCTGGGCTACCTGCACCCTTTCTTCCTTCATTTGTGATGTCATCACCGAGATGTCTGTGCAGATTGGAGGCAGGAAGTGTTTTGGCTACGTCAGACTATTGTATGTATCTATGGCTAAAGTTACGCAACATGTGAGCGAATGGATGCTCACACCATTGTTGCAATGCATGAATGGAAGTCAGTAGTCACTGAGAAGATGACTGTTAGCTAGTAACCACTTCACTCTGCTCTGAAAGATGTCCAAAATGCATACATTATACGTATGTACATGGAACTGTGTAATTTTATCGCCTTGGCACTTGAGTATATATTCTTCGAGTGTAAGTAAAAGTTGTCCGTGGTATTGAAAATACTAATTCTGTACTTATATATTGGTGGTAGGTAATAATTAGGTGGCCCACCACCTTACCTCAAGCACTGCAACAATCTTTGCTTTTTTCGCTAGTGTATTTTGGTGATCCGGCTGACTCCACTTTGTAGCTAATCCTTCCTGTCAGCAGCATAAAATTGTGCATTGTAGTTAGCTACCATTGTGGTATGCTGCTGCAGCCATACCCCTAGTCTAATAAACCAGCCCGCTCCACCCACAGAAAGATTTCTGCAGGCAGACTGGATGAGATTCACCGAGATGTCATGGCAGATTGGAGGCGAAAAGTGGTTTAGCTACATCAGACTATTGTAAATATTGTGCATAATGGAAGTCAGTATTCACTGAGAAGATGACCACTCTACTGCTCTGAAAGATGTCCAAAGTGCATACATTATATGACATTGTACTTCGAAGTTTGTAATTTTTTCGCCTTGGCACTAGAATGTATGCTTGGAGTGTAACTACAAGTTGTCCCTGCCATTGAAAGTAGTACTTGGGTCATATTAATGCTGACCCACCACCTTTCCTCGTGCACTGCAACTGTCTGTTTTCTCCTTGTAATCCATTGTTGACACAGCAGAACCCAGCAAGCTCAGAATAACAAGACTACCAAATGGTCCTGAACTCTCAAGTCCAGTGGTGGTTGGTACTGGCCAGACGGTGAACATTTATTGCACAGCAGTAAACACTGACAGTCCTGGAACAGTACGGGGACTTCACTGGAGATTTCCCAACAACTCTCGTGTACCTGAAGTCAGCATAAATGATGAATATGATGTAGGCATGGTTCGCTATCTTGATAATAACATTTGGATTGGGCTTCTTCGTATGAATAGAACACAGCTGTCTTTAGCTGGAATATACAAATGTGTTGCTAACTTCAGTGGAATCCCCAAAAGTCGCAGCATGGAAATCCAAGTGTCAGGTGGGTGTCCTGTAAAATAGCAACACACTATGGGATGGTGAATGTTATAAATTTGCTGTATTGTTATATAAAACTTTGCGGTATGTATTATTATGCATGTTGTTAAACAATATAACTCCCTACCTCCCTCACACGATAATACGTACACTCACTCTGTGCTGTACAGAGTTCACTATCTCAGCACTATGTACTCAACTACCACACTGTACGTGTATGGTGTATGTTGTTAAGCATAATATATAACCCCTACCTGAGCAGCTGAAATTTTCAAGTAGCTATATTCTATTTATATTGCAACTAGCCATATTACACTGCTCTCTAGATCTGTCGGTGTTGGGGGGGAGTGTCCCTGTTACGTATTTGTTCAGAAAGAGAAAGTACCAGCAACTACTGTCAAACTCGAGAAGATTACCAGACCCAAGAGAAGTCACGTCCACAGTACTTTCTCTGATCTGCTCCTCTCATACACATATCCACACCACCTGTGCTTGGTATATACAAACTCTCCTCTCATGGACTTTGGCCTACCCACTATCGCTTTGCCTATAGCTACATGATGTATAGATACCTATCCTTGGATCCAGCCAAGGTGACTTGTATATAGCCTCTCCCTACATGCTATATAGCCCTCTCATGCATACACTCAGCATGCGTTTCTCCTTCACACTCTTGAACTCATACTTACATACTACATAAGACAATTTATACTCACTCTGTGCTGTACGGAGTTTATTATCATTCTCATACACAATGTACTCAACTACCACACAAGCAACCACCACAGCTCATTACATCCACTATTTTCTCTATACTATATACAAGCCTTGTTCCACATTCTACCACTTTATGTTATAACCCCAATATGTCAAGCAGACACTTGTCCCTTTAGCATCTCTGTACATGCATAGCAGGGAATGTGAATAGTATACGTACAAGCTAACTAATGCACAATATGGCATCACATCTCTATGTCTTGCTCAGGCTCACCCCCCCTCCCCCCCCACACACACACAATGCAAAAATGTGTATAATACAAGACCACAAAAGCTAGTTCTGGTTAGGGTTTGTGTCTGTGTGCTACCTAAAATTGGTTGCTGCATCCTGCTCCTACATACTAATGCCCTATATAGATTGTCTTGACTCTGCAACTTACACTACATGGAGGTGGTTATTCCTGTCAGGAACTAGTCATATAAATGCCTCACCTGTGCATCTTGTGCATCTTGTGCATCTTGTGCATCTTGTGCCCTAGTGGTGTTTGTCTTGTATCAAATAGCACATTTACTAATGTGCTCACATACAAACTAGGAAACATTGTAGTATGTGATGTGATGTGTGTGTGTATGTGTGTGTGCGTTCGTGCATGAGTGGATGTGTGCATGAGTGCGTGTGTGTCTGTACAAAATAATGCCTCTTCCTATGTTAAATCAGAATCTATTTCTTAGTATTTAAATGTGTGTCTTTCTCTCTCTGTGTGTCTGTGTGTGTGCGTGTGTGCATTTGTGCATGAGTGCATGTGTGTATGAGTGCGTGTGTGTCTGTGCAATCTGCAATTTTACAAAATAATGCCTATTCCTATGTATTTGAAGCAGAATGTATCTTTTAGTGTTTAGGTGTGTATATAGTCTTCTGCTAGTCATTGTCTACTGATGGAACTGCTGACCAGCTAGGAGTCTAAAGCATAGGAGATATATATATATATAGTATCATCCATTCTTTGGGCAGTCTAGTAGAGTATATATAAAGTTGCAATTGACAAATAATAATAGATACAATGTTCAACTTCTTACAGACTGACTTTGACTACATCTATCCTCCTTGTACAGTGTTTATAGTTATATTTTCAATAAATTATTTAGAACAAGAAAGTAATAATTGCTATTGTTTAAACTTGTTCCCACAGAAACATTTATTTTTTACTACTATAATATACTTGTTTTCTCCAGCTTTCAACTGTGGCGAGCTTGGTCCTCCCACAAACGGTCGACTTAGCCTAGCCAGTTCAACCACAGTGAAGTACACTTGTGACACAGGCTACAGACTACAAGGAGCGCTCACAAGACGTTGCACTGCCAATGGAGAATGGACTGGGAGTGTTCCTCAATGCAATCGTGAGTTATGAGCAACCACTATACACCAGATTGATAGCGTATATAGGTTAATAGACAGATTGATAAAAAGAGGCCTAGTTAAGAAATGTATCTCAATTATATATATATCCCGCTACCATAGTAAACGTGGGATATCACTGTGGGTTATCCGTTATATACCACAGTTTGAATTAGCAGTGAGACACCTTGGGATTAATCACAATTGCTCACTATCACACCTTACACGCAGGATAAACTGGGGCTAGTTTGGGAACTGTTTGGTTGGGACGGGACATATATGTTATAACTGGCTTGTTGCAATTTTAACGATTTGTAGCAGAGATGTTTCTCTCGCTATCGAACGAAATAAACTAACGTTTCCAGCGATACTATTTAGGAATCTATTCTGTCCGAAAGGTACCGATATGGCTATGCACACAGCGAATACAATGGGAGGCCGTCCCCCGGTTTAAAGCCGTTTAAAGCGAGCAGTCTAACTATTCATCCCTCTGATGAATTAGACTGCGCGCTTGACGACGACTTTGAGCAGATGTCGAAACGCTACACGCCGAAGAACACAGAAGGAGAGCACAAAGACGTTTTGGGAGTGGATGAAGGTGAAAGAGCGCTGCCTGGCTTTCTGCAAAGACTGAAGAACCATGTTTGAAGCAGTAAAATCATTTAGATACTTTCCTAATCGTATACATCAATTGTTTTCAGCTGACATTAGTGTTCATGCAAGGTATTGATTTTATTCTTTGTGATGAGTTTGTAGGTACTTCCAGCTGCAGCTTATGAGAAAGTAAACAAAGAATCTGAAGTAGACAAAACTGTTTGTACACATCTGGATGATGATTGGTCTAATCCATATTGTTATTGGTTCATTTCATGTTTGCTATGTCTACAGGGGGGCTCTTAGAAGGCTAATGCACACCGAAGTGTGCATTGGACTTGATATTGCACACTTCCCGTCTTTGATGTATGGCTTCATCATGCAATAGTTGATATATACTACTCACAAGTGTGATACATAAACCACATGGTCTTGGTATGTAACTAGCACTTCGATATGAGTTTTTGCCTTAAAACATCCAACTGCACACATATAGTGTCTAATTTTGTTAAAATAGCCAATCATAAATAACAAACATGCTCCTCTCCAACCATGTTTAGAAGAGGACTCTCATTTGGCAGTTGAATAGATGGTAATCTGTTATCGAACCGCTGAGAGAAAGCGAATGGCAACAACCCTTTAGATTGACTACACCTACATATGTATGGAAGAAAGAACTAGTTCAGTAAAGAAAGCGTCGTCGTTGAGTGCACATTTCTTCTGTCCATGCAGCCATTTGTGGCAGATGAAATTGTATTCCTTCCTGTTGGATGTGATGAATGTTGGAGTCAAATGGCGGACATTAGTGAGACAGATAATTCTTCAGGACTAGAATACACTTGAATGAATACTTTTTCCCTGGCAAGATTAGAATAAAGAATTCTTAAAGTGAATACGGTGCATTATAATACATCCCGTTACCATGGGTAACATTGGATGTCACTATGGGTGATGTATAGGTTAACCCATGGCTCCTGAGGCATACATCCATACATTGAAGCGCCGAGGTATAACTGATATATATGCCAGCTGAGATTGTGCAGTTGTGTCAGAATAGGAAAATGGCCATCATGGAACCGTGGCTTTGTGGTGATAGATCTGTCCATGCTAACAAATTTAACAAACAAAAGTGTATACATGTACAGAAGTGATATCGATCCCTCGGCCTTCAGCCTCAGGGGTATCACTTATGAATCACACTTAGAGTAACTAATATAATATAATGCATCTGAATTCCATTATGTGCCACATTATGTGTATTGCTATATATAGCAGATCAAGCTTTAGATAGTATTATATACCGTATAGCGGGAAATTTTGGATCGGTGCAAATTTTCGTATATTTCGTATGATGGCTCGCCATACGAAAATAAATACTACGAAAAGTTTTACATTCAAAATTATTTTAATGCCGTCACATTTTGAACGCGAGCAATCTCCCACGTAGTAAGTCGATAGAGCAATGGCTTTGTGCCGGTACTTCAAGCCTTTGGACGCGGGCGCCGTTCCAGACCCCAGTAGACTTCTGTCCGCACACGTTAGCCCTGGAGCGATTAAAGACGCCAACGAAACTGTGAGAAATGCGTCACAAGGAAGCAGTAAGCTTAGAGGGAAATACGCCAAGTTCACACCAGAACAAAACACATTGATAGGCGAGTATGCCTCGCTGCATGGCAGCTATTCATCGTTTTTCGAAGCAGTTGGGAGTCGAAATGAAGCCAACTTCGGTTCAGACTGAAATCAGCCGCAAGCGGAAAGCTGGTGAGACGAGCGATCTCAGCGTCAAGTCCTTGCCCGTCAAGAAGCGTGGGAGACCTTGTAGACGCGGTACCCCCTCACCATCGACTCCACCGAAAACGACGACATTATTGACACGTGTACTTGCCAGGATCAGGAGGCGTAGAATTATCCGCGCACGCGAACATACGAAAATAAGAATACAAAAATTTATTCTAAAGGCCTTACAGCCATTTATGCGAAAATTTGCACCGTCCAAAATTTCCCGCTATACGGTATATCATAATATACATATATTATATAAATTATGTCATATTATATTCATCACGCATGTATAGAGCAAAGAGTACTGATGAAGGTGGCTGCACTGAAACGCTTGAAAAATCTGTGGGCAGAGTGTACCAAGCAATCATGGGCAATATCTCTTATTCCCTACAGCTATCCGCTGTGTCCATCCCCCTGCTGCTCCTGTACATGGCCGACGCAATGGTACTGGTTTAACCTTTGGATCCACACTGATCTACAGCTGTAAACCGGGATACACCTTAAATGGAAGTTCTACATTAACTTGTATGGCTAACAGACAGTGGAGTGGCAAGGCACCTGATTGCAGTCGTAAGCTGTTAATCCATCAAATGTATATGTGTATCAGCTATTTGGGTGTCCATGCTGTCCATCAATATATACGTATGTTGTTGGTTCCATCTGAGATCTTTCTGTAAATTTTTCCTTGAATTGTACATTTTAGAGAGTGCAGTAGAACACCTCACTAGTGGCACAGACCATACATCTCGTCTGCAGTTCGTGCTAGCACCAGTGTGAATAGGTATACCCAGAAAAAAGACTTGCTCTCCATGCAAACTCTGCTTTTCCCATTCTTTCTGCTTCTCTGCTCTACAGCGTGCCTTTTTTTGTGTTGAATTTCATGTAATTGCAGTACGGCTATATACAAGCAAAGTTGTACTGTGTCTCCCCTGCAGCCATCAGCTGTGGTCCTGCCCCTGATGCTCCTGCAAATGGTCGACAAATCGACTCTGGTACAACTTTTGGATCCACAGTGACCTACACCTGTAACCGAGGGTACACTCTGCAAGGAGTCAACAGACATACCTGCATGGCCAATGGAGAGTGGAGTGGGAGGGCGCCTACTTGCAATCGTAAGCTGCTCACAATTAGATGTTCTATATACTCTAGACATACATGGACATCAATAGTTCATCAGGGCAATGTTGTTGCAGCATGAAGACAGTGGGGAAATTGTCTCAATTCAAAGGCCAATAGCTATGGAACAGCAAGTGGAAAAACAGCATACATACAAGTAGATAATGGCACACTTTTTATTTGTGTCATAATGTATAGAGTAGCGTATCTATTTTTGAACAATAATTTACATAGCGGATGTACTAGATGGTCACAACCACCACGTTTTGAGAGCCAGCCTGCACTGTTCTTTATACTGCTAAACATTGCTGTTGAACGGCAGAAGTCATTCTTTTATATGGCCTTTGGCTTTTAATGGTAACACGTACAGAACATTCTTTCAGTGTGTAGGCTTCCCAGTGGCTCAGACAATACATCTCATCCAGAGTTCTACTTAAACTTTGTACCGAAACAGCATGAATAGTCCAGAAGAAAAATTGCCAATAGAGAAAAGTGCTGACCAATACTACAGGCTTGACTACATGCTGTGATTCCTAGTGAGAGTGATTTGGAATGGAATGGTGCCCCTCAGAGCAGCCATGGCCATGTTTGCGGATTATTCTTCTTTCCAAATATTTAGCTTAGTATTGTCCGTACTACAAAATTTGTGCCAGGCTTGAGCTGATATGTTAGGTGGCTGAGAAGATCAACCGTCTGATAATACATTGTGGCCAATAATAGATACACTACTCTAGTGTTTACTAGGCCACTATAGTTAGTACGTATGTACATACAGATACATGTACTCATGTGCACCATATCTGTGTTGGTGTGTATGATTCATGTATATATATGTACATGCATCTGCATGTGTGTGGTTTTGTACATGTATAGTATGTATGTAGATTTACTTGCATGATTGTGCATGTGTATACTTGCATGCCCTTTAGTTTGCATTGTAGCTACAGGAAATGTTGTACCTGTACCCTTCCTGCAGGTATCAGCTGTGGTCCCGCTCCCTATGCTCCTGCAAATGGTCAACGAAGTGGCTCTGGTACAACCGTTGGATCCACAGTGATCTACACCTGTAACCAAGGGTACACCCTGCAAGGAGCCAACAGACGTACCTGCATGGCCAATGGACAGTGGAGTGGGAGGGCACCTACTTGCGATCGTAAGCTGCTTCGCGAGCATTACGTATGTTCCACTATAGATATATATGTACATTACTTCCCGCAAAAGTCCATTAGGACAATGATGTTGCAGTGTGATGACAGTTGGGAATTGGCCTAGATTCTATAGGAACTGAGCTAACAAGCAGCAAGTAGAAAGGCAGCATTCATACACAACTAGATATTGACATAAAGGCTGCATAAAGGTATACAATTATTGTCTGTGTGTTCAGTGCATGTCTCTTGCATGTGACATGTTTATATTGTTTCCTAGGCCGTTAATGTTAGTATATATACGCAGACACAAATATGTACTTACACCATGACTGCATAGTTGTTTATGATGCAAGTCTATGCTGTACATGCATGTATGGTTTTGTAATGTATAAATACAGTTGATGTGCTTCACATGTCTTTATACGTATAGGTGATGAGCATTCTATTTGCGCCTTTTGTGTACTTGCATTATAGCTACAAGCAAAGTTGTACCTGTGTCCTCCCTGCAGCTGTCAGCTGTGGTCCTGCCCCCAGTGATCCTGCAAATGGTTGACAAATCAACTCTGGTACTACCTTTGGATCCACAGTGACCTACACCTGTAACACAGGGTACACCCTGCAAGGAGACAATAGACATACCTGCATGGCCAATGGAGTGTGGAGTGGGAGGACGCCTACTTACAATCGTAAGCTGCTCACTGTTCTATTTCTACTTCTACATGGGCATCAAAAGTCCATCAGGGCAATGATAGTGTGATGACAGTTGGGCCGGGGTTCACCTGGACTCTATAGGCACAGAGCTGACAAGCAGCAAGTAGAAAGGCAGTATACACGCTCAGCTTGATTGTGAATCAATTATGCTCAGTGTTTACGAAAGAATCTGAGCTTCATCACAGCATAGGGAGCCCAATAGACGGGGCTCACCCAGGTCCGAAGACCGATAGAAACTATCTGGGCCGTTACTGTCCGTAGACCTTTGAACGGACAGTAACGGCCCAGATAGTTTCTATCGGTCTTCAGACCTGGGTGAGCCCCGTCTATCGGGCTCCCTATGCTGTGATGAAGCTCAGATTCTTTCGTAATCACAAACACACACAGCAATTATCACCTATATATCAACTATGCTCAGTGTGTGCAGTCAATTGTGACATATGGTTGGTATTCATGTGTACACAGAGACATGTATGTACTTGCGCCTACAAAGGTGTCTATGATGCATGTGTATACTGTAAATGCATCTGTGTGTAGTTTTGTTGAATATATAGTTGATGTGCTTGCATGATTGCCCATATAGACAAGATGTCTGGAGGCATTTCTGCCTGTCATTTTGTTTGTGATGTACGTACTTGCATTGTATTTACAACGAAAGTTGTACCTGTGCCCTCCCTGCAGCTGTCAGCTGTGGTCCAGCCCCTGATGCTCCTGCAAATGGTCGACGAAGTGGCTCTGGTACAACCTTAAGGACAACAGTGATCTACAGCTGTGACCAAGGGTACACCCTAGAAGGACCCATCAGACTAACCTGCACGCACCTAAAACGTTGGAGTGGGAGGGCACCTACTTGCAATCGTAAGCTGCTTGGAATCAGATGTTACTTTAGATATACATGGGCATCAAAATTCCCTAAGAGCGTCATAAGTCCATCAGGGTAATGATGTTGCAGTGTGATGACAGTTGGTGCAGTGTCTATTGTGATAAGATTAGCATACCAGTAATGGAATATATATATGAATTTTTATCAATATACTAAAGTATCTAATATCAGGCAAAAATCCATAAACAAATAAAGGATAACAAAAAGAACTCCTACAAAAGAGGCCGCATTCCTTATTTCACTAACCAGGAGTCACAGCCTGGATTGAGTTGTGTGGTTGAGATTCGCTCTTCAGAGTTCCTTTTTAGTATCACATTGTGTGATCATTTATCATCTACCATTTTAGGATTTCAAGCTCGATTTGTTGCAAATGCTTGCAAAGAATGCATCTAGTCCGCAACTTGTACTAACACCAGTATGAATAGGTTTACCCAGTGATAAAAATAACTTCCTAATGCTAAATAATTCTTAAGCAGAAATGCATTAATTTTTGTTGTTCCTGTTCTCTCTGCTACTCTGCTGCTCTGCTCTGCTGCTGCTTGCAGATTCTTCTTCTTCCATAAATGTATATAGCTAATTATTGTCCCTTACTGCAAATTTGTGCCAGGCTTGAGCTGATTTGTTAGGCAGCTGAGGAGATCAATAGTCTGAAAATGCATTGTGGCCAATAATAAATACCCTACTCTAGTGTTTACTAGGCCACTATAGTTCACACATGCACCATGCCTGTGTTGGTGTGTATGGTTCATGTATATACATACATGCATCTGTGTGTGCATGATTGTGCATGTGTATACTTGCATGCCCTTTAGTTTGCATTGAAGTGTATGTGCTTGCCATTGTAGGTGCAAGAAAAGCTGTACCTATACCTGTTCCCTGCAGCTGTCAGCTGTGGTCCAGCACCTAATGCTCCTGCAAATGGTCAACGAAGTGTCTCTGGTACAACTGTTGGATCCACAGTGAACTACACCTGTAACCGAGGGTACACTCTGCAAGGAGACAACAGTCATACCTGCATGGCCACTGGTCATTGGAGCGGAAGGGCACCTACTTGCGATCGTAAGCTGCTTCACGAGCATTACGTATGTTCCACTATAGATATATATGGACATTAATTCCAGCTAAAGTCCATTAGGACAATGATGTTGCAGTGTGATGACAGTTGGGAATCGGCCTAGATTCTATAGAAACTGAGCTAACAAGCAGCAAGTAGAAAGGCAGTATTCATACACAAGTAGATATGACAAATGGCAGTAATCACAGGATAGATATTGACATAAGGGTATACAATACAATTATGCTCTATGTGTGCAGTGCATGTTTATTGCATGTGACATATTTCTATTGTTTCCTAGGCTGTTAATGTTGGTATATATACGCAGACACTAATATGTATATACACTATGACTGCATAGGTGTTTAGGATGCAAGTCTATGCTGTACTGTAAATGCATCTGTGTGTGGTTTTGTAATGTATATATAGTTAATGTGCTTCACATGTCTTTATACGTATAGTTGTGGTCTATGAGCACTCTGTTTGCACCTTTTTTGTACTTGCATTATAGCTACAACCAAAGTTGTAACTGTGTCCTCCCTGCAGCTGTTAACTGTGGTCCTGCCCCCGATGCTCCTGCAAATGGTCAACAAATTGCCTCTGGTACAATTTTTGGATCCACAGTGACCTACACCTGTAACCGAGGGTACACCCTGCAAGGAGACAGCAGACGTACCTGCATGGCCAATGGAGAGTGGAGTGGGAAGACACCTACTTGCAATCGTAAGCTGCACACTGTTCTATATTTCTACTTCTACATGGGCATCAAAAGTCCTCATACTCAGCAATTGTGCTCAGTGCGTGCAGTCAGCTGTGACATATAAACATAACCATTATGGTTGTATTCATGTGTACACAGATACATGTATGTACAATGCCAATGGTGTCTATGATGCATGTCTATGTATACTGTAAATGCATCTGTGTGTAGTTTAGTTAATATATAGTTGATGTGCTTGCATGATTGCCCATAGACAAGACGTCTGCGAGCATTTCTGCCTGTCTTTTTGTTTGTGATGTACGTACGTACTTACATTGTAGCTACAACATTAGCTGTTCCTGTTCTCTCTGCTGTTCTCATATGTAAGCTATTGTATTATTTGTGTGGAAAATGATGAAAATAGATCACTTGATGCGGGGCTGGTAAGAAATTCAACCATTTGACTTTGTACTGTGATTCCTGGTGAATGTGATATCTATGATAAATGGTACCCCTCTAATGCAGCACCCAAACTCTATTCGCTTTTTGTAGCCAGAGTAGGATTCCTTTTATCTGTTAATGGAAATTTTCGGCCAATAACAAAAACTTTCAGATTGCGTAGATTAGCTCCAATCACCATGGTGGGTAGAAGTGGAATCTTCAATGCACTGGCTTGGTAATGTACATATACGCAACAACTAAGTGCTAGGCTAGAGAAGAAAAGTTTGACAGTTGAAAAAATTGAGCGGCCGTCAATACATTGTGTTCAGTAGTGGATATACATACTGCTCTAGTGTTTACTAAGTATTGTAGATATAATTATGTATACAAACATATCATTTACGTACCTGTTGGAAAGGACTGGGAATGTGACAATGACTCCTCGTGGTCAATAATGATTAGACCACAAGGCAACTACAAAATCTGAGTACTAGTATATATATATATATATATGTACACATAAGATACACAAGACATCATGCATTGCAACATACGCATAAACAACCATTACACACTACATACTACATCTCCTCCCCACTTAAGTTTAACTTCCGCACAAAAGTCAGAGGTCTAGTTAAATCTTGCAAGCCCTTTACGGAAAATGGTGTTGATTGAGGGTCTTGTCTCTGGCTTGAACTGGCTTTTTGCTGTCTGTTTGAACTGTGTGGTTAGGATTTGGAATGACGGTGTCTGGCTAAACATTCCATGGAACTACTGGTAGTACCAATCCTGTGTCAGTCTGGATTGAGACAGGTCCTACTGCTTTCACAATGGTGGCTGGGACCCAATGGGGCTTCCTGTGGAAATTGCAAACAAGAACAGGCTGCCAATCCTGCACAAAAGGAGGCCTGCTGTGATGGTCATGTTGCTGTTTCTGCCTTGATTGGTTGCAAAAACTCTGTTTTGGGAATGTAAGTTCAAACGAGTGCCACAACACACCCCAAAATCAACACAGATCGAGGGAGGTACTGCCTCCTTGTTAAGTGGAAGTAGAAAACGAAGAAACTAGCTCAGTGGTGCTGAAATAACAGGCCAGAGGCCATCCTTCTCACTCTTTCTCATATCTACCTTCAATGTCTATATGCAAGCCTCTCCACCAAACCATCTGACAAAGGGTGATATATGGTGACACACGTATATGCTTGATCCCGTGAAACTTTCAGAAACAAGCAATTTCTTCAAATAGAAACAGAGGCACATTGTCAGAGACCTGCTGCTCGGTGCCAAAATATGTCTCAGTCCTACAACAAGCCGGAATCCATCACCAGGGTTGGTTGTCATGCAACAACTGACCTGGCAAGTATATATTATATATATACTTCTTTGAGTTTCTTCAAAGGTTCCTGGTCCAATGCCGGAGTTACCATGATGTCATCTAGATAGCAAATTACATTTGGCAGACCTTGAAGGATCTCATCTGTAGCCTTCTGAAATAAGGCTGAAGCAGAGGCCACCCCACACGGTGACGAGGTGCATCGGAATGTGTATTGATGGTGAGGAACTGTTTGGATACGTCTGTCAGGGGCATCTGCTGGTATGCGGATGACAAATCAACATTCGCGAATTACCTCCCTTCTGATAAGGCTCATCATCAGCTCTGTCAATTTCGCAATGGATAGCAATCTACATCTATAGGAACTGGTTTACGTTGTTAACTTGTGGTCTCCACAGATGTGAGACTTCCATCACTCTTAAGTATTGCAACTACGGGAGCTGCCCAGTCGCTATTAGTGACTTTCTTGATCACTCTGCTGCTTTCAATCTCTCCAGCTCTCTGTCCAATGGTTCCTGTTATGCAAAAGGTACAGAGCAGAGAAAGACAAAAGTAGGTTTTGTCCCTGGCTTGACAGCTAACTTGGCTTTGAACTTTGGCATCTACCCCAGCTCCTCTCTAAAGACCTTGAGATGCTCCTGCACCACTGCTTTCACTGTCTGCAAGTTTTCACCCAAATAGGCCACCCCTAAGCTGATGCTCTGTAGTCAATCACGGTCAAACGGTGAATGCTGCACCAACTGAGACTTTGTCTAGGGTAGCGATTAGCAGAGTCTCACTGGAACCTTTCACATAAAGAACAGGAGGCTAACCAAACCAGAATCCATCAAAATAATTTGCGGCGTTTTCTACCTCTTACCCATTTGGTAGCTCAGTTGCCTCTCCCTTTGTTCCGATGACTGGTTGGACTGCTTACTGTGACAAAACTTGGCCAGGTGTCCTCATTTGTTGCAGTTGTGGTATGCTGTACCTTAGTGGTGACCCTTTGCCATAAGTTGGTCGTCTATGCCACATCAATAACATAGCCTGCTGCTGTTACCTGGCTTCCTCACCTGGGCCAGTTGATCTACAGCCTGCAACTCTACTTCCTTCAGTCCGTGGATTCTCTGCCGACTGTGCAATCTCAATTACCTGGTTGAATTTGAGGTTGGGCTCTGTAGAGTCTCCTCTGGGTGGCTTTGTTCTGGAGCCCGGAGACACATGATCATGCAAAGCCTCATCCAGGTGGTCCCAGAACTCTCATTTGTGGCAGCTGTCTTATCTCGGCAACAAAGTTAGGCACTGACTCATCTAATCATTTTTCTGTGGAACCGAAATTTCACCAACAGCTGTGGCTCAAAATGGGCCCTGAATGTGTGTACTATTTGTTTGCCAATGTCTTCTCCTTAGGCAAACTCTGTGCCAGTAGGTATCTCAAATGTACTTTGGCCCTTCCACCTGCTGCGTGCTTGTCCTCTGTCACTTCGTTTGTGGAGGCTTGGGGCAAACTTGGGGGATCTTAATGGTTGCCACCATCCCACCTTTGTCGCCATATTGTTGGTGCGTACCGAAAGGCGACAATGACATCGTATAGGTAACTGCAAAAAATGCCCATAAGATATACATGACAGCATGCATTGCAGCATACATGTAATCGTGGCTGCCTTGTCGGATGCTAAAATGGGGAACAAGTCTCTCGACGATTCTGTCGCATGGGGGGTCAATCTCGATGCACGCAGACACGGTCACCGAACTCAGAGTAACTCAATCACACCAAAAGAGCAGCATTACAAGTCAGGGTGTGTTCGTATAATTATGTACATACAAATGTAAGAAACAAGAGGGCAATAGATCTGAGTACAATGGAGCCTATGCTTAGCATAATTATACGTTAATACCGGAAATAATAGCATGTCATGTAACCTAATCAGTAATAGTAAGACAGCTCTGTTACATATGGATAAACAACAATTACACACTAAATACACTAAAGTACCGTGCATGCTTGCATTGGTGCATATGGTGCATGCACATTCATGCATCTTTGTGTGGTTTAGTATACGATGATGTGCTTGCATGATTGCACATGTGCAGACGTAATGTCTGTGAGCATTCTGCATACACTTTTGTTTGTGTTGAATTGCATGGGTTTGCATTGTAGCTACATGAAACGTTGCACCTGTGCCCTACCTGCAGCTGTCAGCTGTGGTCCTGCCCCTGATGCTCCTGCAAATGGACAACGAAGTGGCTCTGGTAGAACCGTTGGATCCACAGTGACCTACACCTGTAGCCGAGGGTACACCCTGCAAGGAGACGACAGACAAACCTGCATGGCCAATGGACAGTGGAGTGGGGTCACTCCTCGTTGCAGTTGTAAGCATAATTATTTGCTAAACATGGTCATAACAATTTTGATGCTTCTAATGTGTAAGGCTGATAAAGTGAGAGTGCATGCATATCAATGGTATCAATGCATGTGTATACTGTTAATGGATCTCTGTGTAGTTTTGTTGAATATAAATTATAGTTGATGTGCTTTCATGATTGCCCATAGACATGATGTCTGTGAGCGTTTCTGCCTGTCATTTTGTTTGTGGTGTGCGTACTTGCCTTGTAGCTATATACAACGAAAGTTGTACCTGTACCCTCCCTGCAGCTGTCAGCTGTGGTCCAGCCCCTGATGCTCCTGCAAATGGTCAACGAAGTGGCTCTGGTACAACCTTTAGGTCAGCTGTGACCTACAGCTGTGACCAAGGGTACACCCTAGAAGGACCCAGCAGAGTAACCTGCATGGCCAACAAACGTTGGAGTGGGAGTGCACCTACTTGCAATCGTAAGCTGCTTTGCAAGCATATATATATGTTCCACTATGTATATATAATTATATAGACATTAAATGCCGCAAAAGTCCATCAATGATGGTGCAGTGTGCTGACAGTGTGCAATTGGCCTAGATTCTATTAGAACTGAGCTAACAGGCAGCAAGTAGAAAGGCAGCATCTTTGTCCCGACTCTTAGCTGTAAGGTGGCCATCCATGCCACACCGATAACAGATCTTCCTGCTATTACCTAGATGCCTCACCTGGGCCACTTGTACTACAACCTGCAACTTTATGCCCTTCAGTCTCTGGATTCTTGGTTGCTGTCTCTGCAGACTGTGCAATCTCAATTGCCTGGTTGATTGTGAGGTTGTGCCCTGTTTAGAGTCTCTTCTTGGTGGCTTCATTCTGGAGCCCGCCAACACATGATCACACAGACCCTCATCCTGGTGGTTCCACAATTCACATTTTTGTAGCAGCCAGCGTAACATGGCAACAAAGTCACTCACTGACTAATCTAACCACTGATTTTGTCTGTGAAACCGAAAAATTACTAACAGCTGTGGCTAAAATGGGTCCTGAGTGTGTACTCTATGTTTGCAAATGCCTTCTCCTTAGGCCCTTCTCAGTAGGTTTCTCAAAGGTACATTGGTCTCTCCGCCTATTGTTTTGAGTAAGACTGCTGCGTGCTTGTCCTCCATCACTTCATTTGTGGTGACCTGGGTCAAACTTTGGTGGATCCTATATAATGGTCGCCGCCATCCCATCTTTGTTGCCATACTGTCGGAGCTTACCGGAAAGCAGCAATGACTTCGTATAGTCAACTACAAAACTGAGCATATGCATTAGATACACATGTCATCATGCATTGCACATACGCATAAACAAAAATTGCACACTACATACACTAAAGTACTATGCCTGCGTTGGTGCATATATATGGAACCTTAATGTATCTGTGTGTGGTTTAGTATACGATGATGCGCTTACATGATTGCGCATGTGCAGACTTGATGTCTGTGTGCATTCTGTGTTGAATTTCATGCACTTGCATTATAGCTACAAGCAAAGTTGTACCTCTGTCCTCCCTACAGCTGTCAGCTGTGGTCCTGCCCCCAAAGCTCCTGCAAATGGTCAACGAAGGGGCTCTGGTACAACCTTTGGTTCCACAGTGACCTACAGTTGTAATCCAGGATACATCCTGCAAGGAGACAACAGACGTACTTGCATGGCTGATAGACAGTGGAGTGGGGTCACAACTCATTGCAGTCGTAAGCTTACAAAATTTGCTAAACAAGTTCATAAAATGCTCCAGATGTGTGAGGCTAACGTGAGAGTGCATGCATATCAACAATATTGGTGCCAGGCAGGTATTGTATGATATCTAGCTGCATGCACATGAACTTACATGCACATTTGTCACTGCTTATAACTAGGACATGTATATATAATATAATATATATATATATATATATATATTATATATATATATGTATACCCTATGAAATAACATGTGCAGGTACACCTATGCCCAATGTCACATTAGCCAGATCATCACTGGACAGTCTACTCATCCGCTGGTTAGTGAGCTCTACAGAATATTTGAACAATGCCAGCTACACAGTGTATTGGTCAGGACCTTTTTCAGAGACATACAAAACTATTTCAGCAGGCTATAATAACTACACTATTAAGGGCTTGTACTCCAACAGTCCCTACAATGTTACAGTAGAAGCTATTGATCCTCTTGGAAGACAGAACAGCACAAATCAGCTATATTTCACCTCACCCACTGGTTAGTTTGTCTATATATGCATGAGCTAGATATATCATGGTGTGACTGCGTATCATTTCACATGATCATTTGCCACTATCTGTGCAACTTTATTCTTATTATGTAATAATTATTATATACTTTATAGTTATGTATGATTGTAGTGAGATTGTATGCATTTCTGTTTATTTTATTTTTTCACGATGATTTCAATAGCTCCTTCAATGAAGATTACCATTCTGCCTGAGTTTGCTCTACAAGTGATGTGGACACCAGCTCCTGATGCCAGCCGCTCTTCTCTCACTTATGTCATCAGTGTTACATTGGTATCTGGTGACACTGAAAAACTATTTGCATCTGTTACACATCCTATGAGCTTGGAAAAGTTTACTGGATTCTCCTCCTACAGTGCAGGTAGTGTGTTACTGCAGGCAACTAACCCTGGTGCAGTGAGTAAAGCTGTCACAGTTAGCTTCAGGATGGTGAATCTCACAGGAGAAGGTGTGCTATAAGGCTTGAAGTCCATGTATCTCATTGCATACATATTCATGTACTAGACTTCTATCAATGCTTTATTTCTCGGCATGTTTGGTCTATAAATTGTTCTATTGCAGTGAGTAATCTTACAGGCGAATGGATTGACAACAACACCCTGAGAGTGAAGTGGGAACCTGTACAAGTGACAGTTGGAGTCTCTGCAGCATACACAGTTAATGCCTCACCCATTATTGGAATTGCAGATGAACTGCAGAGTCTGTCTCTGGCAAATGTCACAGAAATTCAAATGTGTATAACAACAATGAGAACTTTTGTAATAATGGGCAATCTTCACCCAAGTTTGTTTTACCATGTAACGGTGATGGTACACCTAAATCAATTTCAGAATCCCAGTATTGCCATTGGTGAGTTATGGTAAATGGAGTATAGCTATAATATTAGTAGTTGATGTTGGAACTCGCGATTGACAATGATTCTTTTAGCACTCAAATCACTACTACAGTTCAACACAGCTGAAAGAACACGTGGTACCACATTCCAGTACGCCAAATAAGGTCATAAACATGAATATGGTTACCATGCATGAATATCATTAAAGCATGTAACACAGCAGTTCTAGTTCTACATACTGTTAGTCTAAGAGTTATGTTCGGTAAGAGTGCAATTGTCAACAGTTGATATGTAAGATGAAGTTTAGTATGTGGCGAAGATCATTTAGGCAATTAACTCAGATGAGTAATATATAATATTACTAGTTGGTAAGATGTGGCAAAGATTTTCTTGCAAGTCTCCAACCAAACACTTTGAAACATGACTGTGCATTTAGGCAATTCACTCCATACTTCCTTTCATTGGTGTGTGCTCCACTTGTTGTGTTAGGGTAACAGGTGATGAGTGTGAGACAAAGAGCAGACCGAATGTTATACACCAGTGATGATTTGGTGTCAGTACTGTATGTTATATTTGACCCATTACAGATGGGCAATCCTCTGCTGCTGGTGGCAATTGTGCAAGTGTTGTCTCACTGGGAACCTTCCTGGGTGGACTGGTGGCTGGCATTGTCTTAATACTTTTGGTTGAGGGGATTGTGTTTGGGGTAATGAAGTTGAGGAGACATGGAAAGGTCACTAAGTCAGCGAAGGAGATGAAGGAAAGGTAAACCTTTACAGCTATACATTGCATGTTTACATATACATAATATGTAATTATATGCATACATATACTACACAAATGTAGTGAATGTGATGTGTGTGGAGGACAAAATGTTGACGATTTTGAAAGGATCAGTACAGAATTAAACCAATAGTGTTAGAATGTATATTATGCATCTGTGTGGCTCACTATTGGGATGAGTACTGGTTTGAGGTGCTTCCATGTAGTAGCGAGGCTACCTAAATAATATAACATTTACATATAATTGTATGTAACATGGTTAGTAAACTCTGTCGAAGATGAATAGTGATGTATCTCATGCTATCAACCATGCAACCTTGCAAAAGACAATGTCAGTAGTCCTGCTAAATTTCCCCCATGCTGCCAAGGACTGCCGGGTAAATTATGGACCCTCTGTGATAGGATATGAGTGCTGCTGAGAGTACCTCAGTTGGCTATCCTAGCCACCCTGGATGTCTACAGTAGAGTGTTTCGACTTCAGATCTACAGTTCTTTACTAATATTGTCCACTAACCACCTCAGCTTCTGAGGTCACGGTTCTAACCTGTCTTGCAGCATTGTGGGAAGCACAGAATGCATATAGATATGTGGCATCCATGGGAAACACCTTCCCACCAAATAGTATGCATTCTTGCCTGATAGTGTCGGAGGAGATTTGGACCCCTAATATAATATTTGTGACCCGCAGTTTCATATATCCGGCATATGAATGGACTCCCCTATTTACCACGATCCACTGGGCTGCTTTAGTTACAAAACAAATGGCTGACTGTTGTGCACTGTGTAGCTGCTAGCAGCGCTAGCTAGCAAGAGGAAGGGGACTTGGAGACGCTGCAAGAGATTATCCTAAGACAGGAGGTTCCCCCTGAATGATTGGACCCGTTATGAAGAATTCTCCTAGCTACCTTTGTAAACGATGCGAAATCTTTGGACACTGATCACCGTGGAATAACTGCATGATTATCTAAATTAGTCCTCAGAAGGGGTGTTAGCCACGTAACACTTGGGCGAGACCCTGAAGAACATCCAACCATAGATATATTACTCTATGGTCGGGCTAGGTGTGCCTTGAGTAATGGCTCATTACACCTTGCAGTGTAGCACTCCTATGTGGACTGACCATGAGTGGTCAGAGCTTCTGTGCCAACCTCATGGACAGGTGTTCTAGGACTGTCTAGGACTGACTAGACGCAAGGTGTAGAGACCAACATCCTTCCTGAGGACGAATTAGGATAGTTCATGCAGTTATTCCACGGTGATCAGAGTGCAAAGGTCTCCTATTGTGTATAAAGCCAGCCATGAGAAACCTTCACATGGTGATCCAATCATCCAGGAGGGGTCCACCTAGCCCTACGATGATTTGGATGAACGATGAACTATCCTAGGATATTTTGAACAGGGAGTCCAAATATTCTGTGACAATGGTTACTTTGGCACTCTGAGTGCTAGAAGAGGCAGCCGAGGAGTATGTGTGGATGCTTGGTAACTGCATATTTGAAGTGGGTTTCAAATTTTATGTACATGCAGTTGTTTTTTATGCACACACTAAAGTGCCCAAAAACACAGCGCTAGCTAGGTATATACATACTGTAAATACCATTGCCCGAGTACAGTTCATATACTTCAATCCTTCTACAGTTATTTGTCAATTTCATTGCACTTGCACCTTCCCCTATCCCTGTAGTGAAGACACCTATGAGACTGTTGAGCCAAAACAATCAGCAGCACTGAGTGACCACGTCGCCATGGAGACTAACCCTGCCTATGCCAGTGTGCACTAAACTACCAAGTTGTAACAGCAGCTACAAAGAGTTTAACTGTTTGAGTTTACTGCAACAAATTTTGAACGTAGTGCAAAAAGCCACTCACACATCATATCTGTAGCAGCAAATAACATTAACCCCATAGTGGGATCTGATGTTGTGAAACAAAGTGTGTGTTATGCTGTACTTGCTATAGCCTCTACTGCATATGTCATGCAGGGGCTATATCGTATGTATTCCTGAAGCTATTTCATATATAGTATATATGGCTGAAGCTGAAATTAATGTTGTGCACTACAAGACAATGACATGACACATGTTTATGGACACATGTTTATGGACACCTGCATGCATACACTATGTGTGCACACACACATAAGGTCACACACAGAACAAGCTTTTGACTGACTGGTTGGATAACTCGTCATACAAATAGTTTGCTGAATATACTGCAATTTTGGATAAACAACCTGTGTAAGTAACTAGTATCAATGGCATGGTCACTCTCGTCTGTAATCAAGTCTCCAGGTCTACAATTTTGTTTTGGGCGTTTTTGTTTGTGTGTATGATTTGCTGATGATGGCATATATTGGCGTATTGCTTACAGAGTACTTAAATTTGGTATGTCAGTACATGGTGTAAATTATGTATAATTTTATTTAAGTGCGGATTGCTTGAGAGATATATACTGGTGGGTGTATATGCTTTTGGCCTTGGTTAATGCTGCTCTATGTGTTGTGGCGCACGTGACACGCTATATTATAAGGGTACATTTATAGTATTATGCTACTGTAGCAACTCCAATTGCACAATTGCACTGTTGCTGTGTGGTTATGCTTTATGTGTTGTGTTGGTTGAGATGATTGATGCTTTTACAGATTATAGCTGGAAACCCTGACTTAATTGTACTGTGTTGAATGGATTGTGTACATAAAGGCATAATATGTTGTGTGTGAGCACCTATGAAACTGTCGCTTGCTCTGAGATCCTATTTGTATATTTTAATATGCAAAGTAGTGGATGTTTTCGTGGCTCCTGTATTGCACAGATACGATCTTCATTGGTGAGGTGCTTAACAAAGAGGATGTGTAATTATATATTTTATGTAAGGCATGTGCAACAGGTGATAGTGACAAATAGAATGCTGACTACTGGTGGGTGACAGTGGTGTACTAGCTTTGGCTTGGGTGGGGGGACACTGGTCGAGCAATTTAGATCCAAAGCAATCTATTAACTACAGCACACCGCCATAACATAATAAGTAAAACCCCTATACAGCAATCAATTATAGATGAGAATGCACATTTATGTCAATAATTTTGCATTATTATACACCAGTATATATGCTGTAGCTGATCAGGAAAATAACCCTTCAAACGATAACACGTAACTGTAACTAGTACTCCTGCACTCAGTTGTGAATTTCCTTCTGCCACAACTGTATATATATGTGTAATTCTTTCATACCATGACACATCTATCCCCACTCTCATACTTCACTACAGAACCAATCAGCTGGTATATAAGTGGTCGACGCAAGATCTCTGGTACAATCTTTGGGTCCACAGTTATTGCAATGCAGGCGACACCTTACAGGGAAGTGGCACACTAACCTGCATGACCAACAGACGGTGGAGTGGGAGGGCACCTACTTGCAGTGGTGAGTAGCTATGACTACAATCAAATACCTCTTAGCAAGTGTACATAAGAGATATGAGCATGCAACCAAGTATATATATTTTGGAAAAGATGGCGGATCGAAGCGAGCGGGTGCTCTGACTCAGTGACTCCTGGATACAAGGAACAATTCGATTGCAACCGACAGCAATGGGTCCATGCTGCAGGTGTAACCGAAGTGGACGCTGTAGAAACTGCGCCTGCCACAAAGAAGCCCGCGGATGCTCGAATTGCATGCCTGGAAGAAACGGGCGGTGCGAGAACGGAGGAAACGTCGATGCCAGCGCCAGAGTGGAGGAAAGCCAAGATGAAAGAACCCGCGCTACTAATGAATCATCTCCAGAAGATGGAAGCACCACCGCCAACGCGATCACGCATGGTTCCGAGGTGGAAAACGGTGACGAAGGCGAGATCGGACGTGAGCAGACCGATTTAGAAGACAGTCGCGACAGCCAATCAGGAGCCCGTGATAGAGCGGGGGTCAGGGACCTACCACAGTTTGCGGAGTTGGCCTCTCCCACCTTCAGGTGGGGTGATGTGGATGGTGAAACCTTTGCCCACTCAGTTGAATGCTGCTATGAGGAGACTGTGCACTGGAGAAGAAACCTCTTCAAAATACCATCAGGCAAGGCAGGCAAATCTTTTGTTCATGAACTGACCAAACTCTTTCGTGCCTATGCAGATGGCTCGGCCTTAGAGTCTATTGCATTGAAAGCTGCAATGGTGCTGCCTGCACTAATGCTGCAGAAACCACATCAGAAGTCCAAAGCCAAGGACCACTCCTCTCACTTAGACCGGCGACTGAGAATGTGGGCTAGAGGTGACATCAATGCCCTGATGCTGGAATGCCGTACCATCCAAAACCAACTTGGAACTAGAAGCAATAGCAGAGGATCAGCATCAGAGGCCAGAACCTTCGCCAAACTAATGATGGAAGGCAAAGTACGGGCTGCACTGCGGACCATAACAGCAACAGACAATGGGGGTGTCCTTTCACTGACGAAGGAAGTGCGCGAGACTCTGGAAAAGAAACACCCACCCAAGCAGCCTCCAACACCCTCTGCCATCATTGAGCCTGACACTCCGTTCAAGGAACCACACTTCATCCTGTTCGAGAAGATTGATGGACACATGATTCGCGAGACAGCCCTCAAGACAGATGGCGCCGCTGGACCCTCTGGCCTGGATGCTGCTGCCTGAAAGCGTCTCTGCTCCTCTTTTTCCTCCTTTTCTGCAGACCTTTGTGATGCCATGGCCTCCGTTGCCAAACGGATCTGCACTTCATATGTAAACCCCAGTGGACTCACCGCCTTCAATGCCTGTCGCCTGATTGCACTTGACAAGTGCCCAGGCATAAGACCCATTGGGATTGGAGAGACAGCTCGCCGCATCATCAGCAGAGCAATACTAACCATTCTGAAGGATGAAATCCAGGCAGCTGCTGGCCCACTTCAACTTTGTGCAGGACAGGAGGCAGGATGTGAGGCAGCCATACATGCCATGCAAGAAGTGTTTGAGACACCCGAAGTTGAAGCAGCAATCATTGTGGATGCCTCAAATGCATTCAACTCGCTTAACCGCCAGAATGCCCTGAGGAATATCCAACACCTCTGCCCCTCTCTTGCCACCGTATTAATCAACACCTATAGGGAGGACGTACAGCTGCACATTGATGGAGAGACGTTGCTTTCTCAAGAGGGCACCACCCAAGGTGATCCTCTCGCCATGGCAATGTATGCCATTGGAATCCTTCCACTCATTCACCGTCTGAAAGGAGAGTCAGTTAAGCAAGTCTGGTACGCAGATGATGCCACAGCTGGTGCCCAACTCGCCCACCTACGAGATTGGTGGGACCGCCTAGTGGAACACGGCCCAGACTACGGGTACTATCCCAATGCATCCAAGACGTGGATAGTAGTCAAGAAAGACAAGGTTGATGCCGCAGTTGCTGCCTTCCAAGGTACCGAAGTGAACATCACCATCGAAGGGAAGAGACAGCTTGGAGCAGCTCTCGGCACTAGGTCCTTTGTTGAGGAGTACGTCCATCAGAAGGTTGCAGCCTGGGTCCAGGAGATAGAACGTCTATCATCTATTGCCATCACCCAACCCCATGCAGCATATGCTGCATTCACCCATGGTCTCATGAACAAATGGATGTTCCTCGCCAGGACCATTGGAGGCATAAGTGACCCCTTCCAGCCCCTGGAGGAAGCAATTCGGCACCGCTTTCTGCCCTCACTCACAGGCCAGAATGCTCTCAGTGATGCTGAACGTGAGCTCATGGCCTTGCCAGTACGCCTTGGTGGTCTTGGCATCACGAATCCCGCAACCCAGACAGATCACCAGTACAGTACATCGCAGAGAGTCACAGCACCCTTAGCAGCCCTGATCCTGCAACAGTCACCCACCTGTCCAACCGAAGTCAAGGACATGCAAAGAAAGGCCAAGTCAGAAGCGCGTTCCATCCGTCGACAACAAGAAGCACTGTCTGCAGCTGAGCTAATGGGCAAGCTTCCCAACAACCTGCAGAGGGCTCTCAAGGTCTCCAGTGAGAAGGGTGCCTCAAGCTGGCTGTCCGCCCTGCCGATGACAGAGCACGGATTTGCCCTCCATAAGGGAGCCTTCCGCGATGCCCTGTGCCTCCGGTATGGCTGGCGTCCATCAAACCTGCCCACCAACTGTGTATGCGGGAAACCCTTCTCTGTGGAACATGCATTGAGCTGTGCCTGTGGCGGTCTCCCATCCATCCGTCACAATGAGCTACGTGACATCACAGCTGAACTCCTCACAGAGGTCTGCCACAACGTTGGAACAGAGCCAGCCTTGCAGTCACTGTCCCAAGAGCAATTGAAGCACAGAACCGCAAACAGGGAAGATGGAGCCCGTCTGGATGTTGTTGCAGAGAGCTTCTGGGGACGTGATAGACAACGTGCATTCTTTGATGTCCGGGATTTCAACCCCATTGCGCACAGAGTCATCGCAACACCCCACTGGCACAATGCTATCGGCAGAATGAGCAAGAGAGGAAGAGAGCATATGAGGAGCGGGTGAGAGAAGTCGAGCACGACACGTTTTCCCCTCTTGTCTTCTCAACTTCGGGCGGCATGGGACCCATTGCAACTGTGGTGTACAGAAGAATCGCCTCCCTCATCGCTGAGAAGCAGCAGCAACCCTACAGCCGGACCTTGTTCTGGCTGAGATGCAAGTTGAGCTTCTCGCTCCTGCGCTCAGCCATCATGTGCCTCAGAGGCGCACGCTCATCCCTCCACCACCCAGCCAGACCTTCCAAGATTGGAGAGCCCATCGACCTGACCTGCTCAGAGGGTCGAATTCCTCTCCAAGACTGACTTTGCATGACATGAAACAGTCTAAACCCCTTTCAGCTCCCCATTTCTACTGCTAGCTGTGTGTAAATGTGCTGCCTTATTTGCTCATTATTATCATAAAAAAAGAAAAAAAAAACCAAGTATATATCCCCACGAGTATGCATGAATTAAAGCATATAAACTTCTATCAAATTCCAGTGTCTAGACACATTTCTGGATGCTAGGTGTTTGGCTATGTGTACATGTGTATATTCTTGATAGGCATCATTATCCTGCATGGGTAATGATGCTCAATACCTTATTCGTGGGTTGTGCTCCAACACACCTTACAATGTTACAGTAGAAGTTGTTGGTACAAATGGGGGCAATCTTGGTACAAGTCAACAGATTTTCACTTCACACAGAGGTTAGATTATTCAGCCTGATATGGCTTTGTTTATTGTGCTACTCAATGGCCCATTTCTGGCTTTTTGCATTATTTCTGTAGCTCCTTTAATACACATTACAATCCTGTGATATTCAGGATGGTCACCATCACAGTAGAATGTAATGTAGGTTACATGCTATGAACCATAAGTAGCAGAAGGCATATAATAGTAATTACGTATTAAAATGTTCACAATTGACTGACGTCGTGCTTTATTAGTGTTACAGTACCAGTTTTAAAGTCTGCACAAGATATATAGTACACCTAACATTTAATGCAGTTGAAACGACACTCACCAGGTGTGAAGAGGTTTAAAGGCGTTTCCGCACCATGGACTTTGCATAATTTATGTCTAAATTGAACGAGCCAGTAGCTATGGCTAATGTTAGTGCCATGAATGTTGTCGATGACACTGAAGTGGGTCGTCACATACCAACTGAGCAAGGTATATCAATCTACATTGGCTGGGGGGTGATTAGTTTGCCAGTAAAATAGCATTCAAATTATTGGTTTTAGCCAAAACCATCGTAAGATATGGATATATGGAATTTTCATTTGATCCACCATTCAGGATAATTTCCCTACATTGATTTGCTAGTTTTTGTACTTGGCAGCACAATTGTGATCACATGACCGGTATAGTAATGTTCTGTGTATGTTGCAGTTAATGACAATACAGACAATGCTCACAATGAGCCTATATAGCTCTATATCCAAGCGATTGCCCTTTGCCCACGTGAGGGAAATGCACTGTAACAGAGGTGAAGGCTTTGAGATTGACTTTGGGGTGAGTGCATGTGAGTTAAAAGGCACAGCAACTGTTGAGGCAATGACAACAGCTGTTATGATGAATGTTTCCAGTGATATACCATTGGACTCTAAGTACCAAAGTGCCATTATAGTACCCATGTTATAGTACCATGTTGAGCCCAAATTATTGTGCAACCCTGCAGCTGATTCATGATACACTACCTAATCTACAGTTAGTACTACTTCATGATAATTGCATTCTCTTTTCCCAGTCTATTGTCTCCTTTTTATCACATTTGTCATCTGGTGTCAACCATTCACAAGTTAATTGCCAATATCATTCATTGTTTGTCACCATTACATGTCTGTAGTATGATTTCTGGGTACCTTGGAAAGTAGCCATGTTGGCAAAAGGTCTCCCCAGGTTAAATAAGACTCCAATAACAATAACAATAACAATCCCATAGGTTCCAGCAGTATAGCTCTGCAAAACAAAACCAAGAATCAATACTTCGACACAAACACTTGTGAGTTATATAAATAAATTATATGCCATACGTATAGGTATACTAAGTAGTACTCTATTTAGACTATAACTCTGCAAGCATACTCTTTATCAAGAGAGGGAACAAGGCTCATGACTGCGTTGGATGCAAAGTTGACACCAGCCTCATTCCGCGCCATGATGTCTCTCTCCTAGCAGTGTGGGTACTCATTTGTGGGCTTGAATGACATATGTGAGAGGCGGGGTATGGCCCAGCTGAATGTATAGCATTTATATTATGTATAATAACACAAATCATGAGGGTATATGTATAGCCTTAGACATACCATGGCTATTCAGTGTAGGTAGATTGTAGAGGGGTGGCAATCAGAGTGAACATAGTGGGTGTCCAGACCAGTCAGTGGCCTATGACTGCAATGGGCCAGATAGAGACACAGTAAGTGCAGAGTAAGTTGCAAATGGACTATGTGGGGCATATATGCTGCACATGCCCCTACAACTTGTGACAATATTCAAAATGTTTACATGTTATACTTTACAACAGAAAATGTGCATGGCTAAGAATGGCTTCAGCACTACTACTGTTTGGTCTGCAGGTAATTCAGAAGCTTTCAAAGTGTGTACACATAGAGTGCAAGGAGATGCACACATGCTGTTGTACCAAAGTGTATAGCAAGGGTCTCACTCAGATTCCTGCCATCATTAAAGTGCACTACAACTATATCCACAAAAATCTATCTGTATACCTATGATACTGCAGCAATTTAACTAGGGCAACTCCTAGGTACAATCATACTCACATTAGGGTTAGCCCAGCACCCCAACCAACAGGTCCCAGGAGGCGATGGCCATCTACCGCAGAACGAGTAAGAAAAGCGCAAAACACATGAGCACCGGATCAGAGAAATCAACAGAGCCTCCTTCACACTATTGGTCCGAACCTCACCCTCTTGCTGCGATCAGCAGCTCTAGGCCTTAGAGAAGTCAAGCCAGGTGTTCACCTCCTGTCTCTAGTGACCATGCTCTCAATCAGATGCTCCTAGAGGACTATCTTGGTCACTGACACTGCATGCCATCTCCTTTACTCACATTGACAGGCATAAAACTTACTGAATTGCTAGTATATTATTAGTATATTATATATAAGTGTATGTCCCATATAAATATAATTATAAATTATAGCTATAGTATTGGTGCTGAATCAATGGTGAATGATTGTGGTGCATTAGAAATGTTAGCTATTGCTCATGCTGATGAAAGGTAAAAGTAGATAGGTATAGGTATATAGCTACCAATGTAATGGGCATGTGAACAAGCTTGCAAGTGGGATAACAGTACAAGTGTAGCTGGCTTTACGGACAATTTGAAGCAGCATCCTGAACTTCATACATGGCAGTCACTTAGCTGACCACTCTATATAGGGTGTCATTGTTGTGTACAAGGTGTGCATAATAAATATACTACATACACTAATGAGTTTAAAAATAGACTAATGTGCGCCAGTGACTTGTGACCATATTTGGGCAAAACTAGAGAGTTGCTTACAGAACATCATGCGTGCATGAGACTGGCTTCGTTTAGTCTGGAGGGAATGCACAACTTTGCAAATGGTACAGAAGGTGACTATATTACTACAAATGTAAGCAATTATGAATAATAATAGACTGCCATACCTACATATGGTTGCACAACCATGCATGTACCCCACAAAGCATGCTTCTAATTCTATGATACAAAGTATATACCACATTACAGTCATTATATATTGATGCATAATGACTGTGGTGCACACGTGGGTGTATATACGTATATGTGCGTGGGTGCGTTCGTTCTCTGTGGTTTTAGAGATAATTTGATTTAAAGGCTCTGCAAGGTGATTACCCTTTCCAGTCCTGCTGCTGCTGATGTTCAGCCATAGAAGACGGTACCAGGGGCACCATATGAAGGAATCGGCATCAGTCCCAACAGATGGCTGAAAAGGAAGTTGAGGAAAGCAGATATTGTGAATGGAGAAGTAAAGCTGTGACAAATATGATATAGACAGGAGAGATGTTGCACAAATTGAAGTAAGTGGACAGGTATCGTTTAGAAAAGGGTATAGGTCTTGAGCATGAATGCATAAAAGGAGAAACTGTGGAAGGTTGAATGGAAGCAATAAAGAAGGGAAAAATAGGCTGATGGGAGCACATGCTGTCCTACAGTGCATTCTGTGCGCAGACAATAGCTGGACTTATTAACCATTATAACAACAGAAACACCTAGCCTCATCCCTGGATGAAGAAAGAGAAAGAAGCTGAACGGAACACATGCTGTTCTACAGTGTCAAGAGAGTGGTTGTGCATTTTGTGCCAAGACAATAGCTGCGTTTATTAGCCATCAACAACAGAAACACAAAGCCTTAGTCCTGGAAGTGCTGACCTGTCCATACTGTGGAGGATAGTACAAGAAGCAAGATCTTGTGAATCATGTGATGTTCTACAGTAACAGCCCAAGTAAAACCAAGTGTAGTGGATGGAAGGACTACTGATGTCATCAGCACCCCCACCTCCCCTCCCACCACAGGAGAGACTTGTTCTCATAGAAGAAGTGCAAACTTGCAACACTTGCAGTATCAGCATATGAGTATGCATAATAATATCGATGATTCTTAATTCAATGGAATTCATACCTTAAATTGATGTGTGCATGAGTTTTTTACGTGTGTTTGTGTGTGTGTTTTGTCCTAAGTAATTCAAATGAGATATGTACTATCTGACTGTTTGTGCCATTTGTGTGCATCATGATTTGGAATGTGTACTCTAGCACAACTTTGTTGATGTCAAAGTGTGCTCACAAGATGGTATTATGTGCATTAATGCATGTATGTTGTATTCTAGTTCTTTTATTTGCTCTCTGAATTTCTGTTATAAGTATATTAGCTAATATCTGATAATTATTGATATCCATTCATATGCATGTAGCCCTGACCCAGCAGCTTATATTCAGTTAATTTAAGGCACTGCAGCAGATCGGTAACCTCACTTTAATTTTGCTTCCTGTCCTGACACCCTTGTTATATCCACTTCTAATTAACAGTGACGAGTAAGCCTTTTCTTTAGCTGAGCAGCCTACACTTGCTGTTTGTCTCTTTTATATATATATACAATGGGCATACTCCATTGAGGAGCAGCAATTTGCACTTTGCTCAAGCATGGTCACAAATTAATGCAGTGTTCACCCATTCAATATTCTGCATGAAATTATACACTTCCCAGATTATGCTCCTGATGTGAAGTCCCTATATCATCCTTATTGGTGCTCACACTGCTTGCATGTTACTAATTAAATTGCTTGCTGATTGCTGAATTCCTTACACAGCTAGATCACAGTGATCATTAAAGTATCCCAACTGTAACACTATAGTCTTCATTAATTATTTTTTTCAAGACACATCTCAGCATTCAGCATGCCGTTCTGAACAGTCTAAGATCTACGTATATACGCATCAACGTGGTGTCACCTTAGGCCTTTATATTATAAATGGCATTGCACTTTTGGACAGCATCATTTGTCCATAGAAAGATATACATTTTGTGGGTTGTTACAGTAAATAATATTTATTATCCTGTATACAGGAACAAACCTTACAAAAGCACGTTATCCCTTTTGAAGACATTGAGCTGCTGTATTCCATTGCACAATATAATATAGTGAATGATAGGCAGACTGTATTTCAATATAATATGCGGCGTAGTTTAAGATAAAGGGACGTTGAGAACAGCTGACTTCACAATTTTACGCATATGCGTATGTAGCAGCAAGACAATGGAGGTTCCTACAGTGATGAATTCTTTTGTCATTGGTCTGTTGCTGCTCCTGGCCTCCATTCCTGCTACTGGTAAAGTTGTATGTATGTATCAACTTGTACATTGCTTCTTTGTGTTTCTGCACCCATTCACTTGTGCACCACTTGTGTTCGTTATATATGCGTACATGTGAATAAGTACTTAGCTAGCTATTATGTAAGACAATGAACTCGTGATGTGTAGCTGTATGCATGCTGTAATGTAAAATGTGAAACAAAGTATAATTACAAACAGGGTGGCAGTGAAATGTGCCTCCGTATGTGATTAGAATTATGTCTGGTCATTGAATTCACTACATATGAGAATCATCTTACTTTCTGCTTTCCTTCTTAATTTTTCAATTTCTTTGCCAGCTAAACATACCAAACAATATAACATATATAAAATCGTCTGCAACAGTAAATTTCTGCATCTGACCCAATATAGCTACTTGTTCTTTCATGTGCCGATTATTCCAGATATTGAAAGCAATTTAACTTGCCACTGTGGTGGGTAAAATAGGTACAAACAATACAACTCCCATCATCAGCGGCAAAGTGTTTGAGTATAAATAGGCTACATGCACTATGTTAAAAATAGACGACAGTATAGTGAGGTTTACAGTCATGAACCAATGCTCTTACTTTACCAAGGCATGACGCATATATGTTGTATATAGACAAACCTGCTATACTATATTGCAATTGTGATATATCTTTCGGTGTGTGGGTGGCAGACTTCTTTGTGCGAAGACTGATCGAACTAGAAACCAAGATGACACCACTTATTGGGTACAGGTTTACCTCCATAAAGCTATCAAATTAGCTAAAGTCAGTGTATCGTATACAGGTGGGAAGAAGCTTGAGTGAGTGAACAGCTGGCTGAAGTGAACAACTTTCATCCAGTCTCACTTCTGCCAGTCATCGATAAAACATTAATGAGGGCATTGTACATGTGCACATGATCAATTATTGGCTAACTGGAGGAGAACGAGATCCTGAGCGACGAACAAACTGGGTTCAGACCAAATAGATCAACCCATGTGTTGTTGAGAGTAACTAATGACTGAAAGAAACCATGGATCTTGGAAACGTTTGTACACACAGTGCTGACTGACCTAAGCAAAGCTTTTGATTCCATCAAACATGACTTTCTCTTGAGGAAGCTGTATGACTACAACATAAATATGTGGTGCAGAGCTAGCATGGTTCACTGACTATCTGTCAGAGAATAAGGGTGGTATTGAACAATGTCCCTATGGAGTGCACGTGGGCCTAGGTCAGCTTGAGTGTTTCTCAGGGATCCATTCTTGGACCACTATTATTTGTGCTATTTGTGATAGTTGAGGAAAGCTCTATCAACCTTAATGTGGATGACAGTAACCTGTGCAGACTGTTTTCCATGGTTATTGGTGGTAAAGTGACGAAGACCTGGGCAATAAGTAGTAGATAATTGGACCCATTCAAATGGGCTATAGAGGCTCACACTTTGTATAATCGGAACAGGAAGGCTTGAGGAGGCTGAGACTGTATCTAGGCGAGGTCAATCGCAACAAAGTGGACATTCAACAAAAAGTGTAAAGCATCTTGAGGCTAAGATAGGGCTCTCAATAGGAAGGCCCACATTGAGAATTAAGGTGCATCATCAGTGAAATGAATGATGCACTCAAAGCCAACGATTAAAAAATGTAAATATATGCCCTCAGGATGATAAAGCAGAAGTAGCAATTGAATCTATAAGGGAGAGGCTTGGTTAGTCCACCCTGGAGCAGAGAAGACAAAATGCATTGCTTTGTTGGCTTACCAATGAAGATCCACCATCAAATTTCATGTCAAATTCAAGTCTATACAATACACACATAGTTTTAATATGGAAGCTTAACAGTGTATCAGAGACTTAAAAGAATAATAATAGGAATATAAAGATGCTGTGCTCACCGGCTCTTACTGTGGTAGTTAGCTATATAGCACCGTGCCATTGTCATCTGATCTCAATACTAGCTAGACACTAGCTAGCTAGCTACACTCAACCTTCATTATCTCTGCTGATCAACACTTGCAGCTTGTTTGCAACCAGGACCTACATGTACAAAAATCTACAGTACACTCTGGATAGCACTCCACTAGCACTTGGGTACCAATCTCACGTCGCCTCCGCACAGTAGCTGTATGGTTGCGCAACTACCAGACAAGGCGTGTTAATGACAGGTGATGATGCATCACAGATGTCAGGCTGAGCTGCGGAGAAGATGGCGGAGAGTTTCAAGGATATTGACAGCAGCGAATACTGCGAGAGAGGTGGAGATCTGGTGCTGGATGTATGCAACACGTGGTGACCTAGCTACACACATAGCTAGCTAGCTACCTCACCACAGGGAACAATACGTAGCTAAATAACTACGTAACTGTCTCACTTCGTGGGAATCCTAGGGCAAAACCACCAAGTCCGTTATTCACGACAGTGAACCTTGGCAGAAGAACTGACCGCATTTCAATCACGACTTCAATTCGATGTCCGTCTCTCTCAATATCAGTTGCTTAAACACTCGTGACACTCGTGTGCACCATGGCCAGCCTGTGTATCAGGTACGTATAGCTACCTCGTAAAGCTACATAGACGATTCCAATATGACGGAGGGTCGTGGGTCATATGATGTACGGATTTTGGGATGCCCATCCCATCATATTTACGCTTGAGCTCACAGGGTTAGCTACACTGTCAATTTAGGGTTAGGGCTAGTCATAACTAGCGTATATTGACGATCCGGCTGACTCCGCTTTGCAGTTAACCCTTTCTGTCAGCAGCCTACAATCTTGCATTGTAGCCAGCTACCATTGTAGTATGCTGCTGCAGCCTAACAACCCAGCCCCGTGCTATATATCCACAGAAAGTTTTCTATGAGTGGAGTGGCTGCCATGCTGGGCTACCTGCACCCTTTCTTCCTTCATTTGTGATGTCATCACTAAGATGTCATTGCAGATTGGAGGCAGGAAGTGCTTTGACTACGTCAGTCTATTGTATGTATCTATAGCTAAAGTTACGCAAAATGCGAGCGAATGCATTCTCACACCATTGCATGCCTTCCATATTAGTGGTGGGGCAATTAGTGGTGGGGCAACTTGCACACGGCACCTGGTACACCGTTTTTCAGTTTCACTAGCAGATGCCTCAGCACTGCTATAATTCCCATTCATGCGTTCATGTCATGGCAACACTTGTATGTATGTATAACTGTCCATGGAAATTTGAGACCAAAGTGTACCCCCAGAGGAGGCTGTAGGCGCTACAGAAGCAGTTTCACTTTGCCAGAGTGATTCACAACAGATTGCTGCACTGCAGCATATAATTATGTACTTATGTACAGAGGCAGCCCGCTTTGGAGAGCTTCGACTGCTATAGCACATCACAATGTGCGAACCGTGCACGGAAGTCCGTATGCTTTCTCCGTAAAACCAAAATGGCGGACGGTCATTTCTGGGTATTCGTCGCGCGCTCCTAGGCTGTAGCGTATTTTCGCACGTCGCCCTCTCGAGGACACTCTACGATAGTTGTTCCAAATCTCTGTGAAGGTTTCGTGGCGATTTGGTTGCGCGCACGCGAGGAGTTCGCGGAGAACCGTTTTCAACTCCTCTTTATGTGTATACGTATGTAACTCTGTGTACAATGTGTAAGTGTATATACATGCTCTTTCAATATTAATATGCAACTTTGTAATAGCCCTCTCTGTATGTCTTAGCCAGTCAGACATGTTTGTAGCCTCTGTTTTCATGTGTAGTCTATGTTGTAGTTGCTTTTTATTGCAGCTCATAACTGCCACACCTTACTGCCTCTCGAATGATAGCTAGGCTTCGCCTTAGATTACCAAGTGCCTGCGGAATCCCTGTCTCTCCATGGGGTGCAATCTGCTACCCCCGAAGCGTCATTTCCGCCGTATAACATAGGATAGTTTCCATATTTTATCAGAAAAATGGCCGACAGCAGAAAGCGTTTGACAACGGAGAAGGTGTTAAAGTTCATTAACGGCGACGAATCGTCGAACGAAGGCGACGCAGAGCAGGAGTACAGCTTTAGTGAGTATATTGGAACGGTTTTACCGGAGTGCGAGTCGGACGGGTCGTTTTCCGACCAGGTGTTGAGCGGAAACAATTCATGTGCGAACGATCTCCTGGAGTTGGAGGCACAGACTACAAATCATGAACCAGCAGCTACTTGAGACGAGCAAGGCGAAGCAGAGCGCGACGAAACACATCGCGATGATACCCGGGAGGAATTAAATTCCAAATTTCGCGGTGTTTACCCTTGGAATAGCTCAGACAGTGAGGCTTCAGTGTCAAGCGAAGTAGAATCTGTTTGTGAGTCTCGACACCATGCAGATGAAAGTGCTGATAATGTTGTTGAAAGTGTGTACCTCGGTGAAGCTAGTACCAGTGAGTCTGGTACTGACAGCACTGCAAGTAAAGATGATAAGACAATGGAAGAACAGCTCTGAGAGGGCGTGCGAGGGCCAGAAGTGGTGAACGTGGTCAAGGCAGTGGTGGGCAGGGCGAGGCAGTAGTGGGCGTAACAGTAGTGGTCGTGTGCGAGGCAGTGGTAGACGTGGGCAAAGCAGGACTAGGCAAGGGTGTGGTCGAGGAACTAGTGCAAGCAATGGCACTAGAGGGAGACAGCATCGTAGTTGAATGGATTATATTCCAAGATCAGCGAGATCCATTGCAGTGCCTGACAGTGGTTTCAACAGCCTGATGAATTTCTACCCTTACGAAATCCAGGACCACAATTGCCTTCTCGTGATTTAGCAGAGTTGGATCTTTTCCGTCTTTTTATTGATGATGCAACATTTGCGACTTGTTGTGGCAACCAACGCCTATGCTGAGAGCAAGAGGACAGTGAAACGAATAATGTACCAGCACTTCAAGCTGTCTCCTCTTACAAAGGAAGAGATGATGCGGTACATAGGTAGCTTTGTGTTTTGATACTTCGGAACTTTGCTTTAGACTGCTTATTTGTCCATTACCTTTATTGTAATGTAACTTACCTTTGGCTGTCCAGACAGCTTCATATTGGGTATCATTAGAAAGAGGAACTCCTGATCTTTCCAGTGGAGTAACTTAATTGGTCTTATGCTATTGCGCAAGATCTACGAAAATTGCGAAATATACGCACCTGTTTTTCGCATTGCGCTTCTGCGTTTACGCTGCAAATGCATCCCCGTTGCCATTGGAAACCAAAACATAACTATATCAAAAGATTCTCCATTCTTTTCTGAATAAAATAAGATCACACTTGGTACTATGCCTTACTTTATATCTTTGGAATTCAGCCTGGAGAAAGTGTACATGTCAGAATTTTATAATGTATGGAAGGGTAGGAGGGATAAGAAGTGAAGGGGGAACCCATTTCAATGGTGTCATCATACAAATTCTTTAGTTACATTTTAATGGAATGTATTAATCGCTGAATCTTTGTCAACCTCACTAGATCAATAAAATTGATCAATGGCCAGGGACCGAAGTCCTATTCGCTGCAACAGCAACCCTCTCCGAAATAATCCAGAACACTGCATATTTGTGAGTGCATTTGTGAGTGCACGTTTGTCCTGTTGTAGCTTGAACTGTCTTGGTCATGTGTCTTACGTTTACTGAAAGAGGTGAGGGACATGTCTACGGGAGAATGCTGTAGAGGCTCATTGTTGCGTCAATGTATGAACGGAAGTCAATTATTACAAGCAAATACGCAACAGTAAGAGTAATAACCCAGGTCGTTTCAACCTTGAAGGTCTTCGTCAGCCGAGGAGACTGAAGTGATGGTGAAAGTGGTCCAATAAATACTTAGCAGAAACAGATGACATCATGACAGAGAGTGAGAGTGGCGGGAAATTGGTGAATAAATTAATTGGTAAAAACAGGAAACGGTCATGGAGGAAGAAGGGGCTACAGTTTGTCAAGGATGGGGTTCCATACTGTTGCGAGCTGGAGTCCACAGTCCAAACTCATGGTGGGACTTTGTTTCCGAATGAGGATGGCTTCTGCAGTCCTCCTCTTCCAGTAGTCGGGGATCACTTGTTCCACCTGGGCACTTTCCCAATCAATGTGGTGATCATTCATGTACGGCGATGCCATTCCTGTCATCAGCTCGCCTTACAGCCTGTCTGTGCTCAGTGATTCGGGTCTTCAGGTTCCTCTTTGTCTCACCTATGTATACCTGGTCACAGCCTTTGCAGGGGACCTGGTACACTAGATCTCTTCTTTCATATGGTATCTTCTTCTTCACATGGACCAAAGACTGCCTCATGTTGTTGGTTGGCTTGAAGATAGCTTTGATCCCAAGAGGTGCACAAACTTTCTCAATCTTCTTGCTCAGCTGGCAGACGTACGGTAGGCAGAGTACGTTTTGCTCTTCCGTGGTGGATTTCTGGGGATCATCATTGGAGGGGGGTTAGGGATAGGGGGTACACATGGCGTGGAGAGGTTGGGGTCTACTAGCTTCTTGGGAACTCATTGGCTAAGGACACCTTCTCCAAGTGTTCCAGCGATGTCATCATAGCGAAATCATGGCTTGTGTACTAGGCTGCAGCTAGACTCGCCAGCCTAATCGTTGCATGGAGTTTACCATTGAAAGCTGCGTTTGTACACCGAAGGAAAGAGTTGGCTTGTCTGTCAACGCGAGGAAGGTGATCCAAACAATGTGTACACAGTCACTGTTAAGACTGACGAGACGAAAACAGTCCAGAGTCAGTGTATCAACGATTTGTTAAGTATTCAGTTGCATGTAATCATCGATTTCGTCCTAACTGAGCGAAAACTAGCTCATGGCCCAGTTAAATTCCCAGCGCGTTCGATTAGCCATTTTGCTATGAATATCATTATGGCTAAGCCGGCTCAACCGCGAAAGTAAAATCCGCCAAATGACATATTTTCAGCAATCCGCCAAAATATCTTCCCGCCAAAATTTTCGGCCATACGGTATGTATGTAGCTCTGTGTACAATGTGTAAGTGTAGTACATGCTCTTTCAGTATATTATAATATGCAACTTTGTAATAGCCCTCTCTGTATGTCTCAGCCAGTCAGACATGCTTGTAGCCTCTGTTTTCATGTGTGTAGTCTATGTTATAGTTGCTTCTCATTGCAGCTCATAGCTACCACACCTTCCTGCCTCTCGAATGATAGCTAGGCTTCACCTTAGATTACCAAGTTCCTGCGGAACCCCTGTCTCTCCATGGGGTGCAACCTCATCACCTTGTGTGCTAGGTGAATTAGGCCATCCTCAGCACAATGTATACTGATTTCATCTAAATGCTGCATCTAAATCCTATTCTATATTGTGAGGTAGTATAGGAAGTGAAGGGGGAACCCATTTCAATGGTGTCAGCATACAAATTCTTTAGTTACATTTTTAATGGAATTTAGTAATCACTGAATGTTTGTCAACTTGACCAGATAAATAAGATTGATCAATGGCCGGGGACCGAAGTCCTATTTGCTGCAACAGCGACCCTCTCCCAAATAATCCAGGACATTGCGTATTTGTGAGTGCACATTTGTCCTGTTGTAGCTTGAATTGTTTTGGCCATGTGTCTTACTTTTATTGAAAGAGGTGAGAAACATGTCTACGGGAGGATGCTATAGAGGCTCATTGTTGCGTCAACGTATGAATGGAAGTCAATTATTACGAGCAAAATATGCAACGGTAAGAGTAAAAACCCGTGCCCGTCTTCGTCAGCTGAGGAGACTGAAGTGAGGGTGAAAGTGGTCCAATAAATACTTAGCAGAAACAGATGACATTATGACAGAGAGTGAGAGTGGTGGGAAATTGGTGAATACATTGGTAAAAACAGGAAACAGTCATGGAGGAAGAGGGGGCTGCAGTTTATCAAGGATGGGGTTCCATACTGTTGGGAGCTGGAGTCCACAGTCCAAATTCATGGTGGAACTTCGCTTTTGAAAGAGGATGGCTTCTGCAGTCCTCCTCTTCCAGTAGTCAGGGATCACTTGTTCCACCTAGGCACTTTCCCAATCAAAGTGGGGGATCACTTGTTCCACCTGGGCACTTTTCCAATCAATGTGCTGGTCATACTTCTGTACATGTACAGCGATGCCATTCCTGTCATCACCTCGCCTTACAGCCTGTCTGTGCTCAGTGAGTCGGGTCTTCAGGTTCCTCTTTGTCTCACCTATGTACACCTGATCACAGCCATTGCAGGGGACCTGGTATACTAGATCTCTTCTTCTCTTCTGGTATCTTCTTCTTCACGTGGACCAAGGACTGCCTCATGGTGTGGTTGGCTTGAAGATAGCTTTGATCCCAAGAGGTGCACAAACCTTCTCTATCTTCTCACTCAGCTGGTGGACATACGGTAGGCAGAGTACCTTTTGCTCTTCCGTGGTGGAGTTCTGGGGGTCATCGGATAGGGGGTTCACATGGCATGGAGAGGTTGTGGTCTACTAGCTTCTTTGGGAACCCATTGGCTAGAAACACCTCTCCAAGTGTTCCAGCTCCTGATGCCTGTGGGCATCATCACACACTTGGAGGGCCCTGTCCCTCCTGCACCTCATTACCCCTATCAAGACTCGTGGGTGGTGGTGAGAGCTGAAAGGGAGGTATCTGTTGGTGGTGGTTTTCGGTACACTGCAGTGGACATTGTATCCCCGTGGCGTGTCACATGAACATCTAGAAAGGCTAATCCGTTCTTCTTTCTCTTCCTCAATGGTAAACTGTATACTGGGACACTGTTCTGTTGAGATGTTCATGGAAGGCACATATATAGTTGCTCCTTGCCATCTGTTTCTGCTAAGTATTTAGTGGACCACTTTCAACCTGATCTTCAGTCTCCTCAGCTGACGAAGACCTTCGAGGTCAAAACGTTCCAGGTTTTACTCTTACTGTTGTGTATTTTACTCGTAATAATTAACTTCCGTTCATGTAATTAGCACTTCGCCAAGTGTTTTCGCCTTAAAACATCCAACATCATACATACATATCTAATTTTGTTAAAATAGCCAATCATTAATAACAAAGCTGCTCCTCTCCTACCATCTTCTATGTTTAGAAGAGGACTCTCATTTGGTAATTGAATAATGGTAATCTGTTATCAAATCACTGAGAAGGAAAAAGAGGAATGCCAGCAACCCTGTAGATTGACTACACCTACATACGTGTGGAAGAAAGAATTAACTCAGTAAAGAAAGTGTCGTCGTTGATGACTGCACATTTCTTCTGTCCACGCAGCCATTTGTGGCAAATGAAATTTTATTCCTTCCTGTCGGACATGATGAATATTGGAGTGAAATGGCTCTATCTATATCAACCTTATTGTGGATGACACAGCAATCTGTGCAGCCTGTATTCCATGGTGCTCGGTGGTACAGTGATGAAGATCTAGGCAGTTAGTAGTAGATAATAGGACTCATTCAAATGGGTTTTATAAGCTCAAACTTTGTATAAACAGAACAGGAAGGCTTGAGGAGGCTGAGACTGTATCTAGGCGAAGTCAACAAAGTGGACGTTCAACAAAATGTGTAAAGCATCTTGAGGCTAAGATAGGGGTCTCAATAGGAAGGCCCACATTGAGAATTAAGGTGAATCATCAGTGCATGGGCAACCTTGCAGCCCCCATCCAAAGACCATGACCAAGACCATGCAGAATTGTACCTGCCATGTCGCATCGGGAAACTATATTTTATGCCAAGACCTTGTTGGTGGTATGGAATCCTATGAGACAAAACCTCTCAGCACATAGTTAGACAACTATAAAATTATATATATACATATATATATATATATATATATATATAATTATATTACATATATAATGTATTTTTTTCCAAGTCACATCTATCACCTCACACTTAATTCACACCCACATACTTGAGCTCTGCCACCATCCCACTATTACCTCACTGATCTATTTGCTGCATGGGTCTGTGTCCTATAGCTAGTGCGCCACGCACATGATCCACTCAAAGACATTGATTAATATATGTACATATATATATGCCCTCAGGATGATAAAGCAGAAGTAGTGATTGAAGCTCTTAATCCACCCCGGGGCAGAGAGAAGACTAAATACATTGCTTTCTTGGCTTACCAATGAAGTTCCACCATCAAATTTTATGTCAAATTCAAGTCTATACAGTACACACGTAGTTTTAATATGGAAGCTTTACAGTGTATCAGAGACTTAAAAGACAGGAAGTAATACAAAGATGCTGTGCTCACCGGCTCTAACTGTGGTAGTTAGCTAAAATTATAACACCATGCCATTTATAATTCTGTTCTCAATACTAGCTATAAATATTAGCTATAACTAGCTACACCCAACCTTCATATCTCTGCTGATCAACACTTGTTTGCATTCTGGACCTACATGTACAAAAAACTACAGTCTACTCTGGATAGCACTCCTATTGAGTATCTATCTCACAGCACCTCCGCACAGTAGCTGTATGGTTGTGCAACTACCAGACATGGCGTGTTAATGACAGGTGATGATGCATCACCGATGTCAGGCAGAACTGCGAACAATGCGAAGAAGATGGCAGAGACTTTCAAGGATATTGACAACAGCGAATACTGCGAGAGAAGTGAAGATCTGGTGCTGGACGTATGCAACGCGTGGTGACCTAGCTACACAGATAGCCATTGCTAGCTACGTAGCTCACCACAGGGAAGAATACGTAGCCAACTAGCAAACTGTCTCACTTCGTGGAATCCTAGGGGAAAGAGCCACCAAGTCCGTTATTCACGATAGTGAAACTTGGCAGAAGAACTGACGCATTTCAATCACGACTTCAATTCGAAGTCCGTCTCTCTCAATATCAGTTGAACCATGCTTAAACAACCGTGACACTCGTGTGCACCAGTCCGTGCATCAGTTCGAGGTACGTATAGCTACCACGAAAAGCTCTATGGAGGGTTCCAAGGTGACGGAGGGTTGTGGGTCACATGATGTATGCAACCCGTCGTGTTCACACCTGAGCTCACAGGGTTAGCTACACTGTCAAATTAGGATTAGAGATAGTTAAGGGTTTAGCTAGCGTGTTTTGGTTTGATTAGGTGTAGTTATATAACTAGCGTATTTTGGCGATCCGGCTGACTCCACTTTGTAGTTAACCCTTTCTATCAGCAGCCTACAATCTTACATTATAGCCAGCTGCCATTGTGGTATGCTGCCTGATCCCTAGCCCCGTTCTATCCACAGAAAGCTTTCTATGAGTGGAGCGGCTGCCTGCCCCCTTTCTTCCTTCATTTGGAATGTCATCACCGAGATGTCATTGCAGATTGGAGGTGGGAAGTGATTTGACTACGTCAGTCTATTGTATGTTTCTAGTTGACGCAATATGTGAGCGACTAATGGATACTCACACTATTACTGCATGAATGGAAGTCGGTATTCACTGAGAAGATGACTGGTATGGCTAGTAATCTTTTATATACTGCTCTGAATGATGTCCAAAGTGCATACATTATATATACATGGAAGTGTGTAATAACATTGTCTTGGTACTTGAATGTATCCTTGAGTGTATATAAGTACAAGTATTATTGTACCAATTTATGCTAATTACTAATTAGAGTACCCACCACCTTACCTCATGCACTGCAACAATCTTTGCTGTTTCTTCCTCTTGTAATCCACTGTTGACACAGCAGAAACCAGCAAGCTCAGAATAACAAGACAACTAAATGGTCCTGAAATCTCAAGTCCGGTGGTGGTTGGTACTAGACAGACATTGTTCATTTGGTGCACACTAACAGTAACCACTGACAGTCCTGGAACAGTACAGGGACTTCACTGGAGAAATCCCAACAACTCTCGTGTACCTGAAGTCAATAATGAATATGATGTAGGCATGGTTCGCTATCTTGAAAATAGCACGTGGATTTGTTATCTTCGTATGAATAGAGTACAGCTGTCTTTTGCTGGGATATACACGTGTGTTGCTAACTTCAGTGGAATGCCCAAAAGTCGCAGCATGGAAATCAAAGTGTTAAGTGGGTGTCCTCTTATATAGCAACAAACACCATGAAATGATGAATGTTATATAAGTTTGCTGTACGTCTATGTATGTATGCTTGGTATAATACAAACTCTTCTCACATGGACTTAGGCCTACCCACTCTTGCCTATAGGTACATGATGTGTAGATGCCTATCCTTGGATCCAGCCAAGGTGCCTTGTATATAGCCTCTCTCTGAATGCTATATAGCCCTTTCATGCATACACACAGCATGCAGTTTGTCCTTCACACTCTTGAACTCATACATACATACTACACAATACTATTTACACTCACTCTGTGCTGTACGGAGTTCATTATCTCATACACAATGTACTCAACTACCACACAAGCAACCACTACAGCTCATTACATCCACTACTTTCTCTGTATGACAAGCTTTATTCCACATTCTACCACTTTATGTTATAACCCATACATCAAGCAGACACTTGTCCCTTTAGCATCTGTGTACATGCGTAGCAGGGAATGTGAATAGTATACGTACAAGCTAACTAATGCACAATGTGGCATTACATCTCTATGGCTTGCTTAGGCTCACCCCCCCGCCCCCCTCCCACACAAAATACAAAAATCAAGATACAAGAGGACAAGAGCTAGTTCTGGTTAGGGTTTGTGTCCGTGCGCTACCTGCAATTGGTTGCTGCATCCTACTCCTACTAATGCCCTAGATGGTCTTGACTCTTCAACTTACACTACATGGAGGTGGTTATTCCTGTCATGAACTACCCATATACATACCTCACCTGTGCATCTTGCGCATCTTGTGCTCTAGTGGTGTTGGTCTTGTATCAAATATATAGTACATTTACTAATGTGCTCACATACAAACTAAGAAACGAAGTATGTGATGTGATGTGTGTCTCTCTGTGTGTGTATGTGTGCGTGTGTGTTCGTTCGTGCATGAGTGCGTGTGTGCATGAGTGCGTGTGTGCATGAGTGCGTGTGTGCATGAGTGCGTGTGTGTCGGTGCATCTGCAATTTTACAAACTAATGCCTATTCCTACGTATGTCTTTGAAGCAGAATGTGTCTCGTAGTATTTAGGTGTGTATATAGTCTTCTGTTAGTCATTGTATACTTATGATTGCTGATGGAACTGCTGACCAGCTAGGAGTCTAAAGCATGGCTGTGTAGACATCCATGTGCCCACTATAATTATTATTTTGACTTATACCAATAATATATGTTGTTTAAAGGCTACTAATAGTTGTGCTAAATGCCAAGCATGTTTGTAGGATGAGTGATGTATTATCATACATTCCTTTAGCAGTCAAGTACAGTATTTATAGAGTTTTGATTAACAAATAATAATAATAGATATATTGTTCAAGTTATTTCAGATAGAATTTGACTACGTACATCTATACTTCTTGTACAGTTTTTTTTATAATTACGTATAATTTTTTTATTATTATCACTTGAATGTTTACGACAAGAAATTTGAATATAACTGCTATTATTGTGTTAACTTGATCCCACAGAAACATATATTCTTTCATACTACAATACATCTTGTTCTTATTTCTCCAGATTGTAGTGACCCTGGTGCCCTCACAAATGGCCGACTTAGGCTAACCAATTTAACCACAGTGAAATACACTTGTGATTCAGGCTACAGCCTACGTGGAGCAAGCACAAGACACTGCACTGCCAATAATCGAGTTTTGACTGGAACTGCTCCTCGGTGCATTCGTGAGTTAAGAGCAACCACAGATAGATTAAAAGGCCTGTTTAAAGTGTTTCATACCTAGCACTTCTCCATTGCAACATGCAACTGCATGCATGAAGATCAGAATATGCTCTTCTGCAACCGTCTTCTACTAAAAGAGGACTCTCGATTGAAGTGTTCCATCAGCTCAATCCATTTGCAAGTGCTTCTATATCCTTGTGGTGTTTGACATCAGCATGTCTGGATGTTGGTATCAAATTGTATTGTTTGGGGTAGCTTGATGACATCCATAGACACAGCCTGCTAAGTGATGGGAAATGCTATATATTCCTTGTCGAGCAATATAGGACTTCCCATGAAAGAATTTGTACATCGTATGAATCAAACACAGCAGCTGCTGTCTTATGCCGGAATATACAATTGCGTTGCTACCTGCAATTGATTGCTGCATCCTGCTCCTACTAATGCCCAAGATGGTCTTGACCTTCTGCAAGTTGCGCTACATGGAGGTAGTTAATCTTGTCATTAGCCATATACGTATATACCTCATCTTGGGCATCATGTGCTCTAGTGGTGTTTGTCTTGTGGTACACTTACTAATGTGCTGACATACAAATTAGGAAGCATTGTAGTATGTGGTGAGTCTGTCTCTGGGTGTATGCTGTATGTGTGCATGCGTGCGTGTGTGTGTGCATGCGTGCGTGTGTGTGTGCATGCGTGCGTGTGTGTGTATGTGCATCTGCAATTTTACAGAATGATGCCTAAATTTTCATGTTGGGCATTTGAAGCAGTATGTGTTATTAGTACTCAGATGTGTATAATTGTCTTCTGCAACATTAGTCACTGTCTGCTGATGGAACTGGTGACCAGCTAAGAGTCTACAGCATGGCTGTGTAGACTGTTTAATCAAGTTACAATATGTATCATAGCTGTGTAGACCCATGTACCCCTTGCGGCAAAATTTTGCAATCATATTAATTTGTGGATTCTGTGCAAGAAGAAAGAGGACTCTTCCCATTCTTTCTGCTTCTCCGCTCTACAACGTGCCTTTTGTTTGTGTTGATTTTCATGTAATTGCATGACGGCTAGATACAAGCAATGTTTTAACTGTATCTACCCTGTAGCCATCAGCTGTGGTCCTGCCCCTGATGCTCCTGAAAATGGGCAACAAAGTGGTTCTGGTACAACCTTTGGATCCACAGTGACCTACGCTGTAACCGAGGGTACACTCTGCAAGGAGACAAGAAACGTACTTGCATGGCCAATGGACAGTGGAGTAGGGTCACTACTCAATGCACCCGTAAGCAGATTTTCTAACATTTAGCATGTATATTATATAGATCTGAATCTCAGTAAGGTAGCTAATGTGCCAATTATGTGTATTGCAATAGTGCACAACACCATGAATTGCCCATTAAGTCTCACCGCCGCCGTGTCCTAATGCTCCGTTAAGCCATATCGCAATTGGTACTGAATTACGGGGAATTTCCTGCTGGTTCCGAATCCGGTTTCAGATTGGTCATATATGACTTATGGCAAAAGTTACAGCCATTTTAATAGCCCGCAGTAGTATTATATCATGCATCCTGACTAGCTAACTGTATAACTTATTCCAATCGTATGCGTGTTAGGTTAACCACAACTGCTGTAGCGGAATCGCATGTTGCCTAATGACAATATGGCCACTGTCTCGGAGGATAGAATTCACTCAACGAGCTATACCAGTGTTCAACGAGATTTCGCTCGTTTGTCCGCTTTTCTATGGTATCCAAAGGAGTGCAAGATATTCCTGGAAAGGGAAATGCACTGCCAGAAACGGAGATGTTCAACACAAGGTATCAAAAGTGCTTGGAATCAGAAAGGATCTCGAAGCGTAAATGTAGCAGCTGCTTTAGTAACTAAGAGATTTGTAGGAGAGATGCTCAGGCATCCATTACATAGCATGGCTGCTCAGCTCTCCAATCTATCCCAGGAATGTAGGTCTTGAATATCTACTACTCACTATGTAGCCTTGCAGCGATGAAGCAATGCTAATGCAAGTTAGTGTACAAATAGCATGCAATTATCGCCTTGTAATGATTCAATCCTGTAAATTTAATTTCTACATGCAGAGAACTTTATACAACAATGGATACATAAACAGCATGCATTAACCTAACAACATATCGTAGCAAGACGTTGATGATCCTGTAGCAATGGCAAGGGAGTGTAAAGACAAATCAGACAAGGACTACATTAAAAGACTGCCATCACTATGTGCCGACCAGCAATTTCGTGTAGCTATATCATTCAATCACTGCTATTGCTATGATTGATTGATGAGTTATAGCGTAAGGAATTATAATGTAATATGAAGCATCCTTTTGCACTTCAGTCTGCTCCACTGGATCACATCCAGAAACTGTCAAGGCTAGCATTATGCCTACATGGAGAGGATGATGGGAGTGACGGAGAATGTCAAGAAATCAAGTACATAGTACCTTAGGACAGTGTCCATGCCTGTCCAACAGGGATTATTATCTAATTTTAACTTGCTTTATTTAGTCTATTGATACAATATAGCAGCAAACACACACTGTATTATATCTGTATCATATAGTAAATTCTGCCCATTTATGTTGATGATGACAGAGTAGAGTTACAAGGAAATGGGAAGACAGCTGAATTATAAGCCATCTTAAATGCTACGTTAATGCGCACAATTTTAGATATTCCTTTAACCTTCATGAAAAAATGATCATTGAAAACATGTCATATTGACTATGTCTGAATACGTGTCCTTAATCCTGACTATATGTAATCAGCCAACCGGTTATAGGTCAAAATCTCCTTTCAAAATGAAGTTAAAACCATTAGTAGGATGTTTCCTACCATAACCCTCTGACCTGCACTGTATACAAATAGTGTAATAAAATCATACAGCTTGAAGAATACTTAACAGAAGAAGACAAATAGCAGTCATACAACAATTACTACAGTATGAAAGTTGGCTTACTTTTGATAGATAACTCGCGATCTAACGGTTTTATTCGATCGAAGCTGAGACAAATGCTTTTGAAGACTGTCTACATTCACCATATACCTAACGAAAAATTCCGCTATACAAACAAATGCAAATAAGCATTCGTCAGTTAAGAGCAACCACTATACACACCATCCCACCACACCACAAAAGTAGAATCCATCGCAACTGAGAAGATGACAACTGAGGTCCGTTGCTTTTGCCCGGAGTGTTTTTTTGTCGACAGATTAGATGCAGCATTGCCATTTTACTGACACCTGCATCGTTATCTTTCACACCTTCAATATTCGGGAATGATATAAAACAGGATTTATGAGCCCCTGTTACGATAAGTGGCTTCTGATAAGTTCCTGTTGTAGCCCAGTCTAGCCTGCTAGACCCATCTTTTAGCCTGTGTGATATATTTTCCGCAGTTGCCTTGACAACATGAGATATTTACTGGTTGATACCACTCTCAAGTGTGTACATGTACATAAATGATATTGATCCCTCGGCCTTCAGCCTCGGGGGTATCACTTATGAACCACACTTAGAGTAACTAATACATAATCCATCTGAATTCCATTGTGTGCCACATTATGTGTATTGCTATACGTAGCAGATCAAGCTAGAGACAGTATTATATACATCATGCATGTATGGAGCAAAGAGTACGAAGAGTGGCTGCACACTCACTGAAATGCTTGGAAAATCTGTGGGCGAGTGTTGTTGCCCAGTCTAGCCTGTCATATTATATATATCATGCATGCAAATAGTACTGATGAAGGTGGCTGCTGAAATGCTTGGAAAATCTGTGGGTAGATTGTACCAAGCAATCATAGGCATGTCTCTTATTCCCTACAGCCATCAAATGTGTCATTCCCCCTATGGCTCCTGTACATGGCCGACTCAATGGTACTGGTTTAACCTTTGGATCCACACTGATCTACAGCTGTAAAGCGGGATACACCTTAAATGGGAATTCTACAAGAACTTGCATGGCCAACAGACAGTGGAGTGGCAAGGCACCTGATTGCAGTCGTAAGCTGTTATTCTGTCAAAATGTGTATGTGTATCAGCTATTTTGGTGTGTCCATATAGTCCATCAATATAATATCGTTGTTTCCATCTGACAAATGCTTTTGAAGACTGTCTACGTACATTCACCATATACCTAACGAAAAATTCCGCTATACAAACAAATGCAAATAAGCATTCGTGAGTTAAGAGCAACCACTATATATACAAACCATCCCACCACACCACAAAAGTAGAATCCATCGCAACTGAGAAGACGACAACTGAGGTCCGTTGCTTCTTTCCATATTGTATATGTATAATTATAGATAATATATATGTACAATTGATGTGCTTCACATGTCTTTATACATATAGTTGATAACTGTGTCCTCCCTGCAGCTGTCAGTTGTGGTCCTGCCCCCAAAGCTCATGCCAATGGTCAACAAACTCGCTCTGGTACAACTTTTGGATCCACAGTGACCTACACTTGTAACCGAGGGTACAATGTGCCAAGAGACAACAGACGTACCTGCATGGCCAATGGACAGTGGAGTGGGAGCACGCCTACTTGCAATCGTAAGCTGTACACTGTTCTATTTCTACTTCTACATGGGCATCAAAAGTCCATCAGGGCAATGATACATACCACAGTGTGATGACAGTTGGAGGTTCACCTGGTTTGTGTAGGCACAGATTTTGCTAAATATAATATATTTGGTGTGCTTGCATGATTGCTCATAGACAAAATGTCTGTAAGTATTTCTGCCTGAATGATGTGCATGCTTGCATTGTAGATGCAACGAAAGTTGTACCTGTACCCTCCCTGCAGCTGTCAGCTGTGGTCCAGCCCCCAATGCTTCTGCGAATGGTCAACGAAGTGGCTCTGGTACAACCTTTAGGTCATCAGTGACCTACAGATGTGACCGAGGGTACACCCAGGAAGGACCCAGCAGAGAAATAACCTGCATGGCCAACAGACAGTGGAGTGGAAGGGCACCTACTTGCAATCGTAAGCTGCTTTGCAAGCATATGTTCCTCTGTACGTTTATATATGGACATTAAGGGTCGCAAAAGTTCAACAGGGCAATGATGTTGCAATGTGATGACAGTTGGGAATAGATTCTATAGGATCTGAGCTCACAAGCAGCATGTAGAAAGGCAGTACCTTTGTGCTGACACTTTGTGGTAAGGTGTCTATCTATGCCACCCTGATAATAGATCTTCCTGCTGTTACCTGGCTGCCTCATCTGGGCCACTTGATCTACAGCCTGCAACTCTACTTCCTTAGTCTGTGGATTCTTGGTTGCTGTCTCTGCAGACTGTGCAATCTCAATTGCCTGTTTGAATTTGAGGTTGGGCCCTGTTTAGAGTCTCTTCTGGGTGGCTTTGTTCTGGAACCCGCACACAACATGCGGATGACAAATCAACCTTCATGAATTTGCTCCCCTCTGGTGAGGCTCAGCATCAGGTCTTCTGTTCTTTCCGATGGATGTAGGAACTGGTTCACAGATGCGCAGACTCCCATCACTCTTAAGTATTGCATGCTCCTACACCTCTGCATTCAATGTCTGCAATTTCTCACCCAAATTGCCCACCCCTGAAGGCTACTCTGATGCTCAGTAGCCAATTACTTTCAAACAGTGAAAGCCCATTCCCCAGCACAGCATACAGGGGATGCGAGCCTGTGTATGTAGAACTGTCAGCACTCGTAACACTGAAAGAGGCTCTGCAGTGTATGTTTGGAGGCATACATTGGGCCTTTGCAGCATCGCCTTAAGGACACTGGTGTTTCTCGACATTAGTGATACAGCCACTTGTTATGTATTCTCCATACTTTCTTGTGTTGAATTGCATGCTCTTGCATTGTAGTTACAAGAAAAGTTGTAACTGTGTCCTCCATGCAGCTGTCATCTGTGGTCCTGCTCCCAAAGCTCCTTCAAAAGGTCAACAAATTGTCTCTGGTACAACCTTTAAGTCCACAGTGACCTACACCTGTGACCGAGGGTACAACCTGCAAGGAGACAACAGACGTACCTGCATGGCCAATGGACAGTGGAGTGGGGTCACTCCTCGTTGCAGTCGTAAGCATACTTGCTAAAGAAGTTCATAACAATTTTGATGCTCCAAATGTGTAAGGCTGATAAAGTGCATGCATATCATTGGTATTAGTGCCATGTACTGCATGTATTGTATGATATCTGCATGCACATGAATTTACTTTCATGCATATTTGTCACTTAATAACTAGGACATGTATTGTATATATGTACTCTATGAAATAACTGTGTGCAGGTACACCTATGCCCAATGTCACATTAGCCAGATCATCACTGGACAGTCTTTTAATCCGCTGGTCAGTGAGCTCTACAGAATATTTGAACAATACCAACTACACAGTGTATTGGTCAGGACCTTTTGCAGAGACATACAAAACTAATTCAACAAGTTATAATAACTACACTATTAAAGGCTTGCACTCTAACAGTCCCTACAATGTTACAGTAGAAGCTATTGATCCTCTTGGAAGACAGAACAGCACAGATCAGCTATATTTCACCTCACCCACAGGTTAGTTTGTGTCAATATGCATGAGCTAGATATATCATGGTGTGACTGCGTATCATTTCACATGATCATTTGCCACTATCTCTGTAACTTCATTATTAATATGTAATATTATGCACCTTATAGGTATGTGTGATTGTAGTAAGATTGTATGCATTTCTGTGTATTTTATTTCACACATTGATTTAAATAGCTCCTTCAATGAAGATTGTCATTCTGCCTGAGTTTGCTCTACAAGTGATGTGGACACCAGCTCCTGATGCCAGCCGCTCCTCTCTCACTTATGTCATCAATGTTACAGTGGAGTCAGGTGGCACAGAAAAACCATTGTCTTCATCTGTTCCACATCCAATCAGCATGGAAAATTTTACTGGATTCTCCTCATACAGTGTAGGTAGTGTGTTACTGCAGGCAACTAACCATGGCGCAAGGAGCAAAGCTGTCAAAGTGAGCTTCAGGATGGTGAATCTCACAGGAGAAGGTGTGCTGGCTATAAGGCTTGAAGCCCATGTATCTTCATTGCATGCATATTCATGTACTGTGCTTCAATTGATACTTTATTTCTAGGCATGTTCGGTCTTTAAACTGTTTTATTGCAGTGAGTAATCTTACAGCTGAGTGGATTGACAACTCCACCCTGAGAGTGAACTGGGAACCAGTACAAGTGACGGACAGAGTGTCTGCAGCATACACAGTCAATTCCTCACCCATTATCGGAATTGCAGATGAACTGCAGAGTCTGTCTGAGGCCAATGTCACAGAATTTCAAATGGCTATAACAACAATGAGAAATTTTATATTAATGGACAATCTCCACCCAAGTTTGTTTTACCATGTAAGGGTGATGGTACATCTAGTACAGCTAGATCAATTTCAGGATTCCAGTGTTGCCATTGGTGAGTTATGGTAAATGAAGTATAATAATATTGGTACGTAGTTGATAAGATACGTAAGGTATAGTAAATATGTGGTGAAGATTTTCTTGCATGTCACCAACCAAACGTTTTGAAACATGGATGGGCATAGCTCTGTGCTCATTGTGTTTGGGTAACAGATGATGAGTGTAAGATAAAAAGCAGAATGAATGTTTATATGGATGTGTTCAGTTTGTGATAGACTATAAATGCCTGATAAGGTTCTATTAGATGTGAAGCAGTGTATCTGTAGGTCTCTATGCAAGAGGCTAATTAATGTGTCTTTGGGTCTTGGAGTGTGAATCATCAGCCTTTATTGTATACAACAGTGTTAATCACAAGCTTCTGTCCACCTGAAGGGACGTTAGGGCTGCATGCAATTGTCAATAAAGTTCTCATGCTGTAAAGTCCTGAGTGGATTGGGAGGCCCATGCTAAAAGATGTTTGTAAACACTAGCGCACAATAGCGTGTAACCCTTTGAGTTGTTGTAGGCTAGTGTTTACAAACATCTTTTAGCTAAGTTATCATATAGTTTTCCAGGAACCATGCTTGATGTGCATGTCACATGCCTTCAGCAGCTACGTATAGTATGTACACATTGCATATAAATATAGGCATACAGTGGAAAGTCATCTAGCATTCAGATGAATAATGATTCTATGCTTAGTTCATACATAAATTTTATTGTTCTTTCAGGCATAGGTTCCACTGTTGCATTGATTGTTTTGACTACGACAGCAGTTCTGAGTACGATCCTTTGCTGTTGCTTGTGGTGAGTTTCACAAGATGCAAGTTTGCAAATATATGATCTGGTTTACAGTGTAACAAGATAAAACGTGCTTTAATTTGTACAAATACATGTTTCCTGCAGGTGGAAACGGCACTCATCACATGTAAAAAGGTTTAAAGGCATTATTTCCACACAAAGGGCCTCACAGAAGTCTGATTTGAATGAGCCAGTAGCTATGGCTGATCTTGTTACCCTGGAGCTGGATGATGTTAATTATAAAGAGGTGGACAACCAGGTACCACCCGACCCAGGTACAGCTGGAAATATTATTGGTTTACACTGCTAAAGTATGCCATAATTACAATGCTATATTCCTAAGTATTAATTATTATATTAGATGCTAGCAGTGTAAAGGTACAACAAGTGCCAGCAGATTCTAGGTATATTCTTTGCAGTATACTGAGTTCAGTTCAGAGTTTCCAGATTCAGATTATGGTTTCATACTCTGTTATCTCGTTGAACTTTCTGGATTTGATACATTGCTTTCATCTGCAAGTTTTTGCTCTCATTTTACCCTATCCTGTGTGTATATATATATATGTTTATATGTTTATCTACCTTACAGTGTACGGCAACACAGGCATCACTCATAGTGATCCCAATGCTATAACTAAGCGCCTGTTCCCTGCTCGTGTGAGGGAGATGCATCGCAATGGTAATGAAGGCTTTGAGGAAGAATTTCAGGTGAGACTGAAGAAAATGCATATGTGACTAGGAGATCACATACTGTCATGGAATACGGTATACGTAGTAAAAAAGTTAACGTAGTTCGCCCGTAGCCATAGTCGTAGTTCGCCCGTAGCCGTAGTCGTAGTACACCCGTAGCCGTAGTCGTAGTACGCCCGTAGTCGTAGTCGTAGTACACCCGTAGCCGTAGTCGTAGTACGCCCGTACCCGTAGCAGTACTACGCCCGTACCCGTAGCAGTAGTACGCCCGTAGCTGTTGCCTAGGATGCCCGTAGCCGTAGTACGCCTGTACCAGTCTTAGCTCAGTTGGCATACGAAGTATAGCTACGTACGCATGCACTTGCACTTGAGCGATTCTGCGGAGTTTCAGCTTTCAGTGGTTGAATTGCATCTGAGTAGCCTTGCGTAGCACGACCGCTTCTTCGCCTCCACTTTCTTCGTGGTAAAGTCGTTACGCAAGGCGAAAATGGAGGCGCAAGATGGGTCAGCTAGCTACGCTAGCGTCTAAGAGGCCATACCTCCGTCAATCGTCAGATTTACCTTTCACGATTGTAGTGACCAGAGGTTAGCTTACACCCGGTCGCAAGCCCATAGTAAGCCTGAGGCTGTAGCACGCCCGTAGTTGTAGCCGCGATACGCCCGTAGCCGTAAGCGTAGTACACCCGTAGGCTTAGACTAGTACGCCCGTAGCCATAAGCGTAGCACGCCCGTAGCCGTAGGCGTCGTACGCCCGTAGCCGTAGGCGTCGTACGCCCGTAGCCGTAGTCGTAGTACGCCCGTAGCCGTAGGTGTAGTACGCCCGTAGAACGTTAACTTTTTTACTGCGTGTACCGTATGATTGTTAAAATGAGCAACAAAGTCATCTTTATTACATATCTATGCACTCTTGCATGCAGCTGATTCATGATGATCCCAATGGCTCTAGCAGTATAGCTCAAGTGAACAAAAGCAAGAATCGCTACCTCAATACAAATACCTGTGAGTTTTAGCAGTCATCAATTATATGATGAGAGATAATCCTTAACAATCGCAATCATATACACTCTGTCTATCAGTCCTGACCTGCTTTATCCTCCAGTTGACCACTCCAGAGTCATCCTCAGGTTTCCTGATGAAAGTGGATCCGACTACATCAATGCTTCCTACATTGCAGTAAGAGCAATGTGTATATTATATATACTACAAATTATTTATTGATGCTATACAGCTGAGAGCGCTATACATAAAATATATAACATGTACTATCTGCAAGAATCATAAATATGGTCCATATCTACATAATTTATTATTTAATTAGTACAAAGTGTTAGAGGTGATCGTCGCTGTATACAGTGCAAGCAATTTAAGTAATGCAATTGGTCCCATTGCATGGTTGCAGGGATATGTACAAGCCAACAAATACATTGCTGCTCAAGGTGAGTATTTAAATGCTCCAGTGAAGGCACACACATTTACGCATAGACAGCACGTGCTGCATGTAAAGCTGACCACATTCTGCACTGAAACACTATACAATGATAGTATAGATATATGATAGTATATAATTGTACTAGTATTGATGTGTCATTCACCAAGTCGTATATATGTTATCTTTGAATATGTCATTTGGTACAAATCAACATTGTATGGCATAGCAGACTATTTCATATAATTATAATAACAAAACGGCAAAAGACTTGTTCAAATCATTTATTGTATTAATTTTAATGGTCACTATTGATCTTTCTGTTCACATGTTATATTATATAATGTTCTGGCATAAAGTTATGTATGTATGTATACTCTATTTAAGATAAAGCTTATTTCAACAGGCCCCAAGCGTGAAGAAGTCTCCATCTTTTGGCAGATGATCTGGGAACAGCAGCCAAGTGTTGCTGTCATGCTGACCAACGTGAAAGAGAATGGAAAGGTCATTGTGTGTTTGCAAATTTTAAAAGTTCAACTACTAGTGTTAGTACCACTAAGCTGTAGTGGTCTTGAAAATGACTGTTACAGCTCACTGGTACACCAGCAATTTGATGCATAAGGGATATTGCACAAGCGCAATTCTTCTTACAGAATTTTACTAAAGATAGTATTGTACTAGTTATCACATGGCCACGAGGGTGCTGGCTAATTTATCACATGAGCGCACGAAGCGCCCGAGGGCGATAAATTTGCTATATAAGCACCTTGGGGCTTGTTGCAGCTCAAACTTGTCTGTATTATTATTATTATCATATGAGTATCTTTTGCTGGTCATTTACCCCATTTTCCTAAAACAGCAAAAATGTGAGCAGTACTGGAATAATGACCTTGACAAGCCTTATGATGCTGGAAGAGGATTCTCTGTGGTCACCACGGGATACAGAAGTTTTGCAGATTATGAAGTCAGGGACCTCACCATCAGAAAGGTGGGTATTTGTTTTACACAGTAGTGCACAATAGCACTGCCTAACAATTAAATGTCGTGCATTTATTTGCATACGGTACGTCACAAAATTTGGCAACCCAAATTCTTTGCGAATTGCTGGCAGAATGGTGAGGCAGAAAATTTCATGAATATAACTTTGTAAATGAGTCTTCCAGATTGCACAAAGCTATAATGTCCTCAAAGTATGAGCACAAACTTACTAGATTGATTGTCGCACTGCCCTCATTGCACACGATGTTAAGCTGGCTACGCAAGACTGTTGGCTTCCCGAAGAAGGCAAATCATATCACAACTGGTCTGCAATGATGAAAAGCAAGCGCCGCTTGAATATGATTGAATGCTGTTTAAAATGTAGCAGACTACTTCAGTAGCATGAGCTAGTTTTCGAAATGAAGCAAACGAAGCAGTCGTAGCTATGACTTCACTGGCTCTATTGCATTTCAGAGTATTTATAACCCCTAAAACAAGATATGTTGTCAATGCATAAACATCTCGCACAGTCTGCAATCTTTGTATGACATCATATAAAAAACGCAAGCAACCAACATATTTTGCTACCAAAATCTTCATTGTTCACTAAAATGTTGCGAAGTACATATTAGGCACACTAGAAGTTACATTTCAATTTGTCAAAAGTTCCTATGGTTGTGCAATCACCATACAACATATGTAAATATAATAAAGCATCCTGCTATATTCCAGTAGGTGTCTTGTTGTTTTGCATTTATTCCACATAACAATCACACACACACTACAGTCCACTGACAGGCCCCACAAGCTGACTCACTTCCAGTACACTGCCTGGCCTGACCATGGAGTGCCCCTCCACCCCTCATCGCTGGTCAAGTTTGTTCAGGAAGTGAGGAAGGTGTACGGCAACAGCCCAGCACCCATGGTGGTGCACTGCAGGTGAAGTTGAGTACACAATACAAGTATACAATTAGGAGCAAGTGTTTTCCATTTCGAAGGTCAATAATTGTGAGCGTCGCCAGTAGAAATCGCAAATTAGCGCCTATCACCGTTATTGGAAAATGGCGTCACACCTCTTAATAATCAAAGGCTGTCTTGCTTCACTTCTTTTTAACTGCACTCACCATTCGGTGCTTTGATTCTTCGCCAATAGAATCAGCTGTATGAACTCCCCGACATGTTGTTCCACGTTCCACAATATTCTTCGTAATATCCACAGCCTCACCATTTGTACTTACCCGGAAGGCAAACAAAAACCGCTTTTTCAGGTCAACACCATTTTTCCTATACTACGTGTATAAAGAGTGGGTCACTTCAAACGTCGATTTCTCTGTGAAAGAAGCTACAATCAACTTGATACTTGCTGAATGTATGCAGAAGACCTGCACCAACCTAAATCCATGGTTACCTAAAAATTGATTTAATGCACTAATCTGCGATTTCTACTGGCGACTCTCACAATTATTGTATATAGGCATATAATAATTATATGTATGCAGTTTAACACTCCAGATTGAGTTACTTGTATATTAGATCACTATTGGCATTCAAATTGCAAGGGTCTGATTATTAGACATAATCCTGCCGACTTCACCCAAGGTCATAGGAAATTGGAAATCAAATTTCTATGTATATATTTGGAATAGTGTGTATGGTAAGTGCTTGTAATGATTATTTACACATATAAATTTCTCTCTGTAATTGCATTGTATATATATGCTCTGCAGTGCTGGTGTGGGTCGCACTGGCACTTTCATCACTCTTGATGCAATGATGGAGAGACTGAAAGAGAGAGATGACCTCAACATCTTTGAGTTTGTCAATGAAATGAGGACCAGAAGGAAACAGATGGTGCAGACATTGGTGAGTACTTTATAATATAATGTTGTTTTACTACGGTATGTATCTTTATGTATGGTCCAGTGGGCCAGCAATAAATGGCAACTATAACTGCCCACCTTCAGGACCAGTATGCCTTCATCCACGATGCCTTGAGTGACTACATCACTTGTGGGGACACCAGTATGATGGCTCATGAGCTGAGAGGTACCATTGTTGATATGAACAAGAAAGATGGTACTGGAAAAAGTGGATTTGAGAACCAATTTGAGGTTAGGATGCTTATATTGCACAGAAACAATCAGGAGTAGGAATTGATATCAATGCACAGCTTACACATTTGTATTTATACACAAATAACTGTAACAATAATATATACGTTGGTAGCCTGTCGTTTTCAGTTGCCCTGTTTTTCTGATGGCATATTTATGTGGTAGAAGTACTATGTTTCTGTCAATTTATTGTGTACACTAGATTTCCAACTAAATGAGTTTGTCTACCTAAGATTATATAATAATAATTACACACTACACAATTTTAACTTGTTTGTATATATAATTATACTTTTTCCAGTTCATGGATTCTGTGTGCAAAGTTCCAGTTGGTGAGGATCTTAGTTTTGCCAAGAAGAGCATGGTTGCAAAGAGAAACAGATACAAAGAAAAGTTCCCATGTAAGTTATTATATAATATCTTGTGCTACAATCAGACGTATGTTGTGTATAGTTTGTACCTCCTGCATTTCTTCATAGCACAAAAATTACACCCTCACATGTACAGCTGTCTCTGCTATGCATGCGGTCATCCTGCATTGTACATATATCGGGGGGTGCAGGTGGCCTGGCAGTTCAAGTCAAGACCAGAGATTGGGAGCCATGGGAGGCAAGGGCTCACCTCCAGGGCAGTGAAAAAAAAAAAGTGGCACCCCCTAACATCAACACTGCCCAACAATTAAACAATTGAACAATAAACAGATTGACTGTTCATGTGTGTATTCGTGTCCCGATTGTATGTGAAGTGTTTGTGTGTAATCACTGGGCGCCTGGAAGAGTAGCCTTCAGGCTAAAGGCCACCCCAGTTAAAATAAGAATCTTTACCCTTTACCCTTTATATATAAAGGAGTTTTACTAACACAAGTATACGTACAAATTATACAACATACGTAATTGTATGTACTGTTGCATTGCTTGCTTTTGCTGTATAATCTATTGCAGACTCCACCAACTACCTCCACATTGCTGGTCGTCCCCCCAACAATGCCGCTGACTACATCAATGCCACCATGATGGCAGTAAGTATCATACAATACAGCCATTTCATTTTATTCAAGTTCAAATACATGTACTGTACATAATTATTATAGCACACTTCATGTCAATTTGAACAAATGACTGTACGTACATACCAGTCTGATACATTTTGGGAATGCATGTAAATGACACCTTGCATATGATTATGCATTACGACTGTTGTGAAGTGAGTTTGTTATAAACATGTTTTTAGAGCTACTCTAGTAAGCGTGGACTTGTAGCTGCCCAGGCTCCACTGGAGTCCACCAGGACGAATGTCTGGGAGCTGATCTGGCAACTCAAGACCAAGAACATTGTGCTGCTGGGTCCAATGAAGGAAGGGAAAAAAGTAAGAGTGAATAGTATACTGTGTCAACTAACAGTTCAGCAGTGATCAGCTTCACAGTTGCCTTTGTGCACCAGCATGCATCTTGATGTCATGCACTGTCGTAATGGGTTGTTTTATGTGCTGCCTCTCATGCCCCAGGTCATGTGCTCTCAATTCTGGCCAACTGAAGAACTTCACTCTGTCGAGTACGGCCAGTTAGTTGTCACTTTTGTCAGCACTACTACCAAGCCTGACTGGGAGATGACCATATTGCAGGTTTCAGACAAGAACAGAGTGAGTTTAGCAGAATTATATTATTTCAAGAAACTTGCCTGTCAAGATTTGATTACACTGAAATAGCATGATCGTTCTCCTACTCAGAGCTCCAGCACCTCCCTAAATGTGACCCTGTTCCACTTCCTCTCCTGGCCAAGGGAGGGGCGTCCTCCAATTGACTCCATGCTGAAGATGATGGGGGAAGTGGAGAAGAAGCAGAAAGACATCAAGGCACCTCTGATGGTCATGTGCGAGTGAGTCAGAAACATGTGTGTACGTTTGTGCTAATGCAGTTTAGCATGTACAAGTGCAATATAATAATTATATTATTATATAATTTATACTGTGGTACATTTTAAAAGATGGAGTAATTTTGCTTGTAATCTTTCATATTTGCACAACTCTCCAATGCATATACATTGTACGCATCTTTTCAGTGATGGCATGTCTCGCAGTGGTGTGTTCATCACTTGTATGACTGAAATTGAGAGAGTCAAAGTTGAAGGAGGAGTGGACATCTTCCAGACAGTCAAGGCAGCAAGAGCACAGAGACCCTTCATGGTCTACACCAGCGTAAGCAGTCGGAGCACTGTCTGCATGCATTCTTGTCCAAACCTTTGTACGTATATAATGTCTGAAGTTATAATGAATTGTTAGATGATTATTATAGTAACCAAGGTCGGCCATTTTGCTTGCTCTCGCAGGCTCCTGAGCGTATATCCATTCACGTGACATTGCTCTTGACCACGTGGTGTTTTTGTTTGGCTATTGTGTTTGGCGCGACGCTGTATAGCGCACGTTTCTTCATCACTGGACGTTGACCTCGACTACATGCAATCGTTCACTTGAACGAAGGTACACATGATCCTATATAACTTCGCTCTAAATAACATAAGATTGGGATACTGAAACTTTCCATAACATAGCTATAGCTTCTTGCGCCAAGACTTTAGCACTTTAGTGCCTAGTTATTATAGTAATAAGCTTAGCTTTTAAGTGATAGTGCATACCCCCCCTCATGTCTGCTTTTGAATCACGTTGCATATGCCTCATGTCTGCAGCTTTTAGGTTCAAGTCTTAACATTGTCCACCTATAGCTCATAAACATTATACGTCACTTTATACTTACATGAATAGCAGTATGTAATGTGTTTAATACCAACCTTTGCCATATATTATACATGGTATTTGCTATGTATACTTCTCTCCATTCTATAAAGGACCAGTACAAGTTGTGCTTTGAGATCCTCCAGTCCCACCTGGACTCGTTTGATACCTACGCCAACTTCAAGGCTGTCTGATCATGAGTGATGATACTGCAGGGAGTTAACATGTGTGAACTGTGTGCTAGTGTGTTAACCTGGTTTTGCATTATTGCAGTGTGTCTTAAGTCACCTCCTTATGCAGGTCTCCCCCTTTATACACGCCTCTAGCTGCCAAAATGATTGACTATAATATTGTGTGCCTAGTATAATTATGTGTAAGACAATGCATAATTATAATGTATTCGTGTGTGCTCAAATTGAAATTACAATGAAAATCATTGTTTTGTAATGTGTGTGCAATTAACCTAGAAATTTATGCATGTAAACGGATCATTTCATACTTTCAGTAATGATTTAGTATAACAATAATATAATTACAGTGTGAAATATGCAGAATGGCATGAAACTACATCTTATCATTATCACTTCAGATATATCTAGCTGGTATGCCAATTTTATTCAACAGAACTAGTTATACATTGAACACGCAAAATGGTAATTATTTTATGATTGTAGCTAGCAATTAACTCCACACTAATGATCCATTATAAGAATATTAGCTTCCTTGATGTAATTCTTTTTGCAGCCCTCCATGGACAAATTTGTGTATATAAGAGGGGTTACTCTCCATGGCAACATGCTCCTCAGCAGACCCACGTAGTCATGAGTGTGATCTCTGTAATAAAGCTCACTGATTATATTCAGAATGTTAGCAATGTACATGTCACTTCTCATTACAACACATTATAAAATTATTTCGACTCATCCAAACTTGCATTGGACTGCGAAATAATAAATCAATATTTCTCACAAACTTAAATTCATTCATTTCTGTGGCTACTAGCTCCTCCATTCTCTGCCTCAATTCATATTATAAAATAAATTTATTGCATTAAAATCCGTTCTACTTTAAGGTATAGAGCTACTCGAAGCACTGTGTGTGTTCGTGGCAGCCAAGCAAGCTCCACTGGAGTCTACCAGGACTGATGTCTGGGAGCTGATCTGGCAACTCAAGATCAAGAACTGGTGAGGGTATAGCTCACCACTTACACGGCCACATACCTTGTGCTGCTGCCACTGAAGGAAAGAAATTAGTATACATGGCGGTTTTCAATGTATATATACGTATATTATGCATTTATATGTTTATTTATATTGCATTTATAGTTAAATGCAGTGCTTGCTTTCATTATGGGTTTATCCATGCATTCAACAATGAATGCATACCCTCATGATGGCATTCAGGTAGTTCCCAATCTCTCTTGTGCCCCAGATCATAGGCTCCCAATTCTTTGGCCAGCAAAATTGGTTCATTCCACCGCGTATGGCCGTTTCTCGGTAACTCTAGCTACGACTGTTCCAAAATCTGACTGGGAGATGGCTGCTTTGCAGATTAATGACATGCACAAGGTAAGATCAACTTCTGTTGACTTAACAGTGCAAACTGAACTATTCTGGCTCAAATGTCTGTATACAACTCATTCATTCAAAATTCGTTTAGTGTGTCATAAAGATTGTTCTTTGGTATTACACTGAGCATGAGACAGGGCAAATTCTACTCACTTCTTAACAATAATTATGTCTGTGCAACAGCTCTCATGCTATACTTTACCTACTACCTAGACTTCTTACAGCTTGGCAAAGCTCGTTTTAACACCTGCAATGTAAATGGATACAATAATCATAATAAAATTATTGGTTGTTGACATTCACGCTGAATTTACACACACACACACACACACACACACACACACACACACACACACACACACACACACACACACACACACACACACACACACACACACACACACACACACACACACACACACACACACACACACACACATGCACACACACACACACACACACACACACCAGTGAGCTGCCATTTGAGCTGTTACAGTCATCCAGACATGCTCTATCCTCAGAGGTTATTCGACAGCTGCTCCCCCCAATTCTTTCAAAGAACACTTGCATGAAACAAGACCTGCAAGAGCAGCTCTCTATTGCACTCAACCTTAGCTTATCCATTGATGTAACAGCTCACAGATTAGTGTAGGTATAAGTGCCGTCACGTATTAGTGTGGTTGTCAAGTGCTGTCACTGCAGGTGTACTGTTTTAATACCAATATGTTTGTATTCATATTGCATATACCACCCTTGGATGGAGTTGCACAATTTCATTATACAATAATGTAAATATGACATGTCTTTACTTCAAGCTATACATTCCTTACACACAGCACTGACCTTCAAGAGTATGGAGCACTTCCAGTTACCATGGCAAATCTTTGCTGGACAGGGCTCAAATTAATTGAATTCGGTGTAAGTTGCTTGCATGCATGTGTTGTGAATTCACAAAAGTAATAATCATGATGTCTTTATTATTACTATATACGTATACCTCTGTAGTGGTGACTATGATTTGCATCAGTAGAAATTTAAATGCAATTAATTGAGTACAGTTACAGGCACAATGTTTGTGAACCACTGCAGTTGGCCTGACAATAACTGATATAGCTTAAATTGTCATATACACATGGCAAATTGCTATAGCTCATGAATATTAGGGCCTGTCACCTTTCTATATACGTAATATGCACATATAAATTATGCATACATGATGCAGATGCCATGGCAGCTACTTTTGTAGGCACCCATACAGACACACAAATCTCTGTTCACCATGTTCCATTAGGGACGTTGGGTCCAGCATCTCTGGCAACAAAGCAGAGGTATGTATGCATTGTGGCAGATCTAGGCCCTCCCTCAGTCTCAGTCCACAGACACACGCACACACACACATGCACACACACACACACACACACACGCACACACACATGCACACACACACGCACACACACACATCCACACACCAAATGTGAAACATTGATATGCATATGCATGTACGTATATAGGAACATGATTCATTATATCTATATGTATAGGAAGATAGGTACCTAGTGGTGAAAGTATGGCACATATACACTGGTACTCTTATAATGTACATATTACTCAGAGGCTATCCAAGTAAATACAAGTAAATCGGCAGAATTATGTACATGTATGTCCAACTTGTACCACTCTTTGAGCCCTCTAGAGTGGTCACTAATACCGAAGCCATTCATAGAAGCTACCCATTTTCTACTGTGGAACCACAAAACCTAGGTTTTGACCAAAAATGGTCACAAGCAGCTCTGCACTCCATTTGCTCTATTTGCAAACTCCTTACCGTGCCTCCTAATTCTCAATACAAAGACAAAACCACACATTATTCATATTTGACTTTCGTGTAGTTTAAGATCATTGGTTCCACACTGGTTTAACGACCTACCTACATTGCATGCTGATATACACGCATAATAACTATATAGACATTTGGAACATCTTGGATAAGACTTGTAGAATTAAGGTATAATACTGACACACGTAGCCATTGCATGATATTTACAACCCCCCAGCTCTTCAAGAAATGGCTATAAAACTTAACGGCTTATGTTGACTTTTATTTATTATTCAAATTATCTCTACATCCCAAAAGATTTCTTTTTTAGGGTTAGGGTTTCTTTATGTAGCTACGTAATCAAAAATGCATGTGACAACTTAAAGTCATGCTATACAAAGTCTGTCCAGTACACGTAGATGAGAAATGAACAGATAATTCCTCTTTGCACACTATACTTCTCAAAATGTAGAACAAATACTAGGTACGGTTGTCTTGGATGATCTCCAAAGCTCCAGCTGTATCATGTCCTAAATAATAATTTATATACAATGTGTGTAATAAACAGTATGACACTGACACCTTATATAACTGCAGGCATTGACTGTATGGGAGCCACATGCTTCGTGTACTCCTGGTCAGGGGCAGCAATATAGGTTATGGGAGAGTGTTTCAGCAGCGTCCTCTTATATTTATTTAGCGAGAGCAAGGACATTTCTTGCATTTAGCTATCATTGCTGTTTCATTGATAGCAAACAGGCATAATGTCTCAGAGGTTCAGTTCAGGTTTCAGAAGCCCCTCCATCTGAAGACATGGCCGCCATCTTTCCACGCATGTACGAAATAGCTATATGTATATCTGCAATTTCTATAAATAGCGGCATAGCTGCCTCATGATCACAGAAATCCGACTTTGCCTTTGCAGTTTGGTGGCAAAATGTACTTTCGTATTTGGAAGTCACCTCTCATCATCCTGCTGTTCTTGGGGTACAAAGCCATTTCTGTTGCAGGAGGTAAGGTTCTTTCAAATATATCAGTCCAAATTTACATCTTGTCCTATATGCAGAATATTGCTGTGAGTGCATTGTCAGTATTTGGCTGCTGTGCAGCTGTGAGTGAAGTATATATGCATGTCCTTCATGAATATATGTGTATGTGTTTCTCTGACATTTCTCTGTTTGAAGCTGTTTGTGTCAAGGCCTGTCATACAAATACTTCCTTCTTTTGTGTATTGGACTGGAAGGCAGTGTGGAAGAGGTATTAGAGAAAGATTGAGCTATGAGTATGTGTACAACCAGGCAATAATTATAGTAGATTGATGCAAAAGAGTATCATTTGCAGTTGTATACCAGTACTTCAGTCAGCTTTATTTAATCTCCCCAGCCATCAACTATGGTAGTCCCACAATTGCTCAAAACAGTCTCTCTGGTACAACCCTGTAGTGACCTACACCTGTGATGTAGGCTACACACTGCAGGGATCGGTCAAACAGTAGAACCTGCCAGTCTGATGTACATATGCCTCAGTGCAAACATTTGCTGTGACAAACGTGTAGCATGATTAGCACTAAAACTGGCAGGTCAAACATTTGGGCCTCTGCAGGTTACATATTTACAAACGTTGTACAAATGTTACAAATCTTTTACCAATTGCTGTATTCAGTTGAGGTGATTGCTGGCAATATGTAAGTGGTGACAGTGCATCATTTCAACCCTCATCTAGTGCGCTAAAATATTCTCACCCTTGCCTGACAGAATTGCAGGAAATAAATATTGTACAGATTTTATAACTGAGGTGACATCAAAATCATATTATGTTGGGATAAGCGAGCCTGCAGATTTAATTAAGTTATAATTATATAGATTAATGCATCTTGCCTGGGGCTTGGTGCCATAATATCTCCTCTGTTGTTCAGGAATTATTGACTCTATTTTAAGAGTGAATCTCTGGTGAATGTCCAGTATTCTGCAGGTGTTGCCCAAATCTACCGGGTGATGGCAGACCCAGGCATGCTGTGCTAGTGTTGAGTTAGCAATATCAACTGAGTTCTTTGAATGTTGGTATTCGTGTCCCTGTTGGTTACTATGTGCATGCCTTCCATATTAGTGGTGGGGCAATTAGTGGTAGGGCAACTTGCACATGGCACCTGGTACACCGTTTTTCAGTTTCACTAGCAGATGCCTCAGCACTGCTATAATTCCCATTAATGTGTTCATGTCATGGCAACACTTGTACGTATGTATAACTAACTGTCCATGGAAATTTGAGACCAAAGTGTACCCCCAGAGGAGGCTGTAGGCGCTACAGAAGCAGTTTCACTTTACCAGAGTGATTCACAACAGATTGCTGCAATGCAGCATATAATTATGTACTTATGTACAGAGGCTGCCCGCCTTCGGCGAGCTTCCACTGCTATTGCGCATTCCCACGATGGCATTTCCATGACGGCGCTTCCATATGGCAATGTGTGAACCATGCATGAAAGTCCTGTCACGGCATAATCGGTCCCCCCTATTTCCGGTCCGGCCGGACCGAATATGTCGGAAATATTCGGTCCCCCGGACCATATATTTCCGAAATATTCGGTCCGCCTCGGAAATATTTGGTCCCCCTCGATCTCCCACCGACGAAAGGCCTAGAATATAGCGATAGCGCTGGGCTACGGCATCGCTGTCTATGGAATGCCTTTCCACCCGAACGAAGTAGGCTTATGAAGTTATAGACGAACTACGACACGTTTAAAAGGGTCAGCAGCAAAAGCAATCTAATCGATCGAGCGCGAATGCAAATATACAGTGATAAGCTGTGGGCACGTTTAGAGAAAGTACATGCTTTAGAGAATAGGATTTCGGCTCATCCTCTGGCAAACATCGCAAGTGGCCACAAATTTTTGACCTCATATGACAGCCCTTTCCAGTAGAACCTCTCGGCGATCTTCCTCCGCGTTTTCCTAGTAACTAGGTGGCCTGAAGTAGCGTCTGAGTGGCAGGAGTTTAGTATCCGCACTTGTTCTTCTCGTGAAGCGATAACTTTTACACGCTTCTTCTGCTTTTGCACGTACACCTCCCCGTTGTCAACCTCGATCGTCAGCGCGCGTCGTCTGACTGCCCTCTTTGGTCCTTCGACAACAGCCTTGGGTACGACTCGCTCGTGCGGTATGCGATCGCCCAGTCTATAATGTCTTCTTGCTCTGTACTGTCGCTCATCTTTCGCTCTGCCATCTGCAGCTGAGTATTCCTACGTTTTTACCTGCGCGTTTCTAGGGGGGACTAAATATTTCCGAGGCGGACCGAATATTTCGGAAATATTCGGTCCGGCCGGACCGCAAATTACGGGGGACCAAATATTTCCTGACAGTCCGTATACTTTCTCCGTAAAACCAAACGGCGGACGGTCATTTTCTGGGGTTTCGTCGCGCGCTCCTCGGCTGTAGCGTATTTTCGCACGTCGTCCCCTCTAGGACACTCTACGGTAGGAGTTCTAATCACTGTGAAGGTTTCGTGGCGATTTAGTTGCGCGCACGCGAGGAGTTCGCGGAGAGCCGTTTTCATCTCCTGTATGTATGTATGTGTACAATGTGTAAGTGTAGTACATGCTCTTTCAGTATATTACTAGGCAGATGCTTACAGCATCGTGGGGGCGAGCCTGAGCGAGCTAAAGGTGCTGATGGCATGCAGCTATTTGCGTTGGACTGCATAGCGTACATTGTAGATGCTGACCGAACCGAGTGTTTGCTTGTACGAATGATATGTAGAGGCTAAAGCTGATGCTAATGAAAGTTGGATGTTGTAATCATAGACACACAAATGGAGCAATGTTACAATCAGATGATCTTGTCGTAAGCCAGGTGAAGAGCGTTTCTCAGAACCCTCAGCAGCGGTTGTGTTGCTGAGTGTTCTTCTTAGTGGCTTTCCTGTGGGCATTCTATAAAGGAGTGATCTGCTGACTACTTCGCTTAGGGGGCCTGTGAAATTCTCGAACGTGGAGGAAGATTAGTTGTAGATAGTTTAGAATATCTATGGCCTGAGGAAGCGCCATTCTTGTCAAGCTGCGCACACACGTACATAACCGCTGCAGGCTGGCCTGTCTGTCATCTGCATGCTCTGCAGCTAGTCTCTCCAACTGTTTAGTACGTTAGCGCATTAAAGAACAATTCTCAGAAGGCTCAGAAGCGGTTGTGTTGCTGAGTGTTCTTAGTGGCCTGTGGGCATTGTATTATTGGAGTGATCTGCAGAGTACTTCGCTTAGGGTCCTGTGAATTTTCGAGCGTGGAGGAAGATGAGTTGGCAATATTCCTCCTTCCGATGCCTGTATCCTTGCCTGGGGGAAAGGTTGGAGTGTACGCTTCGTTTCGGACGATTTCCTTCTCGTTTAAAGCTGTACGCAGCGAGTATTTGAGTCGCACGCAACGGCTACGCAAAGGGCGGCCGTTTGTCCATTTTGCACCCGGCATAAATTCGCCCCGTGGCCTAAGACGACGTACGATAGATAGATATATCAGAGAGTGCGGTATATAGCACTCTCTATGTAGGGATGGCACAGGGTGTTTCGTTTTCCCTATACATTGGTATAGGAGCGAAATTCGAAAATACGCAGAAAACCGGCGAAAGAAGGCTACGTACAGCTGAATATAGAACGGTCTTACTATAAACTGACCTTAAAGGCAAGCGAACATATCCCGCTGAGAAATAACCGCGCTTCGAAAATCCCGGTTTTCGTTTTCTTCTTATTCTTCTTCTTCTTCTTCGCCAGCTGTAACTCAAGAACGAAGGGGGCTATTGGAGCGCTTTTAGGACGAAACTACTAGAAAGTTCCCGAACTGTATTCTTTGATAGAACTGGCTGTCAAAGCGATAATATTCAACATCAAGTTTTTCGTGGCTCACAGCGACAGAGCTGTGTGAAATCCGCCATTTTCTAATGACGTCACCACGTAGTTTGAAAAATGGTCTCTGGGGGCCAGCGCGCCGAAGTTCTTCGTGTTTGCCTGGTAAAGCGCAAGATTGGCAGCTTACCAAGTGTGGTGCGCTATAAAGTTCTTATTGATATCGTCCAAGATGAAAGGAAACGCTGGCAATTTAATATGTCTCAGTATCAGCGGACACGGTACATAATTCACTTGTAGCTAGCTAGCTACACGGTCCAGTTTTGTATCCACCGGGGATGAATAAACTAGTAGCAAGTCGATTGTGACCTATTATAGGTAAAGGTGGACAAGATACAGTATACTAACGAGAGAAGGCTATAAGCAGACTTGCATAAAAAGTACAGAAACTAGAGAAGATTAAAAATTTTCTACAAAAATGGTAAGAATGTAGGGATGGCACAAAAAGGACAGAAACAAGAGGGGATGACATGTGGTGAAGTATTTGCTGTGTGTGGTTTCTACACACAAGGGTATTGCACCACATCCCTACATCTGGCAGCAGCATGTAGCTAATCAGTGTCGATGGAGGGTACATTATTTATCTCTTGAACAGACCAAACTGAACTTCAGTAGCACATCGAAAGGAATATGCACTATAATTGGCAAGAACAGATCTAGACTCAAGTATATAGTTGAAGGAATTTAGCTGCTTCCACTTTATCAGCCCTCAGGGGCTATTTGCAACTGAGTGCTGGTGGAGTAGCTATAGCTACACACCAAGAGCAACAGCTGGCACTAGTTCTTATGTGGCCATACAGTGAGTAGCACATGATGCAGAATGCTGCCAGATGTAGGGATATGGTGCAATACCCTTGTGTGTAGAAACCACACACAGCAAATACTTCACCACATGACATCCCCTCTTGTTTCTGTCCTTTTTGTGCAATCCCTACATTCTTACCATTTTTGTAGAAAATTTTTAATCTTCTCTCTCTCTATATATAAGAGAGTGCGGTAGCACTCTCTATGTAGGGATGGCACAGGGTGTTTCGTTTTCCCTATACATTGGTATAGGAGCGAAAATCGAACATACGCAGAAAACCGGCGAAAGAAGGCTACGTACAGCAGAATATAGAACGTTCTTACTGCCAATTATTTTACATATTCCTTTTGATGCACTCAATCTATATTGACACTACTTACTGATTAGCTACATGCTGCTGCCAGATGTAGGGATATGGTGCAATAGAGCCTTGTGTGGAAACCGCACACAGCACTTACTTCACCGCGACATCCCCTCTTGTTTCTGTCCTTTTTGTGCCATCCCTACATTCTTACTATATTTCTAGAAATTTTTTATTCTTTTCTAGTATATATATAGACACGCTCGCTGTACTTCACGTTAATGTGGGGCTCGCTCATGCTCGCCCCAATAATACTAGCAGAGAAGCCCGCCTTCGGCAGGCTTCTCTGCTACAGAGTGGTACTTCATGTACAGTTCACGACCCTGCCACGGCGCGTCGTCGACGGCGTTTCAGCGAAAGAGCTCTGACGCCAGTGTTTTATTGAAAGCACTTCTAATGTCAGCTTTGTTGATTACAGAGAATTGGGCAACTGAAGTAAGGTCATGCCCATGGCCACAATGTGACAGTGCTTCAAATTACGTGCAAGGCATACGTACATGCATATAATGATTGAACTTGCAAGGCATGCCTGAATGTACATGAACTTATCTATGCATGTCCGCTTGTAATTCAGTAGCGATGTGGTGCGCGGTCAACGACGTTTTGCGAAAGCACTCTATGTGTCCAGCTAGTGTGTTAGGCGTCGAAGCAAGGAGCCGGATGTAGGGGATAAGTAAAAATGGCTGTCGGCCGAGAAGGAAAAACCGGAAATGTCACCATATCTCCTCGAGAACCATAAGGTGGGCGATTTCAACCCGCAGAGGACCTTTTTCCGGTCGTTCTTTGTAATTCCTCAGTGTTTGGCGTCAATTCGTGCCGTAGTTTTTCCGTTTTTGCAAAGCGCTCTGTGTTAGCTGTCTAGCGGCAAGAGCCGGAAGTAGAGAGAAGATAAGTAAAAATGGCGGTCGGCCGCGAAGGAAAAACCGGAAATGTAACCATATCTCCCCGAGAACACTAAGACGGGAGATTTCAAACCGCAGAGGACACTCTCCGGGTAGTTCTTTGTAATTCCTGAGCGTTTGGCGTCAATCCGTTCCGTAGTTTTTGCGTTTACTGCGAACAAACAAACAAACAAACAAACAAACATTCTCAAATATATATATACTAGCATAGTAGCCCGCCTTCGGCGGGCTCCTCTGCTACGGCGCGCCGTCGACAGTGTTTCGGCGAAAGCGCTCTGACGCCAGTGCTTTATCAAAAGCACTTCTAGTGTCAGCTATGTTGAATACAGAGAGTTGGGCAGCTGAAGTAAGGTCATGCCCATGGCCACAATGTGACAGTGCTTCAAATTACGTGCAAGGCATACATGCATATAATGATTGAATTTGCAAGGCATGCCTGAATGTACATGAACTTGTCTATGCATGTCCGCTTGTAATTCAGTAGCGATGTGGCGCACGGTCACCGTCGTTTTGCGAAAGAACCTTAAGGTGGGCGGTTTCAACTCGCAGAGGACATTTTTCGGGTGGCTCTTTGTAATTCCAGAGCGTTTGGCGTCAATTCGTGGCATAGTTTTACTGTGTTTGCGAAGCGCTCTGTGTTGGGCGTCTAAGCAAGAGCCGGAAGTGGAAAGAAGATAAGTAAAATGGCGGTCGGCCGCGAAGGAAAAACCGGAAATGTAACCATATCTCCCCGAGAACACTAAGACGGGAGATTTCAAACCGCAGAGGACACTCTCCGGGTAGTTCTTTGTAATTCCTGAGCGTTTGGCGTCAATCCGTTCCGTAGTTTGTGCGTTTACTACGAACAAACAAACAAACAAACATTCTCAAATATATATATAGACTAGCAGTGAAGCCCGCCTTCGGCGGGCTTCTCTGCTACGGCGCGTCGTCGACAGCGTTTCGGCGAAAGCGCTCTGACGCCAGTGTTTTATCAAGAGCACTTCTAATGTCAGCTTTGTTAATTACAGAGAGTTGCGCAACTGAAGTAAGGTCATGCCCATGGCCACAATGTGACTAGTCTCGTCCCCAGCCCACTTCCGGCCGCCATTTTTAATGGGGCTCGAAAGGTGGTCTGGCACATTTAGTCGAAAAGCTTGGCACTGCAGAACGATATCGTTCTGCCCAATCAGATTGCCAGAAAATGACGCGTCACTCCGCGTAATAACGAGCGGCGTTCTACGAGCATCAATCCTGAATATACCGAGGTTTGACGTTAAGGGAGTAGCAGTAGAGCTTGTGAACGATGCCATCAAGCATGCTTTCCTTACTCTTGGATACGCTGCAGCTACGAGCGACCAAGATAAGGCGGTTCGGGAGTTCCTAGAGGGCAAGGATGTTTTCGTTTCCTTACCAACAGGCGAAGGCAAATCCCTGTGCTTCGCCACACTAGCTGTGTTTGACTTCCTTAAACACCATCTCACAGTCTGTACTGGCAGCCGGACGGGACGGTACCGGGTTCGAAGCGGCAACGTCACTAGTCGTCTAGTCACGTGATGTCTCTGACGTACCTTACGAATGCCAAGCTTTTCGACTAAATGTGCCAGACCACCTTTCGAGCCCCATTAAAAATGGCGGCCGGAAGTGGACTGGGACGAGACTACAATGTGACAGTGCTTCAGGGTAATTACGTGCAAAGCATGCATGCATATAATGTTTGAACTTGCAAGGCGTGCCTGAATGTACATGAACTTGTCTATGCATGTCCGGTTGCAATTCAGTAGCGATGTAGCGCGGTCGACGTCGTTTTGCAAAAGCGCTCTGTGTGTTCCAGCTAGTCTGACGTAGCCAGCCCCACTTCCAGCCTCCATTTTTATGCGCGACATAAAATGGCTGGAAGGGGTCTGGGCAACGTCAGACTATGTTCCATTCTGTGTTATATAGGCGTCTAAGCGAGAGCCCAGAAGTGGAAGGGAGAAAAGTAAAAATGGCTGTCGGCCGAGAGTAGAAAATCGGAACTGCCACGATATCTTCACGAGAACCCTAAGGCGGGAGATTTCAACCCGCGGAGGACACTTTCTGGGATGTTAGTTGTAATTCCAGAGCGTTTGGCGTCAATTCGTGCCATAGTTTTGCTGTGTTTGCGAAGCGCTCTGTGTTAGGCGGCTAAGCAAGAGCCGGAAGTGGAAAGAAGATAAGTAAAAATGGCGGTCGGCCGCGAAGGAAAAACGGAAATGTAACCATATCTCCCCAAGAACATTAAGACGATCGATTTCAAACCACAGTGGACACTCTCCGAGTAGTTCTTCGTAATTTCTGAGCGTTTAGCGTCAATCCGTTCCGTAGTTTTTGCGTTTACCGCGAACAAACAAACAAACACTCAATTATATATATGGATATATAGATACTAGCATGGAAGCCCGCCTTCGGCGGGCTTCTCTGCTGTGGCGTGCCGTCGACGGCGTTTCGGCGAAAGCGCTCTGATGCCAGTGTTTTATTAAAAGCACTTCTAATGTCAGTTATGTTGATGACAGAGAGTTGGGCAACTGGAGTAAGTCTTTCATGTAGTGCCTCAGGATAAACAACATTCTTGGTACACAGTACATAGTGAAAAATTAGCAGTAGCATTTTCCTTCGAGATGTGAAGTGGTGGAGCTCTGGGGGTCATCATCGGAGGGGGTAGGGAGGGGGTTAGGGGTAGGGGGTACATGTGGCGTGGAGAGGTTGGTCTCTACTAGCTTCTTGGGGAACCCATTGGCTAGGAACACCTTCTCCAAGTACAGATCTGTGTGTGTTGGTTTTCGGTACACTGCAGTGGACAACTTATCTCCATGGTGTGTCTGAAGAACATCTAGAAAGGCTATCCGTTCTTCTTCCTCTTCTTCAATGGTAAACTGTATACTGGCGAGGTCAAAACGTTTTGGGTTTTTACTCGTACTATTTGACTTCCGAGGTCCTGTTGGCATGTAATTAGCACTTCGCCAAGAGTTTTTGCCTTAAAACATCCAACTGCATAAATATACGTATCTAATTTTGTTAATCTATCAAACATGCTCCTCTCTAACCATCTTCTATGTGTAGAAGAGGACTCTCATTTGGCAGTTGAATAATTGGTAATCTGTTATCAAACCACTGAGAGGGAAAACGAACAGCAACAACCCTTTAGATTGACTACACCTAAATACGTATAAAAGAAAGTACTAACTCAGTAAAGTAAGCGTCGTCGTTGAGTGCACATTTCTTCTGTCCGTGCAGCCATTTGTGGCAAATGAAATTGTATTCCTTCCTGTCGGACATGATGAATATTGGAGTCAAATGGCTCTATCAACCTTATTGTGGATGACAAAGCAATCTGTGCAGACTGTATTCCATGTTGCGCGGATAAAGTGACAAAGACCTAGGCAATACGTAGTAGATAATTGGACTCATTCAAGTCGGCTATAAAGGCTCACATTTTGTACAAGCAGAACAGGAAGGCTTAAGGAGGCTGAGACTGTATCTAGGCAAAGTATACAAAGTGGACATTCAACAAAAAGTGTAAAGCATCTTGAGACCAAGATAGGGGTCTCAATAGGAAGGCCCACATTTAGAATTAAGGTGCATCATCAGTGCATGGAAAACCTTACAGCCCCCATCCAAAGACCATGACCAAGACCATGTAGGATCGTACCTGCCATGTCACATCAGGAAACTATATTTTATGCCAAGATCTTGTTGGTGGTATGGAATCCTATTGTATGTATTTTCCAAGTCACATCTATCACCTCACACTCAGTTCAGACCCACATACTTGATCTCTGCCACCATGCATCCCACTATTATCTCACTGCTCCATTTGGATAGTGCTGCATGGGTCTGTGTCCTATAGCTAGTGCGCCACGGACATGATGCACTCAAAGACAATGATTAATTATATATGTAAATATATGCCCTCAGGATGATAAAGCAGAAGTAGCAATTGAAGCATTAAGGTAGAGGCTTGGTTAGTCCACCCTGGAGCAGAGAAGACAAAGTGTAATGCTTTGCTGGCTTACCAACAAAGTTCAATCAAATTTCATGACAAACTCAGTTCTATTAGTAGAGTCAAGTACAGATGTAGTTTATGGAAGCTTTACAGTGTTATCAGACACTTAAAAGAAGGAAGCCATGTAAAGATGCTGAGCTTACCAGCTCCAACTGTGGTAGTTAGCTATAGCTACAGCTAGCACCAGGTCATTAATTAACCTGATCTCAATACTAGCTAGATATTAGCTAGTTAGCTACACTCAATCTTCATTATCTCTTCTGATTAAGACTTGCTGCTTGTGTGCATCCAGGACCTACATGTACAGAAATCTACAGTCTACTGTAGATACAGCACTCCTATTGAGTATCTATCTGACAGCACCTCCGCACAGTAGCTGTATGGTTGTGCAACAACCAGATGAGCGTGTTCATGGCGGGTGATGTCAGGCTGAACTGCGAACAATACGAAGAAGATGGCGGAGACTTTCAAAGATATCGAGGACAGCAAATACTGCGTGAGAGGTGGAGATCTAGTGCTGGATGTATGCAATACGTGGTGACCTAGCTACACACATAGCTAGCTAGGGAACAATACGTATAGCTAGGTAACCAGCTAACTGTCTCACTTCGTGGGAATCCTAGATCAAAACCACCAAGTCCGTTATTCACGATAGTGAACCTTGGCAGAAGAACTGACCGCATTTCAATTACAATTTCATTCGATGTCCGTCTCTCTCAATATCAGTTGAACCATGTGCACTAGCCCATGCATCATTTCGATGTCTATGCTACGTACGGAGGTTCCAAGATGGCGGCGTGTGTGTGTGTGGGTCATATGCTGTATGCAAGATTTTGGGATGCCCAGCCCGTCATGTTCATACCGGAGCTCACAGGGTTAGCTACACGGTCAATTGGCAGTTAGGGATAGTTAGGGGTTTAGCTGGCGTATTTTGGGCGGAGTGGCTGCCATGCTGGGCTACCTGCACCCTTTCTTCCTTCACTTGTGATATAATCACTGAGAAGTCTGTGCAGATTGGAGGCAGGAAGTGGTTTAGCTACATCTAACTATTGTTTGTATCTGTGGCTAAAGTTATGCAAAATCCGACCACCATTCTTGCATGATTAGAAGTTGGTATTCACGACAAGATGACTTATAGGTTGTAACCACTTTTACTGCTCTGAAAGGTGTCCAAAATGCATACATTATATGTACGTACGTGGAAGTTTGTAATTTTATCGTCTTGGCACTTGAATATATTCTTGGAGTGTAAGTACAAGTTGTCCCTGCTATTTTAAATAATACATTTGTACATATTCATTATAGTCAGGTGACCCACCACCTTTCCCATGCACTGCAACAATCTTTGCTGTTTTTCTCTCTTGTAATCCACTGTTGACACAACAGAAACCAGCAAGCTCAGAATAACAAGACAACTAAATGGTCCTGAACTCTCAAGTCCAGTGGTGGTTAGTACTGACGAGCTATTGGCCATTTATTGCGCAGCAGTGAACACTGACAGTCCTGGAACAGTACGGGAACTTCACTGGAGATTTCCCAACAACTCTCATGTACCAGAAGTCAGCATAAATGATGAATATGACGTAGGCATGGTTCGCTATCTTGACAATAACACGTGGATTGGGCTTCTTCGTATGACTAGAACACAGCTGTCTTTAGCTGGGATATACAAATGTGTTGCTATCTTCAGTGGAATGCCCAAAAGTCGCAGCATGGAAATCCAAGTGTCAGGTGGGTGTTCTCTAAAATAGCAACACATACTATGGGGGTGATGATTGTTATAACTTTGCTGTGCGTATATTATGTATGTTGCTAAGCATAATATATAACCCCTACCTGGGCAGTGGAAATTTCAAGTAGCTATATTCTACATAATTATATTGCAACTAATAAGCCATATTACGCTGCTCTCTTGATCTGTTGGTGTTGGGGGGGTGGGGGTGAGTGTCCCTGTTACATATTTGTTCAGAAGAGAAAGTACCAGCAACTACTGTCTCTTCAAACTTGAGAAGGTTATATACCAGACCCAAAAGAAGTCTGTAGAGTCACATCCACAGTGGTTTTCTGATCTGCTCCTCTCATACACATATCAAACCACCTGTGGTTGGTATATACAAACACTTCTCCTCTCATGGACTTTGGCCTACCCACTCTCGCCTTGCCTATAGCTACATGATGTGTAGATACGTACCTATCCTTGGACCCAGCCAAGGTGCCTTGTATATAGCGTCTCTCTGCATGCTATATAGCCCTCTCATGCATACACTCAGCATGCAGTTTCTCCTTCACACTCTTGAATTCATATTTACATACTGCATAATACTATTTACAATCAGTCTGTGGTGTACAGAGTTTATTATCTCATGCACAATGTACTCAACTACCACACAAGCAACCACTACAGCTCATTACATCCATTAATTCTTTGTATACACTACTAGCCTTATTCCACATTCTACCACTTAATGTTATAGCCCCAATATGTCAAGCAGACACTTGTCCCTTTAGCATCTGTGTACATGCGTAGCAGGGAAGTGAATAGTAAACGTACAAGCTAATGCACAATGTGGCATCACATCTCTATGGCTTGCT